>WBMW01000972.1:562566-644417 GCA_013396635.1 Penelope pileata | reverse complement strand
AAAAAAAAAAAAAAGAGATAAATTAGTAGTTCATGCCTTCAACTCCCTGCAAAACTTCAGTCTCTTCATGTTGCTCTAGTTGCACAAAATGGGGTAGAAATAGCCTGAGGGAGAAATCCAGGAGTAATGAGGTTAGTTCAAGCACGGCTGACAGAACAACTCTATATCACTCCCCCAGTTCTATGCCATATATCTAGGTACAGCAGGTGAAGTTCACATTAAACAATCACAACATCAGCTACAATTTACTTGCAGATAAATTGTGCTTTCTACTACTGTTTTTTTTGTTTGTTTGTTTGTTTAAACATAGATCTTGAGATAGCATCAGGAGGTATGCAACACGTCAGTTGAGAAGAAAAGGTGCTGGATTAATGGTGGACTAAGAAACATATGACTACATCTACCTTAGTGGAGATTTGCAGTATGTTTTCACAATTCTACCCATTCTATACTAACAATATCTGCATAAATATAAAATAGTTCATGCATGAAAAATGGAATAACAATGTGTTTCATTTTGCCCCAGCCAATTGACAGTGATATACATGCTAGATATACAGTGGAGCAAGGATAATTAATTGCGACATTGCCAAAAGGACGCAACGCTTTTTCTGATAAATTCTTTACATCTTTGCTAAGAGTCACTGTCAGTATTTTGTCTTCAGCCTGGTTTATTGCCTAGAGCAAATTCGATTTTTGTTGAGTTACACAAACTATGGAATAGGCGATCTAGAATGGTTACTTGTTTAAAACATGAAAAATGTTCCAGGGAAAATAGAAAAGCTGCTGCACTTGAACTTGATGTAAGGAATAGCTTAACTGAATGTAAATGATGTATGTTCTAAAGCAAGACTGCCAAGCTGAAAACAACAAATCATGTTAATATTGTAATAAGATCATTTGATAGAAATTATTTCAAAACCAGACTGGCAAGGCTGGTAGAAGACAAATCATGAACAGACAGAAAAGAAAACCCAGAAAACAGCAAACCTAGCAGCAGTTATTTAGGTAAAAATCAGTTTAAATCCACATTAAAAAAAGTTATGATTTAGAAGTACGAGCGAGTCTTATTCTTATGAAGGTTTTGTACTAATTCTCCACTATTGTTCCAATATAGGCGCAATAATGCTGCTGTCAATGTGCTAGTACAACTGACTTTACTTGATGAACCAGTGACAGCAATTCTTGCCAAAGCAATCATTTACGGATATAACTCTGCCAGCAAACTTCTATATACACATCCTCCAGTCTCAAACAAGACCCGTCTCTACCTTTCCATGTTTAATTGGCCATCACCTGCTACATGCAGTTTCAAATTACGCTATTCAAATGAAATACTGCAATGTTTCAGGAGTGATATTTTTATGATCATGAAGTTTACATTATCTTGACAGTACGGTTTCTTCTGCTTGTACAATCGCCTAATATACAGTAAACTGTATAAAACTGGTCTGATGTAAGAGCCTGGTTACATTTTCCCAGCATATTCCTGCATCTAGCATGAGCAGAGAGAAGTCTGAGGAAGTTCTTAGTCCCAAAGGCTAGCTGCTGACCATAAAAGTGCCAGCTGCCTCTCGTGGTGGTTGAATAACATCTACAGTCATAAATGCCATTTCAAAAGGGATGTCAAACACCTAATGTAACAGTAATATCTTGAAAAGGAAAACTAAGGTGGAATAAGGCACTACCTTGATTCAAGAAGATGCACTCCGTATTCTGATGAAGCCATAATGAGAAATTAAATTAGATTTTTAAAAAATTTACAAGATTCTCCCTTTATATAAAAGACTTTTATCAAGAGATTGCTTCCAGAAGAAAAAGCAAATCAAGAATAGCTCCAAATGGGAAGTAATAATGAGGGGCATTCACAAGATTTATATCAGTAGCCATAGTATTTTTTTTAAATAAGGAAAAAGCAGTAAGCTTTTCAGAAATCACAAATATTTCAGTAGTCCACTCAAACACGAGGAAGAAAAACAGCACAGGGAAAAATAAAACTTGAATTCGTTGGCTTAAGAAACTGCTTCTGCAGGATAAAAACTGAAGCAAGGTTTGATCTTACAGGTCAAATTCCAGCAGCAATAAACCAAGGCGCACAGCTGCCTTCCCTCGATCTGTGCATACCCGCAGGCTGTCAGCAGGGGCTATGCTGGCTTACAGTGAATGAAGCCTGACATGACCTTTCAGATGTGGGCAGGTTGGGTCAGACCACTACGAAATGCGATCAGACAGACATTTAGAAAAAACATTTAAGTGATTGTGATGCCCATGGCACTTGTGCTAAACGAAACAAAGGCTTGAGAGACTTTCACAGGTCTTTTTTGTGCTTTAAGCAAGAATGTAAGACTCTTAAAGATATATAATGAAGGACGTCACCAGAACATTAGCGTAAGATGGAGCTACCAACCCTCAGAGAACAGCTTTCAGGCCACACCTATCATGCTTGCAAAGACTGATGCAAGTTGACAGCAATAGACTAGACTTCAGTTATTATGTCCAAAAACATTCCCTGCCTAAGAAATTTTAATTCACAGCCACACGGTGGCTCAAAATAAGATCTCTTCAGCTTTAGGTCAGAGACTCTAGACAGTACTGAGATATCATTTTAAGGAGAAGAAAACACTGACAAAAGTAATTAATAATTGCCAAAGATATGCTGGTCCAAAACAAACTCTTGCTCTGACATGAGGGCATTTTACATTGTACGTTTAACCGAGCAGTCAACAACAAAATCCTCTAGATCTGCAAACATTAACCAGAGTCTGCTGGGCTGGAAGCCTGGTTTTGCTGCAAGCAAACAGGGTCATGAACCTCTATGGCTGTTCAGCTTCCACAAGACAGCTCAGAATTCAGGAAGGGAGACAGCAACGTTTCAAGACACATTACCAAGCAGTAAAGTGGACCAAACTCCCATCCTCCTCAAAGAAAGCTCCTCCCTGCAGTAAATGTATTTGCATTACATTTGACAGATGTTATATTTGGAAAGAGTCTATCAGAGTTACCTACTTCTTGAGACAAACTCCTTGGTTCCAGGTCTGCAAGTTACAGAAATGCATTGACTTGAGCAAAATATTTGTAAACACAAGTAGGTAAGTTACTCTGGAAAAGAGCAAGACCTTGGAATGAGAACAATTCTAGTGGAAGGAAAAAAAAAAGCAGAGAAGCAAAATTACTGATAGAAACAGTGTTTACTATTCAACTGTTCCATCTTCTGCTTTTTGATTTCTGAGGAATCTAACAAATATTAAATATCTTTAAATGAGATTCCATAGATGACACTAGAGTTCTTATTCCTTTTATAACTAAATTCCTGGTGCTAATAAGGCAGAATCTTTAAATACATATTGATGCATCTTCTGCCAAACAGTGAGAATGGGCCATTGCTCTCATTTATTAAAAGTCAGCAAACAAACATTTTCTTGATGATCACAATATTTGCTGCTACCAGTTAACCTGTTTTCCTTCAATTTATGAATCCCATATTCCTTCAGCTCATACAATAAGTGAATATATTCATGCCATCCCAAAAGCAGATACGCCGAGTTCTCCAATGATTTATTTATGGATTTTCCATCTTAACAAATGTTGCAGATGTGGCTCAGTAGCTCATACAGCAGCATAACAAAGACTCTTTATACACTGTATAATAAGTAGAGAACCAAGTGACATCTTATTTTGGTTATAATTGCTAATGGTAATGATGTTATGATGTATAGAAATATATAAAAGTATACGGATGTGTTGCAACGCGAAGGCTGGGACAAACATTGTACAAAAATTCTCCCACACGGATGGTCTTGAAAGAATTGGCACGATTTCTTTTCCTCTTCATGTCCAAGACACACTGCATGAAAGTCAAAGATTAAGAATGTAAGACATAACTCCCTGGCAATTTAACAGCCTTAGCTATGGATACTTATTTACCCTCCATGCTGTTTGCCTAATGTAAAGCGTCCTGACCACGTAGGACAGTGGAATTTCAAAGATTTTTTTGAAACAGATTTCTGTGTTAATGATTGTGCTTTAATTCTTTTTAAAGTTTCACTTTCTTCTACTTTTACATGTTATACCATGTCCTCTCCAAATGTCCCTCTGTAGTTAATTCAATATTAATAAACAACTTATTATACAAAAATGAGGACCGTCACCATGGTAATTGTAGTGAAAGGTCATTCCTGTCTGGTTTCACACATATGGCATAAAAATTTAATCACGCACACACCAGGAAACTACAAGTTCCCAGTAAGGCGTATGCATAGACAAGAACACCTCTTTGCCTGCAGATCAAGGATGCAGAGCCACATTCCCAGCTCTCATCTTCCCTGCTGCCGCTGTAAAAGACGACCAGGAATCAGTCAGTACATCCAAGCGTTACTCCACTGCTGGGTGCTTCCATTTTTGTCCAACAAACACGGTCTGCCTTCTCATTTTAGCACATTAATCCCATACAGGGGTAATTTTGAATTCATACTTAAAGGTACTTCCATATGGGAAAACGTTTGAGCAGTTGCTTAAATTTTTAATTGAGTGGGTTTTTTTTCTTGGATGCGGGCCCAATTTATTGTAGTTTATTTGGTTTGTGTTTGTAAGTAGATCATGTATTTTACAGGAAAGTTTTCAAAAACTATTTTACAATTATAGATTGTTCCGTGGTAAAAGCGAGCGACTCAGCAGGGGGAAAGTATGCAGTCAGCACATGGAAATGAAGAAATGGCCATGCACAGAGGAAAAACATGAGGAGTTCTTAAACTTAGGTCACTATTCAACATATTTTAACTGAAATACAGAGGCTTTAGATCTATACCTGGTCAATAGCCATTTACCAGTCTGTAGTACGTGTTAGGGGGATTTGTGAAGCAAAGGAATTTTCTAAAGTAGTGCTTGTAGAGCACTGAACCATTTATGCCAGATCTTTTTTGCTGACTACACAAAAATCAATTAGATATTTATAATGATCACCAAAAGTTATATTAACAGCTGGTTCCAATAAAAAGCTACCTCTTCACAGAAACTCCAACTGAGCGATGATGACATTTTGTCTCCTCCAAAAGTATTATTCATTCTCTTAAAATCAAATTCTTAAACAGAGAAGGCCATTTTGAACAATACAAGTTACTTCAGTTTCCATACGTGCCATTACATAGTTAAGTGCTTTGTCAGCTATACCAGTTTGCTTTGCTTCATTGGAAAATAATCTGAAAATAGATTTCTTACATTTCAATTAACTGAGGTCAAAAGCAGCAAAGCAGTGCTGGGATGGGAGTTGCATTTCTACTTTTCTTAAAATCCTAGTTTTACAGAGATTATTTGAAGAACACAGTCTCGTAATCTCTAGTAGAGACAGACTAATTTGCAACAAGCTTTGGAATTAGTGAAATCTATATAAAAATTATCTGCTACATTTAAACTGAGGCCCATCTGGAGTTGAATCTGTCGAGAGATGCGAAGTGCAAGACGATGAGCTTCCACAGGTACATCAACACCAGAAAGAAGTCTAGGGAGAATGTGAGGCTGCTGCTGAAAAGACTCCTGTGTCTTGGTGACAAGGGACACAGAAAAGGCCAAGATGCTCATTGCCTTCTTCACCTCAGTCTCTCCTGGTACAACTGGCCCTTGGGAATGCCAGCAGCAGCTGATGGAGGGCACTAAAGAAATTTGTGCCATACTCTTCTTAGCAGCATCCAGGACAGGAGGCATATTAAAATACAGGAGAAACTGGCCAAACATAAGGAAACGCTTTTCATGTGAGGATGGTTGAGCACATGTTGCCCACAGGGGTCATGGAGACCTCACTGATCCTCAAAATCCAATGCGATGCAGTCCTGGGCACCCTGCTCTGTGTGATTGTGCTGGAATGGGACATTGGACGAGGCAAACTCGAGAGGTCCAGCCCAGCTTCATCCGTTCTGTGATTCAATGATAAAATTTGCCTCAGAAAGCCAGTTACCTCTATTACAAAGACAGAAGACTGACTTGCCTCTTATTTAATTGTTGGATTTTTACAAGTAGTGTGTTACCAGTGCAATTCTTCTGTTTATTTCAAGTTGATGCTTGCTTGTTTCTACTTTACTGTTGTGTGCTGGGATTGTAGATTATTTCCAAACTTGGCAAGGACTGCTATTTTGCGTTGACAAGACGGAGACTGGATGATCGCTTGTCATTTTCTGAACGGTAACTACAGATGGCAGGTAGAATGATATTACTATGTTGTGATTGACAGTCTTTCTAAAATACATTGAGAAGTCTGCTCCTATTAACTATTTATTACTAAATTTTTTAAAAAAGCATGTAAGGGAAGAAGAAAATGACACAGATTAAGTTCACAAGGAGAGACTGGACAACCTCATAGAAAATACTCAGGTCAAGAGATCTCTGGCTGGAGGCTAGAAAGTATTGTATATGCTTACTATGGTTTTAGTCTTTCAGAATCACTCTTATTTGGCCTCTGTTCCTCTTAATGAGGGACAGAACCTTGCTGGTACTGAGACTGAGAAGTCCTCCCTAGGAAAGGCAGAAGGAAAGGAAGCGGTAGGAAGCAAATAATTACAAGAGATAAGAAACAGAAAAGTCAAAATGGGAGAAATTTAAAACAACAACAACAGGAGAAAAACAAACAAACCAAAAGAAAAAAAAAAAAACATGGAACTGAAAGAGATGCAGGCCACTCCTGGCAGCACTAACTGCTCACTTCAGGTACGTATGAGTTAGTGAACTCTGTGCGATGGTCCAGGACCACACGACCTGAAGTCCAAACTGTATGACCCTTGGCAAACATCAAACATAGTACAAACTGTTCTACAGTAAATGTGGTAATAAGTGGTATTAGATAGGATGTAAGGAAGAATTTATTTATTTATTTACTATGAGGGTGCTGAGATACGGAACAAGTTGCCCAAAGAGGCTGTGGATGCCTCATCATTGGAAATTTTCAAAGTAGGGTTGGACAGGGCTTGAACAGCCTGATCTAGCATCCCTGCTCATGGCAAGGGGTTTGGATGATCTTTAAAGGTCCCTTCCAACTCAAACCATTCAATGATTCTATGATACCATTGTAATAAGATGTTCCTTATGCAATTATATCAACACGATCACACAAATTGTAAATAATTGTTAGTTTGTATCATATCCATGCATTACTAGGACAAATTAAGTAGCTCTATAAAAATCTTCAGACATTGTACGCATCACAGATGTAATATATTGAAATAAATCTTTCAACATCAATGACGTTCTATTAGATTTAAAATATACTTTTTCCTTGTGAAGATTACAGCTTAGCTACAAACAGTAATAAGCAGAGCATTACCTGACTAGAATACTGAATTTAGCTCTAATAGATTTTGGAAGTACCAATCTTTGATATAAAGACCTGCTTAAAGTGGTTGTACATTTTAACATCATGAAAAGAAAAATACAAGATATTAATAGTTTTTATCCTTAAAAGCATACAAACATAGCTGAGTATCCCATTCAGAAGATGAAGGAACGTAGATTGAGAAGGAAGAGCGTTCTTTATAATAAAGCAGCAATTCACAGCACAGATGTCTTCTAAACAGTTCAGGACCTACCTCAAAGTGGCATGCCCTCACTCATCTTTGTTATGGAAAAAAATCAACAAGCATCCAGCATGCTCAGTGAGAAAACAAGGCACTTGCATTGAAGGACTTTAGTAGCCAAGGCACCTTCATACAAAGAGCTGCTGTCTGATGCACAGCCCTCTACAGATAGGGCACCTACAAGAGGGAGAACACTCCTCTCGATTTCTTGCTGTACTGTTGCCTGGGTCACCTTTTTTAAGGTAAGAAGAACACAAGGAAAAACTCCTTTACTGGGAGGGTGACAGAGCACTAGAACAGGCTGCTCAGAGAGGTGGTGGAGCCTCCTTCTCTGGGGATATTCAGACCCTGCCTTGGTGCTCTCCTGCGCAACCTGCTGTAGGAAACTGCTTTGGCAGGAGGGTTGGACCAAGGGATCCCCAGAGGTTCCCTTCCAAAATTCTGTGATTCTCTGTGATTCTGTGATTTTGTCTTCTAAAGTAAGCTTCCATATTCTCTTTTCTATTCCTTTAATGTTATTATCCCTAATCTGATGTTAATGCTAATACTACGAAGTAATGGTCACATTAAATTGAAAATACTGCGCTGAGAGTGTGGGAAGAAAAACAGAACCTGAAACAATCCTGTAGCCAAAAATAATTGTTTTCTAGCCAGCTTGCAGACAGTGGAAATAGCAATCAGTGTTCAGATGGGATGCTCTACACCCTTTATGGCTGCTTTTAGAGGCCTTGAGAAACACTAACATTAAATAATTGAATCACGCACTTCTGAATTAGAGTGCACCAATGCCAACAAAACAACAGTCACGGGAAATCTGATGGCAATGGAAATAGCAGCTCCTGAGTTGCTCTTCTGTTGTGATGTCCTTCTGCACACATCACTGCAGCTGTGCTGCTGTATGACAACTTGGTGAAAAAGGATTCCGTAAAAGCTAAGATAAAAGTACTATTTTAAATTTTCTCTTTAAGTGTATAAAGCTTTAATTAGCACTGCTCAGCTGGAAAGCTTATAAATGTTTGAACAGTAGTAAGTAGTTTACTTTTACATGCAGCTTAGCATAAATTGGGGTCACGTAATTATCAAAACAGCAGCATCTTCTCCGAGATCATTTTAGGAGGACCATGTTTCCTGGTCAGTGTTGGGTATAACTAATTTCAATGAGAGCCATTGAACCTTTATTATATACTTCCTTTTTATTCTTTAAAAGGATTACTGATATCCAGAGCTCCATCCGTACTGGAATAGACCCTTCCACGTGACTTTTTGTGGCATGTGCTAGAGACTTGTTTTATTCTGTGGTTCCAAAGATAATCAGCAACGTTTCACTGAATATTAAATGTGATTCGCCATGAAGGTTTTAAACCTGAATTTTGAGTAAGTGTACGATGTGAGAGTTTTGACTATTTCATTTCAGATGTTTGTGCACTCCCACTGACAGTGATATTTAACTGTTGAAGCTACACCTACATCTGTAATGTTACCAGGGTCAAAGTGTTTTCCCGCAGGGAAAAAAAAATAGCTATGATTAAAAACTTATCACAATGAAATCTTTCTGCTTTGCCCAAGCTTCTTACAAACCAGGTATCATTTAGAAGAATTTTGGTCTGAGTGAAAATTCTTTGTGACTGCATATGTGCTAAGCACATGGGTGGTAAGGATTCCTTTACCAATACTGCGTTATTCCCAGTCACTCTTTTCTCAGGTGATACAACATTCACTCCCCATTACATCTCTTTGTCAGATCAGGTACCTTTAACTCCACAGCCTGCCAACACTACCATTGTGAACTCCTCTCCGCTGGGGATTTCATAATGAAAAGAAATCAGGTGCTCCAAATTCTATTAGTTTCATTCATAATTGCTAGTGGATGAGATCCTCAGCCTTTTATGTCAGTTAATAGCTTCCTGGATGTTTCTCACTGACTGTTCTGATGAGGCTAACATTTAGCCCAGCGTAAGTGAAAGCGTTTTAATTATACCATGTCTGATTTCAAGTACAGTGTCATCTCCAGATGCCAGAGATTTACTTGTGTAAGCACGCTGATTTGGTGTAAGACGGAGTAAAGCAAATATAAACTAAACTGAACAGATTTCCTTGTCCCTCAGGTGGGTTTTTTATTTGACCTTACTGTATTCCTGTTATGCCTCAACATTGCTCTTAACAATGCCTCTGCATTTTGGCTGTATTAATTTCCTTGTGAGGAACACTTATTATTTACTTGTGATCCCATGGCAAAAACAGGGTTTCCAGTTCAAACTAAGCACCAAACACAACCTCAGATTTGTTACACATCTGAAAAGTACACATTCAAAAGAAATTTCATGTGGAGAGACTACATCCTGCACAGGACAACTTCCAACGAGGTGAAGCATCTGTTTTTCAGGATATTCTTCACAAAAAATTGTTATGAAATTCCTGAAAGACGCAGTAGGAGTTCACTGAGGTTTTAGGCCATTGGTCTAAAGAAACTACTGGAAAAACAAGTCCTCTATAGACATCAATACAATGGCATGTTGCAGACACCTTCCCCTGCTGCCTTCTGTAACATCCTCACACACCCAGCACTGCAACGAAAGTCAAGTACAGCCATTACAAACCTACTCCAAAGGCTCAGTTAGATCAGAATTTCTCTATTCCTAAGCAAGGACCATCGCTGAAATAAATAAATAAATAAATAAATAAAGCAGCCAGGAACTGCAAGCAACTTGGCACACCAAAAGAAGAAAATAGCATTGGAGCACAAGGAGAAGCCATTTACCTTGTTTGGCAGCTGGTGCTGTTTCTCGCTCCAGCAGCTCCATAGCTCTAAGCTGAGCTTGCTGCGCATCCTGCTTTCCCTTGTTGGTTGGAAAGGAGCATTTCCCTGTTGGAAAACCACAAAGGATCGGCACATGTGACATGCTGCAACTTGCTGCCATCTCCTGGGTCTTCCTCTGTTCTGTGGGTGTTGCAGAAGGCAGCTGTTCTCACGTGGATTTAAACAACGCATTCCTTGACGTTGCACCGCGGTGAAGAGCCCTGGGTGCAGCATTCCAAGTGTTCAGCACAAGTCCCACTCTTCTTACGCTTACTTTACTGTAACTTCTGGTGCTGCCACACACATTTCCACGCATACTGCATCCATGACAGTATTAATACTTCAGTTACAAATCTCTGAACTATGAAGAACTATTGATTTAACACCTGTATATTGGAAGCACATCACAATCTGGGCCTTCATTCCAAAACCATTGCTCCCTTGACGGTGCCATCTGGAAAGTACTGCATGATGCAGAGACCAAACCTGCAGGCAGAACCCCTCCTTGGAGGAGGCATGGGGTATATCATTAGCTGAAGAGCTGCCACTCTTAAATTCAGCTCCCAATTTATAAACGTGACTCAAGATCCCACCAGAATGTCATTCAGGATGGATCAGTTTGAATTTTTCCTGTTTGTTTAGTTTCTGTCACTGTCACCATGGTGATAAGCTCTGCAGGAATTAATGGAATTATTTAAAATATATTCAATAGTCACCCAATATCCATTTGAACGTGTGCCGTGCTTCAGGTATTAGCTCAGAGTACTGTTAATGCTGAGGTCCAATGAACTACCGTAAATACTATGAAACTGCGTTGTTCCATTGACTAACAGCATCAGAAGACATTTACTACCATTTAAAGTATAGTATTTCACTTCTTTTGGACAAGTTCCAAAGTTTAGCACTGCGTATGGGCAAGCCCCATAGTTTCCTATTTATTTATTTAAGGAGAGAATTAAATCACAGAACTAGAACACTATCCACAGTTATTAGCAATGCACTTCTGCTGAAAAGGTTTTAAGGATTTATGCTGCAGTATCAGTAGTAGTTCCACAGAGTGCTTCTCCATTTTATGTTCTTTGCTTTATTGTACACTGGTTTTATTTTTCCATTATACTATTGTGCTATTTGCATTCACTTCAGTAGGTGACTGTATGCGGTGAATTTTAAGTATAGAATTATTCGAGGAATATATACATACCTTGCTATATTTGGCATGAAAAACAGGGAACAGAGTTTGCAAACAAGAAAATAAATAAGCTAGATATATCATCAACAATACGGGGGAAAAACCATTATTTAATCACAGGCAGTAAGACATCATTATCTTGGAGTTAAGGTTGCTAAGCGACATATCTGGTACAAAAGCTACATAGCAAAGCCGTTACCGCTAATGAATCATAAGTATGGTAATGTCCAAAGTAACACAGATTACACTGATAGCATTATATTTCATGTGCTCCCTTATCTGTACAAACCAGGTAAGTCATTGTGAAGTACACGCTCCCATTGCTCGTTTTTCATTAATGTTTAATTTTGGTGAGCCATTCATTGCTGTCCAATAAGACAGGACAGAAAATATAAAGACAATGCACAATAACGGGTACCAGAATAAATACCAAGTGAAGGCAGAAATTTCAAAAAACATTTTCACTTCTTCCATAGACTGTGGAAAAAGTCTTACCTGAAGGCCTCGTGTGCTGCTCCTTATTTCATAAAAAAGGCTGTGAAATTTGAAGACCTATCAGGAACCTCGGTCTCTAGGACTACACCCTACTTTTCATTCCTGGTTCATCAGATAATTTGTTCAAGAGGCATAAAAATCCCTCTGGAACCTATCAGCAGAAAGACAAAACAAGTAGATTACATATAATAAGTCTCCTTAAAGCACTCTGCAAACACGCTCGATTTCACAGAACATCGCAGTACTTAGAAATTGTGTTCCAGATAGTTACTAAATCAGGAGCCTGATGTGAAGAGAGGCTGAACACACCAAAACAATGACTCCAGAAGGTTGGCACATAGCTTTTATTTACAATAAAATATATCAGGATACATGTATCACAGAAAATAAGTGGAAGACAAAAGAAGCGGGAGACTGCACAATTTTTTAATATTTTTTCCTGAAAACCTCATTCCCATTAAAACAATCTTGATATTTGGAACTGTTTCTGCAGAATTCCTCAGCAGCGTGCACATCCTTCCACGTTAGATCGACACGCACTGATGCTGGGGGAACACCTCAGTCCTGGGCCTTAAACTCCAGTAGCCGCATTCCCATCATCAATCCAATACTTCCCCCCCCCCCCCCCCCCCTCCTTGCAAAGCTTTATAAAAGCTCAGTGACGGCGTTTCATCACTGCTTTCCCTGAGCTCAGCCTTTAGTCTGAGGGCAATAGCTGTGGGCCTTACTCTCTTCTGACAAGATCAGATGGTTTAGCCAACACTGTCGGTGGGATCTGTTGTATTTCCACAGCACATTGCTGGAGGCAATGCAGGGAGCACGTGGGGCACCTGGCATCCTTCAGACCAGCGTCAAAGAAGGAAACAGGTTTGATTACATAAGACTCTGCTGGAGCAAATTTTTACGAATGCGGCATGCAGGCTCTTGGTCATCACTGGCAAAAATGCATAGTTAATAGCAGTGACTGTATCAAAAAAGTGTTTTGTAGCTGAGAATTTTCTCTATCAAATAGTGTTATCATGATCTTTGTAGCTGTTGCAGTTCCCACGCAAACAAACAGGAGGCATTGCTTTCGGAGCAACCCAGTTTGCAGAGACCCCTGATTGCCACGCAATGCAAGAACTGCCCACATCAGGCAAAGCAGATAAATTGTACAGTGGGATTAAATTATCACAGTCTGGTTCTGCCCGGGTGGAAGCATTTTTCAGCATAGACATTACTAAGGACCCCCCTGCTCCCACCACCATCACAAGAAGCCAGAGAGAGCTGCTGCTGCAGGAGCACATCAGCTGCAAGGCTGCCTTTATCCAGCCTCGTAGTTTAAAATGGGAACAGTCAGCAAGGTCCAGATTTAAGCTCAAAATGAAGAAAAGATTGTCTTGAAAACAAAGGAATTTACTGGATGTGTACGATCACGTGCACCTGCAAGCCCTGTTCTTTAAAGGAGCAAAACATATGGCTCAGCATATGCATGTTACCTGCCCAGGGCTTCATTGCCCCGTAAGTTTGAAGTTGAAATAAAACTGAATCTAAATAAAAACCACAGAAGCTATTTCACAACTCTACAGAGTTTGTGCTGAACTAGATGCCCGATGAATTCAGCTGGGCCACAGATAGTGCCAGTGCCTCTTACATGGGCATCTCAGCTCAAAATGCTATGTTAGAGCCCTCAGCCTTGATTTAATCAAAAATAACAAGTTTTATTAGCAACTGACCTTGCAATTTATAACATGAATGAAGACTAGGCTTGCTTGTTAGAAGATGCAGTAGAATATGATGCTGAACTGAACTTTTCATGTACTCCCCTTCAGACGAATTTATGCATTCTCTTGATATATGTGAAGTCAGCTTTAGACTTTCTATTTATTCATTTTAAAAGAAGGAGGTCTGTAAATGCCCAACGAGCATCTTTTAGTTACATTTACTGAGGGAGCTAGAGAATAGACATTTTGTCGTGCAAATGAAGAAGCAAGATTGCTTCAGATAGATTTCTAGCAAGCCCAGGTTAAGTAGTGGATAGTTTAATGGCCATAAACAAGGGTAACAAAGGTTTCAGACTTACGTAATGGTGATCTGGTGATCTCCCACCGAGATGATGACACTTCCACCAAGAGCAGCCAGATCCCACAAGAGAGATGCTTTCCCCTGGCTCTTAAATGGGCCCAAGGTAGCCCCACCCTGGGTCCACCCAGTCACATGGGGGAGGACGGGGGAGGGGGGGGAAGGGGCACAGGTGCTGCCACCACTCTTCACCGGGTGCTCAATCACTGATTCAGGCTGTGACCTAGCATTTCCCTTACAGGTTTGTATACGGTCAGTACGTAGCCGTTGTATCCTTAAAATAAAGTTGCAGTCTGAAAGAAAAAATCTATTAAATGTCTTGTTTAACTAGATTCACAGCATCTACAGTAATTCATTTCTAATAATAATGAAGCATTTGATTTTCTCCCCCTTCTCTCCATCTTCCAGTACTTTCTCCCACACGCTCGATGGGCTGCGGCTGGACGCACCCTCGGCTGCACCCCGTGCTCTCCCACCTCCTGTTTCTCACCTGCAGGCTGTGTTCCAGGCTGACCTCAGTCTTTGGGGTCTTCCAGCATTAACTGAAAGGAGTTACCATTACTTTAAAGCTATGAACTGTGTAGCTCTGAAGATCTCTGTTGCTTCATACTCATCCCGAGGGCTTTTATTCTTGAGCATTTTTCTTCAGCTGGTCCAGTGACCATAAAGCACTGTGGCAAGACAGAAAAAAAACAAAACAAAAAAAAAAAACCAACATTAAATGTCCAGTGAGAGATTTCTGCTGACTTCAGTAAACATCAGATCAAGCAAATAACCATCCATCAAACAGTGTTGATTAACGGGCTCCAGTGAGAACAGATTTCATTAGCAGAGCTTACAGAAAGAAAACACTCGTGCTAGTTTCCCTGAGCTGTCTTTTAGAGGATGGAGCACAGAGTTACAGCACCTTGGCTGGGATCTTTTCTGTTGGTTGCCAACACATGAGCTCAATGAAAGGAGCTGTTACACCAACATCTCACATAGCAACCACAGCAGAGGTCCAACAACTGAACAAACGGGCCTTCTGCATCCCAGCTGAACACCCGAGCAAACACTTACCCCTCTCACCACAGCTCTCTCTTTGATGGATATCAGCTGTCCGGCTTCTTTAACCCATCCAGCATGTGGCTTTGCCTGAATTGTTGAGCCAGGTTGTGCCTCAGGCAGTTTGAACTCCCACATTCCTTTGGGTTAGGTTTACCTTTAATCAGATTCAAATACCCAGCTTTCTTCTTTTAATTCTGTACTCAGTAGGAAGGACCATCCGTCTCCTGTGGCATTACATAAATCCAGGAAGTCGCATTAATTTGGACTAAGAACTTTCCAAACCCATGCGTGGAAACCATTCCTGTTAATAGCTGCACATTTTCATCTGCTGCTTTTTTTTTTCCTTCAGTAACACTTATAAACACTGCTTATGACCAGCCTCATTTTCCACCTTACTTAAGAGCTATTTCATATGATAGCTTGCTTTCTTTTCTCTATATATGCTCCAGGCAGGGAAAGAAGCCCATGAAAAAAAAAAAAAAAGAAAAAAAGAGAAAAACAAAACACAAAAAAGAGAACCATCATTTTGATAGCTCTGCAATAACGAATAGTTATCGCAACCACCAACCCACTTAGGTAAATGACCCATCCGGCAAATCACCACACCTCTGGAGCTGATTGACCCTGTGTGGTCTCCTCAGGGACATCTTTATAATTTCAAACGACAAGCTGTTATCTGCCTCTGACCAAAGCCTGCTTCCTTTCTTCCTGAGCCGGGCCCTGACCTGACGTCTGCCTGTAATTCAAGGCAATTGCTCTCCACTGTTCTGAGTGCGCTTCAACACTCCCAGAGCTCCATTCCCTCAGAGGATGACAGAAAATCAGGTGATCCCTGCAATCCAAAATAACCAGTTTGGGACAAAAGCACCAGGGAAAAGCAGACAGGTAACTGTAAATGGCTGGCTAACATGCTATTCAAACCCAGATTTGCACGAACTGTGCCTGCACCTAGATTGAGCTAGAATTTCTAAGTGAGGGCTTTCCACACACTTTGCTCTTCTTTCTTCCTTCTTAACGCGAAAGAACCAAGTGTTCAGGGCTGGATTGAGTCTGCTGAGTGCCTTGGCAGGATCTCTGCTCTTCCCCTGGAATTTGCATTTCAGAGGAGGAGGAACAGTTTGGTACCTCCCCTGTGACTGAGGAACGATGCAGACTGCCTTGGCTGACATCAGCTGCAGAGAAGAAGAGGCACCTGTTAGCCCAGTGCCATTTGCAGCCTTTCCTTGTCCCTGCCAGTCAGATCTGCTCGTTCCACTCTGTGCATCAGGATTTTTTTGCCAGTCAAACAGCTTCACTCATGCACATTCAGTGTGACGCAGCCCATAGCCACACACCTGGGGCAGCTGCCCCTCTCAGCTCCTCTGAGCCCAGGTACCTGTTTCCACTTTGCTATGGCACTTATAGCACAGACCAGAGATTTGTGCTTGCTCACCATTTCAGTTTCTACAAGAAACCTTGTATAATGGTAATTCCCTGTCCTTCAGCTGCTCCACACTCCTGTAGCACCTCACACGGCAATGCTGCTTCTGAAGCTCCTGCCTGACAGCCTGCTCCGGTCTCCCACCGAGAACCTGAAACGTACCATTCTTTTCCAACAGTTCCTTTGAGGCATTTCCTGTCGCTTGGCAGCAGGCAAGATTAAAAAAGAAACAAAATGCCATGACCAAGAAGGAGTTCTGCACTCCTGTACAATTTAAGCTGCAGCTGTATAATAAGAGGTTGTTAGGACAGCAGTTTGTTACAGCTCTGCAAGAAGCAGTGTGCCAGGCTGCAGTCACATTTAAGATATTGTCATTCTTAACCACAAAGCTTCCTCTGCCTTGGACAAAGTTATCTGAAGTGCTTCAGCATGTTTTTCCTTTATATTTAATTAAATTTCCATACTTAAAACTATGGCAGCGTGATATTTTCTTTTCCTTCCTCATTTCACACCCCAGGATTTTCTTTTAAACTGTGCCCTTTTCCTTTTCTCCTTGGAACCTTCCTGCTTGGGTAGGATGGATGGCTGCAAACAGCACATGAACCATGCACTCATCTTTCCCCTTCACCTTTTTTAAAGGCTCTGAGCGATTGCTTGATCATTAAAAATGTATACATTAAATAAATAAAAATAAATTGAATTAACATAAAAATAATCTGAAAAAAATTCCACACGTGGTGCAGTCCTTTTCCCTTAGGCACATGGGAAGAGCTTTGCTGTACTCTCTGAGAGCTGCTGTGGATTTTTATCCTTCTAAGCTCATAACCATCATTCATGTTTTTAAATTCCAGATGGTAGCTACCAAAAAACTTGGAATAGAGAGCAAAAATGACATACCCCAGATTCCATATCAGTTTCCATTAGAGGCTTGATTTGTGAGATTATGTGCTTGTGTGCATTTCCAAGCCATTGCCACCAGTTTTCTGGACTATGCCCAGTTCTCAGTAGCCTGCACAGGGAAAAAATGCCAATGTTTTTGAGATTTCAAAAGCATTTTTATTCCAGATGAATTACAAGACTTCTTTTTTTTTTTTTCTCCATGAAAAAAAAGAAATGACTTGCGCTGAGTTTGGGCTTCAGCACCAATTAACTTCCTTCCCATTGGCCATGAGAATTCCAAAACTGTACACATGAAATCCTAAGTGAAATGTTTTTTTTTTTTCCCCTGAGAAATGCTTCCAGTTTGACTAACTGGCATTTAAAAAATAAATAACAATAATTTCAATGTGGCATCGTAGACTTGCATCCCAAATCTCAGCAGTCCATGAGAGCTTGAAGCCAAGAAATGAATCCAACTGCAGGACCTCTCGGCTTTGATGGCTTCACATATGATTATATTTATACTCTATCTAGTCCTGGAAACAATGAGAGAACTGAGCCCCCCAAATACTTTTTTCTTTATGATTGACTGCACCCTACATTAGCCACAAGAGTGGGTGGTCAGTTCCATCACACCGTTGAAAACCACGGATCCTATTTATTTACCAGAACTGACTCAGCTTCCTGTGGGAACTGGTGACGAGCTCCATTCTGCAAGTGGCAGGTAGAGAGGAGAGCCCTGATGCTGGAGTGTTAACTAGAAGTTTCCCTAATTCACAAGGCTGTATTGTGCTTAAGGTACAACATGGCCACGTGGTTTTTCAAATCGTATCTTCTTACTTTTAACTTCCTCTTTTTTGTTTCCAAATTATAGCGAGCTTCATAGGAAGTTGCAATAGCTGAAACCAGATTTTATCACTTGAAGTTAACATTAGCAGTTTTTATACTATTAATATTTTTATACTGTTAATGCTTGTTTTCTCAGATGATTTTATCCTTAATTCAACATCAGTAGAACGTCAAGCTTACACGAGCGATGGTAAAAAATAAAGTACCTTATTTTGCAAGCCAGTAGTCCTGAAATGCAACAATAAGCACAGGGCCCACAGAAACAATCTAAGTTTGGTAAACATGATCATTATTTCTCACCTCTTGGCCTTGTATGTGCAGCCACACGAATGGCAACTGTTGATCATTTCCAGTGCAATCCTGGCATGAACTCTTTTTCAACGTCTAATTCTCATGTTTTTCCTCACAGAGGGCGAACAGTGGAGACCGACTGCTTCTCTCATTCTCAGATCCAGCTCCTGCTGAGCCGTGGAAAACCACCAGTGTGCTGATTTGTCAGAGGCTTTTTATTGCTTCTCACATCTCACTGATATACCTGGGTAGGCAAGTCCAGGAGGCCAGGCAGTTATCCTGAGTCATTCTAGAATAATAACAGTAGAGCCAAGATGTTATTTCTTAAGAAATAAACCCATCTACCCACCAGGAGAACACCTCCTGCTGTCCCCACTCACCTGCTTTGGCTCACACGATGGGTTATTATTGGTGTGCACTAACTAGACTAGTTTCACATGAACCTAAATTGGAAGTGCACGTCAACCATCAGCCAGATCACAGAATAAGATCGTGACTAATCAGGTGTAAATCCCTCGCCCCTCCAAAATGCACATACAGTGAGATCCTTGAGCCTGCCCCGTCACCTGCTTGTTTCCACAGATCCACACAATTTCCTACAGACACAGCCTACAGAACCGGAAAGCTCACAGATCCATCTGCCTTCTAGGACCTTTTAGAGCAGAAGCTAGCTCTTCTCTTCACTGTGCCCTAAAAACCAAGAGACCCATCTAGATCCTAATAACTATTCATAGCGCAATAATTATAAAACTTGGAAATATGACATAAGAGCTGGAAGTAAACCAGGCTCTGGGTTTCCATCTAAAGGGAGACCAAGGCCACCAGAGAGAATGAAAAAGGGAGAAAGTTTCTTCTCACTTTGGCATTGCAGGAGAAGCAATTCTCTTTCTGTTCCTACTGTCAAAACAGAAGATGGAACAACTTCTGACTTACTAGGTCAGCATAGTCCTCGAGGCTTTGCAAAATAACAAGTACTTTTGTAAGCCTAAGGCTTGCCCTCTCAAAGAGACAAATATAAACCATACACACACACAAATATCTCTATTAATCACGTTTTATACTTTGCTAAGCACTACTGGAGACACCATCATCAACTCCGAGACAGAGCAGGGAATGTATTTTAAGTGTTAATACTTTCCAATATTAACATATTTTCACATAAAGTAACACATCTTTGGTATATACCAATTTCTATTTGGTATATGCCAATTCACTGCAAGAAGCATTTCAAATTACTGGCTTACATGGTTCCAGTAGAGTTAGCCTGACCTTGTTCTTTAGAGGGAAGTCTTTTCAGGTGACATAGTTGACTGTTCTCATACGACCTCAAATCCAGCCACTTTCCACCTCCCACAGTAAGCTGTGGCCACGTTCCCATTTTAAAGCACTCTGCTGAGTGGGATTGCTCATGCATTAGCCACTTTTTGCAAGAGTGTACGGACTCAAAACCTAATCAGGGAAACTCATTTTGAGCATTTCAGCAATTTTCAGTCCATATGAAACAACATGAAAACATACCATGTATCAAACTCGTTTCAAGCTTGCGGTGGGAAAGGTATTTTTCTTACTTCTTTGTGAATTTTTTGTGGTTGCTCTTGTTTTTAAAGAAAGCTTCATATTATTTCACAGACATAGCTAAAATAGGGTATGTAATGTCATGGCATTTTGAAAATGGTATCTATTATTTTAACGCTATTTTGATAAATTGCCGTAATTAAGAACTTCATAATAGCTAGGTCTAATGCAGCCCCTCAGGTAGCACGATGTCTGCCCTTGCTTCTTCCTAAGAAAAAGTTGCTGCCTGACTCAGGCACAGGTAACAGCATTCTGCTGACTGCTACTGCATCACAGCCATGCGGGATGTAGGATGGAAAAGGTACAATGGAGTAAAGGGCCAAGTTTGCAGAGCAGAGACAGCACACACACATGCATAACAAGGGTTGGTTTTTGTTCTTATATCTGTACAGTAGTACACAAACCTTCTCACCTGTACTTACCCCAGGGAAGCAGAATTTGAGTCTTTGAAATCATGCAATCTGTGAGTCAGTTTGAAGTCAAATAAATTAATGATAATATTACCAAAAGAAATCTCTCTCGGATATAGATTGGGATAACTAATAACATACACATAGCTTATACTTTAATCACACCTGAAACAAACATGGGGAAATGCCATACATTTCCCTACTGCTCAACTCCAGAGAAGACCACCAGGCATACACCTCCTCCTTTAGGTCAGAAGTGCTGTCCTTGTAGTCAGGAAAGAGAGAAAGGTGATGCAAGCCTTAGGTGGGGATCGAATCCCTAGAACAGCCAATTCCTCTTTAATTTCTACAGAGAACTTTAACTGAAGAACCTTGAGAACTTTAACTGAAGAACCTTACTTATGTGATAAATGTTGAATGGGTTACATTTAGACTTGAGACTCTACAAGTTCATGTGAGGAAAGGTTTGGGTCCACAGTGCTTGTCTTAACCAAATTTTAGAACAAGCAAGAGGATTTTTTTTAGTATTTCCCACATTGCTTGACTTGACCCTAGGTAGAATGTGGAAGTAGAAATTTCATTTCGTTATTAAATAAAACAAAAAGCTTACCAAATTAATACATAACCCATCATTAGCTTCCCACTTTTATCCCTATTGCCTGAGCTCTACTGGTATTTAAGATTGCTGGTGTCCAGACAGCCCATGTCCAACAGAAACCTTTGCAGGAAGTCATATTGCCCAGATACTGAACGGATGAAATAGATAAAGAATTCTCTTTAAATGGAATTCAAGTGGGATAGAACAGAACACTTTGTCTTTGATATTTGTGATTTTATTATCACATCTGTAAGGAGAAGATATACTTTATCTATTGACCAGGTGTTTCTGGAAGAATACCTCACTGTCAGAGTAGCACTTCTGCCTTTAGGAATTTCAGAACGACAACTGAAAAGATGTCCTATTTCCTATGTTTTTAACATAATATTACAATATTGTGTTTGATTTGCACTTAATTACAAGAGGAAAGCATGTAATCTACTTAATGAGACAAAGTTAAAAATAGCAGAAAGGGGTACTATAAAATATAATGAAATTTTGCAGCTGCTTTTATTTAGGGAAATAATAAATTCTAGCCAAGAAGTTGAAGAATTGAAAGAGGAAGCAAATTCTCATTGCCTGCCTGAAGACTGAAGGGCTATTCACCAGGGTACTAATAACCTTCAGAGCCAATAGCTCAAGATCTCATTAAAGCATAGAATAGATTAGGCATATTAAAGCACTGAGGTCTGGCTGGTTGCTTAGATGTGCTGCACGAGCGTGAAATCTCCCTTACTTCTACTGCCAGCTTTCTGTCCAGCTCTACCAAATTGCTTTTGAGCTGGAAAACTGGTCTAAGAACTTCTGAACTGCATATTTTATTTCCCAAATTGGTGAAATTCACATTTCACGTAACTGCAAACTGCAGTTATTCTGTCATCAAAGGATTTATTCTTGCGTCAGTTCAGAAAATACGGTGTATTATAAAGCCTTAAGCATATTAAGAACAACAGACATAGCAGGTTTTCACATCCTCTGATTGTACAACCACGCTTCTTATTTACATAATCATCATACATGAATATGCTTTAAAATAAAGCATTAACTACCGTGTACAATCTGTGTATAATCACTAAAGCTGTAAAAGGAAAAAAAAATGTTGTCTTTAGCTAAATGAATTTATTCCAGAAAAAAGTCATCTTGTTTCTTCATTAAAAATTGAAGGAAATTAGGTCCAAAAATTGAGGGAAATGGGTAATCCCATATATATTATTAAATATAGAGTAGTTAAATGCTATATCATGGACAAACAGTTCGAAAGCCGTTCACTTGATTCATCATTTCAAAGTGCTAAAATACAATTTGATCATCATCCACTCCTGTTAAGTGTTGGTTTTTTTGTTTTCTTTTTGACAGTGTAGGGCTACAGTCTCATATGGCAATCCACACCAAACTCAACAGCTAGAAGCTCTAGATTTAAGACTCAAGACAAGCTCCACTTTTTTATTATTAAGTGCAAATACTGAACCAATGCAAATAAGGTCTGTGCTAGGCTCTCTGGCATTTGAGCTCTTCAGATCAGGATAAAATGCCTTATGGATCCTTTCCTGAAGTCATTCAAGCTCATTGAGTATAGCGAACAGTGCCTCGGTGAGCGGATGGCACCCTGAGTACAAAAGGATTTACCAATCAACAAGAGAAACTGCAAGATATTTTCAAGCCTTCAAAAACTAGTGGACCGCATCTTATAAAGCTGCCAACATGAAGCAAATAAATATCCTCAAGTACTTTCTCACCCGTGTCTTTATATCAGTCTGTAATAACAGCTTTGGCTGCGGGACTTTTTTCCATCTAGACAGTAAAATATTTGCTATGAAAACAGAAGCATATGTTTCTCCTCATCATTAATGCAGTCCGTTTTGCTGCTGGTGCCTTCTCAGGTGATGTTATCCCTACAGCTGTCCTTACCTTTGTCTAACGATCTGTGTGACATAATTCCTCATTTTTATTCACTCATTAGCATAGCAAGAAAATTATCAGGGTGGGTTAAAAAACAGCAAATAACCTTGCAAACCAGTGGGATGGAAAAAGAACAGCACAGGAGGACAAGGATAGACAGACTCTCCAGGTCTCGTAGCAGTTGCCATGGTGCAGTGTCCGACTTGTTGCCTACAGTTGCTACAGAGCTCTTCTTTCTCAGGTGGGTAAAAGCAGCCACAGGAGCTGCTTGTCATCTTCTCTTGCGAAGGAAATTTATTTTTCCCCTCATCTCTTGGGCATTCAAGCACAAGCTTGTTCACAGTGCTAAGAAATACTGGGTTTACTCTGAATTTCTCTTACAGCACAGTCAGCCTTAACCATTCTCCAGGATGACTCTTCTCTCGCTTTCCACCTCTTATCTTCTCTACCAAACCTGTTCCAGTGAAAAAGTGAATCTCCAAAACTTTGATTTCAGTGGTTTGTATAGCAAAGTTACGCCTGTTGCTCCACTAATTCTACTGCCTTTGAATGCACAGCATGCTTTTCCCTTCACTGAAGCTTGCCTTATCAAAGTGACCAGGAAGACACTGACAGAATCCAAATCTCATCTTCACAGCATCTATAATCTTTTCAGTGACTGCACTTATTGATCTTTATAATGTCCAAGAAAGAAGTAGCAACTCCTCCCTCTACAACTTCATCTCATTGAATAAGCTGATAAAAGACAGATTTCCTTTTCCTGCAGCCTTGAGGGAAACTCTGCACCTGTTGTCTCTCTCATCTAAATGACATCACATATTCTCAGCATTTCTGAGAGTCCTGTGTGTCACTGGGTGATCTAAATCTCTTCTTACTGCTGGCTGTCCCCACCCTCCCAATCTCAGCAGTACGATTGAAGGTGTGCCTTGTCACCTCCAGCTAACTAACAAGAAGTAATTTTTTCAACTTCGTTACATCTTTTTCCCTTCTGTCAAACTTTCTCTTTTCTTCCACCATCAGAACACTGAAGCCTATTTCTCCTTCAGCGAAGCTACTGCCAAATCTCATTGTTCCCCTTCAGATTGTTCTCTAAATCATCTTTCCTCTCTCTCTGATCCTGAAACCATAGTAGATACTTTTGACATCACCATTTTTCCTGCTTGTCACTCTGGTTTCTTTGGTTTATTAGCAACATTGCTGCTAAAAACCTCTCTTGGCACCTATTTTTGTCACTGCTTTATCTTCTGCATCAGATTCAGGCTTTTCATTTGCAGAACTCTACAACTCTTACCTGCACTTAAATCTCAGGGCTTAGTTCAGCCTGTGGTGCAGTTGGAGTTCTCCATTAAAAACTCCCTGTTTCTGAGTCCTTTTCAAAGTGCTCTCTGCCATTACATTGACACCTTTATTCCCTACTATTCTTCTGTCCAGAATAACCTCTATTTAAATATTTTGGTTTTCTTCCTTTGTATCTTTCCTGTTAATTACGAATCGCAGAAGTGTGGTCCCTCATGTATCTTCATTTCAACAACACACAAGAGGAAGAAGCTTTAGATCAGAAGTTTTGCAGAGAAAAAAAAAGTTTCAACTTTGTTCTGACACTTCTGAAATCTGAAATCAGCGATTATCAGTCCTACAGCTGCAGAACAGTTTGTATTACAGGTGATCACAGCAACACTCACTCCATGCTCAGTCTGGTATGTATCGTTGAAGTCGTTTTATGTCCTTCCATGAATAACAGTGAAGTTGAAAATTAACAAGCATAAAACCAGTGATTATTTTAATTTTTACAGCTTATTTTATTAATAGGCACAATGGCACAACGTAAGACACGATGCTCTACATGGAGGAAAAACAAAAAGAAAGGATGAAGTGACTACAATAGATAGATATCAACTGAAATAGTGCGCGTCATAAGGTAAGGCAGTTGTATCAAAGTCTCTTGACCCTGATTCTCTGACGTTCTGTTGACCAAGTTCTCATCATTACAATGCTCACTTAGTGGAATTCTTGGTGAATGCTCACTGTGGAAGTGAGGTAATTGTTGTGGAGCCAGTAATGAATAAACGGAACCATGGGGCTAGGACATTTTCACAGAAATGGCTGTACCATCACCTAGGTATAGCCTAGAATAGTTGCCTTCCTCTGAGCTGCCCACAGACTAGAAAAATCCATGGGGAATATGGGCACATTCTTAGGGACTTGACCATCTGTCCCATCGAACTTATGCATTAGTCCACTTCTAAGATCTACTTACAAAAGCAGAGAAGTCACTTGAAAGAAAAAAGCATAAACTCAGAAAAGTTTAATTGTGAGTTTTGCTCTGGATGCATTTGCAGTATTTTGTCTCCATCTAACAGTGGATTTTCTCACTCTTAAGTCCACTTCTTGTGGAACTAATCTAAATATGATAAATTGGGTGGAATTCTGTCTGCTTTTTTTTTCCCCTGAGTTCTACACATGTGTAATCCCATGAAACAGTACAGTTTGCCTAGCACACCTCCAAACATGACTAGTTGAATGGTACTTTCTGTTTCTGTTAACAAGCAAAACACCATCCTGAGTCATGTCCCGAAACAAAGGGCGTGCACCCAGAGGGCCCTCTGCTTGCAGACTGAGCACACAATTGCAACAAATACACTGCTTTGCATGGCTACGTTCAGTCCATTTGGGGAGAAAAGACAGCAGAAACTTTGCAACCTTTGTACTTCAGCACCTGAGCAACAACACAGGACAAATGAACGGTAGGACTGTGTAATTCCTAACACCTCCCCTTGCTTTGCAGTCACGCTCAGCAGGAGCCTGCTGCCTTGAACTGGACCCTCCAGCCCTGTGACTATCGAGCACCAACTAGAAAAATGGTATTTATATTAAAGGGCACAAATGCCAGCTTCGCAGTCTGTAGCTATACACTCTATTCTCTTTGAGTAGCATATGGCAATAATTGCCAGCTTCAAAAAAAACGAGCAAAGTCACTGAAAGAAAAATGCAGATGGCATAACTCAGAAATCTGGAGGTCACAGTTCCAGAGTGGCTTCAGCCACAGACTTGTGTAGCGTCTGATTTTGCGTGCTACTGTGTAACTAATTCCTGCATAAGGAATCAAAAAAAATGAACCCAAGCCAAATTACAATACTTATTTGCCTGTCCTATCACATTCCAGTTCTGTTGTCATGCATCTTTAACCTTTTTCCTCGTCTATATCCATTCCTTTTTTATTTAAAAATAGAAACCAAAAGCCACAGCTCACAGTTGTGCTACAGTAATGGAACTTCTGTTTTGCTTTTAGTTCTGGCTGTTACAGAAAATACTGAAAAACATCCATAGAGTTACATTTTTCAGAGAACTTCCTTTAGTCATGAGGCACTTCTTGCATTTCCTTTCCACAAATGCTCAGTTGAGTTTCCCTGGCATAAATGCCTTTGGAGAGAGAATGAATGTCAAGGCCTTAAGCCAAAGCATTCATGGCAACCTAACTAATCACTCAATCCAGAAATGATGTGCACTCTTTCACTCAGTAAATGGAAAGAAACAAACTGTTATCATTGATGATGGAGTACCTCTGAGCAACATAACTTGAAAATTAAAAACTAGCAAAAAGTTGTCTACACTCTATAAGGTTTCCCTTTATAAAGTCAGGGCATCAAGAGGTGAAATGGAAAAATACACCTATTGTAATTGAAAGTATTGAGAAAGATTAAAGAAAAACGTATTTTACAGTTTTTCTTGATTTTTTTTAAAATCTTGATTTGGTCATACCTTTCAAGTCACTACTTTTGAATGTGACCTTCAATACGCAAGTCGTGAGCCATCTTTCCTTAATTTCCTTCTCTTGCCTTTGCTGTTCCAGTTCTTGGCACAAGCAGCAGCTCTTCAGGGTTACCACACGTGTTCCTCTGCCACAGCTGTATTTTTCAAGTTACATTTCCCTTCCATGACAAACTCTGGTCAGAAAGTCTGTTCAGAACATGGCTGAAAACAGGATTAATAGGAAAACGCTCCTGACACGGCACATACCCATGACATATATTTCAACAGACATTTACATTCATTACAGGGCACAAGATTTCTGCTTCCAACAGATGGTGAAAACCTGCTCTAAGAAAGATCACAGCAGAGAAAAATCAAGTATTGAACGGTAACAGAAATCTTCTTACAAACAAGAATGCTGTTTTACTTGACTGGCCTTGCAGTCAGTTGCCAAACTTACCCACCCCTCCATTTTTACATCTCAAATCTCTTGAGAAACAGCACTTTGCTTTCTGCTTACATCTCCGTCTCCTGTCAGTCCCAAACCATTTTACAAGAAGCATTATAATTTCCATTTTACTAAATCTCTACTCATTTGCTTCTTGTGAAGGGAGATGCACTGGTTTACTGGACAAGATATGAATACAGTCTCTAAAGAAAAGTATTTATAACCTCTGAGATGACTTTCCAGTGACCTTCAAAGACCTAAGTCCAGTTCTCCTGCATAAGCATTTCTGTTCTGGAAGAGTACAGCTCTGTTTGAGGGAGGCCAACAGACTGCTCCATGCTCTTCTCCCCTCACTGAGCAGTTTGCTCTGAGTTCAGGAACTCAAAATATATTTTTTAAATGCCTGTTTTTAAATACTATGTCTTGAGTGAACTGAAGAAAACTCCTACAAGATTAAAACCCTTTCAATCTAACACTGGAACAGAGTTGTTAATCAGAGACAAACAATCACCATTACATACTTAAGGAATGAAACAACCATGTTTCTAACACGTATGCAAATGACTCACTTTATTAAAAGAATTTACATTGTCCTGAGTTAAATGCTAGACACATAAGGACACATCTCCCCACGGACCTCCAAACAAGGAAACTGAATGCAGTGCCTAATTTGTTGGGCAGGTTGATAGTCACAGAGTGCACAGCAGCCCATGAAAGCAGCCCAAGTTCAGCCACATTATTTCATTTGCTTGGCTGCCATTATAAGATAGGAGAGGAAGAAGGGCAAGTGTATTGCACATGTTATCAGGTAGGAAAAGTGTGAATAAATCCATAAGAAAGTCGGTGCCACTAATTCCAGCGCAGAAGTAATAGACTTGCTACCTCTTTCAGTTGCATTTATAATTTATTCATTGTACTTCCAACAATGCAATAAAAATACTTCCAAAATGGATGCACTGCTAAAGCAATTAAAGCATTTTCAGAATTGAGAAGTCCATGATAGGAAAAAGTCTCTTACGTTAATCCCTCTTTCCATCAATGCCTGCTTGCACTGGAGAAATAAAATCACAAGTCCACCATGAAAACATGGTTCGAAATACTTAGTTCTGTTCTTCAAGCCTCGTTTGTTTTTTTCCTTACTCTTTAAAGAACAACAGAAATGGAAGAAATGTCATGTTCTACTGAGTTCTCATAGTCAGTAAGTATCACCAGTTTAGTCACAGCAGGTCACTCTCACTTAACTATGCCTACCTCAGTTTTCTTTACTGTGTAGTGTTACAGTGCGGTCACAGAGAATTTCCCATCATCTTTGGATTATATCAACTATAAATCCTGTAGAGCCCCACGCTGGGTTATGTCCAACGAAGAGCACAACTGCTGGCACATGTGTAGAGTATTAACACCTGTTTTTCGTCTTTGCCATCTATGTGCATATTCTATGTTTAGAGAAATGGATGCAACTTATGAGGCTGTGGGTACAGAACTGGCTAGTTACATCCCAACACACAAGTTTGAATCGCAACTGTTCTTGTCAAAAAGGAAAAATAAGCAAGCAAACAAACAAACAAAAACAACCCACCCTACTTCTAACCCAAACAAAAAATGAAATTCTTTCTTGGAGGAACGATGAACATCCCTTTCAGACCTACTGCCGTCCCTGTTTGAGCCAATAGATTAAAACCTCCATGTACAGAGCAGATTTGATTGATATTTTACAGTAATGCATTTTGTCAAGAAAGCATTCAATGGGAACAAGTTACTACACAGAATGTAACGCAGCTTGCCACATTTTTGTTTCTATGTTCAATGTCCACAGAACAAGAAATTGCCCATTAAATTTATAGACCAATTTTATGCTAACTGTACTCATTACAGACTGTGAGGAAACTAGGTAATTGGGTTGTTATAGTTCTATCTTCAGAAATAAATTAGAATTACTGCTTATTTAGAATAATTTAAAATGTCTGACTGTGCGTGTTCCACGCATCCATTAAGAAATGCTGGCTTTCACTTGACGTCCCACTGCATTAAACAGGCCATTTCGGTACACGAGACAAAGCGGCTAATCAGCTGGGGGCTGAAAATAAATATGCAGGAAGCAGGCATACAAACTGAAGTGTTAAAATGCATTTGTCTTATGCCAAGATTCATTTGTAATTTCATCTCAAGCGCTGTACTAAGTCACGCTGATGTGTTGTCAAGATGGTTAACTGCTAGAACACAAACAATATTTAGAGTACAGTTAAATGGAGGGAGCTTTTCAGCAATACTCGAAAGCAGAAACTGGAAAGATGGGTCTGCAGAAGCGTTTTTATGCTGCAGTACTCAGCACTGTACCGTCCAACACTTAGATCCCTTTATAGCTAAGGGACTCTGACTTACGTGCTCAAGATGTCTGAAATGATGCACAGCCTCCACGTGACTGTTCAGAGACATAGGAAAACCAATACAATGAAGCCAAGCTGCCCAGCGGTCAATACTGAAGTAATTTTATCTGTGTCAAGTTATACTGACTCACTGCAGGGAAACACTTTCCTGCACTTACAAGCTCTTTGGGTTCATAAACTTAAATTCTTTCTCGAAGTGGAATGACTAAGTTTACTTCAAGCATGTTTAAGAGGTCAGTAAATAATCGCACCGTTCCCTTTCAACTCAGTACCTTCGAGATCTCAAAACACAGTTACAGAACTTATAAATTGAAGTGTACCCTCTCAGTAAGGGATAATTAACTCCTAAGAAGCATCAGCCACCAGGCTGTAATGCAGCCTGACCAGAGAGATACACTCACCCCATCCATTCAGTTTTCAAAGCTCTGCTCTGCATACAACAGGGATTCATTCACTGAACCAAGAGGGAAGGAAAAACAAAACAAAACAAAGCCCTGTAAGCTACTATTTGGGAAAGCTCACATATAAATGAAACAACAGATGTTTCGGTTTGTTTTGTGAAAGGTGGTGATGGAGGATCACTCACCTGTGCATCAAAGAAGCGCTCTCGGTCTGTTGACTGAGCAGCGGTGTGACGGCACCTCGGTGCCCCCTGAGAACGCCTTCCAAGCTGACTCCTAAAGGCAAAATAATCTAAGGAACACGCTGCTCGAGATCTGAGAAACAAAACCCATGGCAGTAGCTGCAGCACTGCTGTTTTTGGGAATTCAGAAACAACTATAGGTGGCTGATGAAACTCAAAGGTGAAAACTAGGCGTGGATGGGATGTTACGCAAATTCATGCTATGTGGATGCTAAGCTATGACTTCGCTTTACCGTTTGGCCCCAACTACTGAAGAAGTTCACTGTCAGTTCACCGACAAAAATCCATTGTTGGATTCTGAGCCATTGCCTCAGAACTACAATATTTCTCCTGTAACATTGGACTTTGTGGTCAAGTCGGGAAAGGCGCTGATCACATCAAAAGCAGCACTTCATGGAGATTACGCTGTTAACTACAGGAGCGAAAGGAACTCTGATGTCAGGAAGACCAAAAGAAGAGCTCGTCTCTCCAATGGCATCCAGCTTTCTCATAGTCTATCAATGGACGTGATAAAAGACACTGCTTCTGCACAGGTCCTGTCTGTTTTAAATAAAGTTCATGTATTTTTATTTCCCAAGCACTGCAATTTCTGATAGAGGTGGGCCCGCTCCTGGGGTGCTGGTGCAGCGGGCTGGGTGAGTAAGGGGGCTGCATGGACAGTGCAGGTGTGCGTGCAGCTACAGCACCCACATCTCCAAAGGAGAGGCATGCAGTGCCAGTAGAGGAACGCACATTCCCAGAAGGGTTGGCTCTTGTAACCCCGACAGCCTGCTAGAAGGACAGAGGTGAGCAAACTTGTAGGAGATGGCTGGAGACGAGCGTGCGGATGTTTGAAGGTGTTGATTCACATTTTGTAAAGCTCGGGTACAGCCATTTATCTGCTATATTGCCGCTATTAATCCTGAATATACAGTTCACTGACTGAGGGTTAATTACAAGCTCTTCATAAATCAAAGAACCACTTTGATCCTAATTTGACTGAAGCCATGAGTCATTTTCCTGTACAAACACACGCACTTCACAGCGCTTCCTGCTTCACATTGATACGCAGCCTTTGGTTAAAACACAACTTCTCATCTATTTTACTTTGTTCTTCCTCTCCCTCACCCGAGGGCACAGAAGATACGCAGGAGATCAACCGGCTAGCGGTACAGGTCAGATTTCCTCAGTGCTCGTATCAATTCCAATCAAACTACTGAAATAACTGTACCCCCCAAATTAATAGCTTCCTAATCTGGTCCAAAATAGATTTTCAACAAGTGGCTATTAAATTCTTGGATTTGACAAATGAAAATTTAGAAGGTTTAATGTTTATGCTAACTTTCCTATGTAGCTTCTTGAAAAAGATGTTCTAATGGAATTTAATCCACCAGATCAGATATTTGCATCAAGATATTCCAAGGGAAAGGAGTCTGAAAGATGGATGGCTTTCCCCCTCGCAACTGAAAAAGTTTGCTGTTAGCTCACTTCCAGAAAACACTGAAAAATATCATTTTTATTTTAAAGCAGGTTAAAAAAAAGTTAAATATTTTTTGTGGTTCACTTCTGAAATTCTGCTGATGATATTTTTCCTTAGTTAATCAAGGATTATTTCCCGTGCTTAAAATTCAAATTCTCAGTCTTCTGAAAGCATAGGAACTACAAAACATAGCAACTTATTATCATCCCTATATCCTAAGTAGCCCCGGAGAAAACTATGCATTGACAGATCTTGCAATCTAAGACGCTGAAGAACCTCGATCCTTAAGGTATCTGAAAGTCAGTCATTGATCATTGAGTCTGTGACCCTCAAATATTCATTAAATGTAAATGTAATTCTAAACTTTTCTTTAAATTTTTTATTTTTCATTTTGCACTCTTGGCTTATGATTACTCAAAGTTATTATCTCTCCAAATAAATTTTCGTCTCTTCTGCAGTAAGGAGAAAAACATTCTGTATGATGCACAAAGGTTTTAAAAACTACCTAGGTTTGCAAGACACATCGTATCACCTTAGCAACTACTTCTCAGAAGCTACTTATTCTCAAAAGCTGGCTTTTAACGTGCACTTAAGAGTTTAAAATAATTTCTAGACATTATAATTCATTACAATTTCAGACGGAATAGTCTTAAATCTGAAAAACCAAATCAAAATGTAAGAGCCTTACATGAAAAAAAGTCCATCCATAATTAACTTTTTTCAAAGGTATCGATATAAGTGCCATACAAAGAAAGTGTCAAGTGGAAACCAGAGCAGCCAACAATTCCAAGACAAAGAACAGTTAAAGTATAGGTTAAATAACAGTGGTATAATTTTTTTAAAATATATTTTCTACATACATGCCTGTACATTTACACATCTGTTACTCACTGCTGGTAACATTATGCAAATTATAATGCTCAAATTATACGGGTACTCTCATCCTGTATTACACGAAAATTGCCACCTATTCTGTATCAGAATTTAAAGTTGGTAAGCATCCATGATGCCCACTGACCATTTTTTTCCATTGAATTTTGATTAGCTGGAAAAAGCATTACAGATTGCCTCATATGCCAGTCCATTAAGTGTCCAATGCTCATGCTATCTTCAGCTTATGTGGGCCACTAACTTGTTTTCTCCCTCATTTACCAATTAAAAATCAAGAAATAAAAAAGAAATTCTAATCATAAAACAATAATAATCAGAAAACCTGTATGTTCATGACATTCATACAGCATTGCAATGCATTTCAAAGTTTGCTTTATCAAATACTTAAAAAAAAAAATTTATCAAACGTTGTTGGTCAGGGAAACAAACACCTTACCTGTCAGCTGCATGCCCCCTAATCCCAATTAGGATTGCTCCAATTAAAATATTTAGTACTACCCACTTCTTCTATTCCCAGCTCTTTTCTAAGACAATTATCTATACTTTTTTCTTCCAAATGCTAAGAAGAAAACTGTTCTTCCCTTTCTCTCTATCCAGAAGATACCTTTTCCCACTCCCAAACCACATTCGTACCTTCCTTACTGTTGACATATTTCACCCATAGAACCATGGAATCAAAGAACAGGAAATTGATTCCATGGCTCTGTGACAAACCATTCCTTTTCTCCCTGAGTGTATCACACAAGCACAGCAGGAGCACATCTCCAATTAACATTTACCCAGCACATTCCACCTCCTCATTGCCTTAACACATCTGAGTCACCAGCTGAAGTGACTGGAAATTAACCTGCTGAAGCAAAAATGCATGAAGTTGCACAGTAATTCAGCACACAATTCCACATTTGGGAAACTGAAGAGTTCTTCTTAAAATATGTGAACTTAGTTTAAAAGAGACAGGACCTGTGAAGAGAGGCAGTACCTGGTATGAAATCCATTGACGGACTCTGAGAATATTGGATGCCACTGGAGAGATGAGCTCTTCTTTTTGTCTTCATTTTAAGGGCTACAAAGGTTCTGAGATGCCTTACATTCTACCCCCATTTTTCCAGGAGCATTACTGTTCTCTAAAGGCAAGACAAGCTCCTTCTCCCTGAATATCTGTGGATTAGACTTGCCAACAACAGAAGATTCTTTCCCACCTCCTCAAGATATTTTGCACCTTCTCTGCCCATTTCTTACCCAGCTGAAGACAGGTAGATAACTCCTCCCTCTCCCCTCAGCTCTTAAATTAGTCTTCTAGCCAGCTGAATTCTGCATCAATAGCTTCTTCTTAAACAGTATTTTTGTAATTTTGAGAATTGGATACTGGTTAAGCAGAAGGCGGTGACTTTAGTATCTGCATTTGTCATTGAATCATAACTCAATAATCCCTGACAGACTATTAAGGCTTCTGCCTACCTTGACTGCTTGGACTGTGCACACCATCCTGTCAAACTCCACCTGCTGGATAATCTTCCTACAGCAGGGCTAGAGAAGCTTTCTTTTACACCGGTGTTTTTACACCAGTGTTAATTCAACATCTAGATACAATGATAAAACTGTTTGGACAATATACCTGCTTATACACTTTCCGTGCCTTTCTCTCCTACCATTCTTTATTGTACTACAAGTGAAGTGAAATCATTGGGTAAACTATTTTTTCTTAACGCCTCAAGTTAATGGGCCATATTCGTAATTAAAATCAATTCCTGGTAATACAGTTCTATACAGGAAACATTATAGCCCCATGCAACAGGTACTGTACTTCACCATTTTCAGTCTCTGGAAGTAGGAAAGCAAAATATGTGGATATGTGTTTTAATTAATATTTCGAGTACCACCTTTAATTTGTCAAACACTATGATACACAACAGGCATGAAAACACCTAGCAACTCCAAAAGAATACCAGCTCCAGAGGATGCCAATTGTAAGCTAATTAATTTGAAGTTTACCAGTCCATCTGTGCGCTAGCTGACTTCCCTGCTTGCTGCTCCTTTTGATAAACTTAGTCAAATCATGATACATTCTGTTTAAGCTGGAAAGTAGCATCAGTCTTCACTCTGGTTAAGCTCTCACACGTTCAGAAACAATTATTTCTGTCTTTGCAAGTGGAAGTAGGAGTAATTGAATTTGCATGCGGTAGGTGAAAAGTAGCAACCAAAGATATTTTTACAGTACTTAACTTACTCAATCACTTCCTCTTACACAAGTCCAACACTCAAATTTCAAACGATAACCGACAGTATCTTCTTATCCATAATTTTCAACTGACAAAAACCATATTAAGTTAGATCTCTTTATTTGCAGATATTCTCTTACAGCATGCCTTTAAATACATTTGTCACCAAGTACTCATCTTTATTACGATCTACTATCCTTCAGATACAACTTAAAAATAATACAGGCTGATGCACACTCAAGATTTGCAAATCATACTTGGAGCAGTCTGTGCTACTGAAATACCTCTTCAGGCATTACACTTGAGAATAGTGATTTAATCCAACTGGGAGAGCACGTACTACTTAGAATACTGCTCAAATACTTCTCTAGAAAAAAAATGAACACCCTTTCACATAGCTGATGTAGCACAGGCATCAAAATTCCCTGCTGCATGCAGATGATCATTTCAAAATGTTGTTACAAAATAATTACAAGTGGAGACTATCTGCACTGAGAAGTTTTACAGGAGCTTCAAAAGAACTTTTATTTCTGATGAAGAACTATTTTTTCCCTCTTGTAAGAATTTCATCTATTTTTGCCAGATCTCCAAATGAAACTGTTGCAGAACCTCTCTGCGCAGGTCTTGCCTAAGAGGAAAACAGAAAAAAATACAAGGATCATGTTTTAAGTTAAAATACTTTGTCAAGCCATTTTAATGCAAAAGTCATCTAAAATGCACCTTCAAACGGAAAGTAGTTGAGCTTCACAATACCTGTGATTCGTGAAACTTCCAGCCAATCATGTAGAAGATCTGAAACGTGGCTGGTACCGAGCCATCGCTATTTCCATACATTTCTGCCAGGGCAGGAAGGGAGAAAAAGAAAAGGCACACAGAACACCAGTATTAAGAAGTGTTTGGTTCCCAAAACAGTAGAACTAAGCATGGTATATTCATTATAGTGACTCTTGGTGAAAGATTTGGGACAATAAAAATATCCCATACTGGTATATCAACATAGTTCACATTCTGTCATTGCAATTAAGGTTAAAAATATCTGTACTAAAACCGTGGGTTTTTTTTTAATACATAGGGGTCAGAAAAAAAGACAAAGTATGTTCTTAGAGTCATTTCAGGTTAACTCCTCACCTATCCTGTACTTACCTTTATATATTGCCGCAGCTGCCAACATTGTATCCCTGTGTAGAAGAGGTTTTCGATTCCAAGAGCAATTACTCTCTCCCATACCTAAAAATATGTTTTAGCTTTAAGAAAAAGAAGATACAGCATACACCATGAGTTAAGTTGCATGCACTAACGGCAGATTTTTACTAAATCAGAATAACTACAGAATCCTTAGCATCTCACTGTAAGAGTACAACCTACTGCAGGGAATTTTCTTACCTGTATGGAGCCAAACCTCTTAATGCCAATGCTTTGCAATTTACTGTTTGCATTGCTAGAAATGATTTGAGATGATTACTTTTCAGCCAGAGTCTGCAAGCATTTAGTTTTTCTAACATAATTTCTTTTAAGTACCTGGTACAACGGGTTTATTGAAAGATACCACTTATATATCTTCTTTCAAACATGACCATGAAAACGACTACCCCATGTAACAGAAAAAGGTCCCAAAACTCTCATGACTACGCCATTTCATCTTTTCTTTCTTTCTCCAGCTCCTCACCAATCTTCTCCTTCTCTCAAGCTTCTTCTTAGTCTTCTCTTCCTCAAGCTTCTTCCTCAATCTTCTCAAGCTGCTCCCTCCAGCTACTTTCTTCTCTGCCTGGCTCGCCTTTATCTAAGCCTGGGGCAACTCCACCCCAGGTCCACCCCATCTGGTCACAAGTGCAAGATGCACCTGTGTTCCCCAAGATATTTAATATGAAATAACCACAAATCTAATCTTATACAATTCTCTATAATCACTTACTGCATCCCAACATTTCTCCTGGGAACAAAAGTTCTATTTTCATTAGGGAATTGACTCTGCACAACTGCAGATGATCCAGAATAAGATGCCTTGAATTGCTCAGTAAGTTACTACAGACTGCATATGAGCAACTACTTGGCAATCCATGATAAATGCAATCATAACACCAACTCAATCGTTAAGCACCTCATTTTTTTTTGTGCGTTTTTCCTCAGACTCCAGTTTGAGAGTCTATCTATTCTCACTCCAAAGCAGTGTCCTGAACATCCTTTTGTTCAGGCAGGCTCACAGGAAAAAAAGTCATTATGTTGGATATACGCTTCCATCTTTCTTTCAGAGCTTTTAAACAGCTTATGTTGAAGATGCTCACAAAGAACAGGAGTAAAGGAGAAGCAGAAAATTCACACCAGATCACAAAGTACAAATTGTTGACACTTTCTTCCCAATACAAATCTGCTGATGAGCTTATCACTCTCCTGGCTCACTAGATATGAGCAAAAAGTCATGCTTTCACTACTACATTAAACTTTATTTGGAGTTAAGAAACACTAACTCTTCTGCATCTGTATTGCTCATACAGAAATCGTTTATGTTTCTGAAGTGTATACTTGCCTTGCAAGTCGTCCATAACCTCAAACAACCCTGGATAGTTTACTTGAATTTCATCAGTATCCTAAAAGAATTCAAAGGCTTCATTTTAGAGCATTAACAATTAAAACCATGCCAATATATTAACTTACAGAGCCTGCCACTTCTGTTCAAACAGTGTATTACTCAGAAAAATATACTGCCTCAACATTTCTGAAGAACTTCGTTTAGTAGCTACAATGCAATCAAATTTTAACTGAAGTGCCATTATTTTGTTCTTGGTTTTAGAAGAAACAGTAAGACCGTCTTAAGTTCTTTCAAGCAAATCTAACATTCTCTGACACACTTCTCCATGAAGACCATGCAATCTCTACTGGACCACTAGCCAATGATACACTTCAGTTGGTTTCATTAATCACAGTACAGTCAAGAAGAGAGGCAGCCCAGACTATTTCAGAAATTCATTCAGCAAAGTGCACTCCATGCAAAAGAAAGGAAGCATATTACTAATGCATCTGTAAGTAGTATTTCTTACACACCAGCAGTTCTGATGTTTCAGATTATTCCGATTGTTCTTTTATTTATAATTACCACAGTCAGAGTGTTAAAGCCAGCTCTTGCCAGGAGATGTCCCAGATCTGATACAGCAGTGAACGGTGATACATGAGGAGAAAAGCCCCCTTCTCTCTCTAATTCTGCTAGCTGCAAAGAGCAGCGAAGCTCATACAGAGTGTCGCCCCCAAACATTGCACCAATGAATACTCCATCTGGCTTAAGAACATGGTGAATCTGCAACACAAGAAAAAATAGCATTAGTAAGAAAAGAAATAATATATGTAAATAAGAAATTCTGGGTCTTTTTTTTTTTTGTGAACTTAAAAGCAATCATTATAATGGATTTCATAGATTTTTAATATTGACTGTATTCCACAGAGAGAGCTGCACAAAATATTTTGGTAACGTTGCAAGTTGTATGATCTCTCTCAAAAGAAAGAGCAAATTCCTGGAAATTACATTCACAGGAAACGAAAATGCACTGTTAAAATCTAAGGTAAAACTATTTTCAATGGAAAACTCCTAAAACTAATTTGCTTTCAAAAAGGCAGAGTTTAAGACAGTCTGTTTACTTTTACTTTCTCAGAGGAAGGCAGCAGAAGTATTTCATGAATGGCTTAAGAGATACACAGGCCTTGATTTCCAATTTTCCAAGGAAATTTCCAATTTCCTTGGTTTTGCACTTCCATATGCACAACAAAGCAGCACAATTCTTGTTACGTCTATTTCAATTTATTTTTATTTTGGAAGAATAGGAATATAGCAACTCCAATACGCCAGGGCTGACATGCTGCTGTCCTGCCTAGTAAGCCCTTGCCCCCTTTCTTGTGAGAACGTCAACAAATTCTGTTTATTGTTTTGTAAAGAACTAGCAACAATTCCTGGTTCAGACAGAACAGCCACCAAACTGGAAAAGATTCCTTGTTCCTGCTCCAAAACCAGCTGTTTTGAAGATGTTTTCACCTGCAGGAAGGACCTTAAATAATCCCAAATGAGATTTTTTCAGTAACGTGCAGCTTTTCCTCCTTAACAAATAATCAATTCCCATAAGAACTGAAGTCATATTTCAAAACAAATACCAAAGACGAATATGGAATACAAGTTCCATAAAACACTTTTCAATCAGTTTGACCTAGAAAATGTTTAGAAAACTAAGTGCAACAGACAATGAAATCAACAGCATCACCGCAGTTTACATTAGTTATCATGACCTCAGCTGTTGCAACTGTGAAACAGTAAACAAATGTGTAGTTATTTGTCCTAGAATGATCTGAGACAGTAACTTAATAGAAATATTAACCGATACCCCTCTAACAGCCAGAAATATTAAAAAAACAAACAAACCATGAGTGTAATGCTATTTATGTGACCATTTTCATTTAAAGAATAGGAAATATACAGAGCTCTGAATGCAAGTTATGGTAAGCATTGTTGTTTTAATTTAAAAACAGTTGTATTTAAAACAATTCTCACCTCTCTAAAAGCTCGAGGAAGGTCATTCACCCAGTGTAAACTGAAATACCAGAAATGTACATTTTATAATTGCATAAAAAATAAAGTTTGGGGCAAAATAAAAATAAAAAATCACGTATATTTGGATACTGAATCAACATACAAGTTTTCAGCCTGCAAAAATTCTGAAACACCAGCAGAGAAGTGCAGTGATACTGAATAAAAACTTAAATTTATACAAATAGTTAAGAGATTGTTATGGTTTTCTGTTTGTTGTTTGACTTTTAAGAACTTGAGAAGATGCAAGTCCTGAAGTTTAACTAGTCAAAACAGCAAAAAGAGAAAGCACATCTGTTCTGAGGGAAATAAATATGAAGAACCGTCAGGAAACATTGTTTCTTAATGCACACCCACACTGACCATGCAAGCACCTTTCATACAGCCTGACTCCCAGCTGCTTAATGGACTACATTTTTGACATGAAAGTGAAAGGAAGATTATTAAATATCTTTTTCCAAAAAAACAAAAACAAACAAACAAAAAAAATGAACTGTGAATAAATGATCAACACATACCTCAAGCTGCTAACAACAAGATCAAATGTATCTTCTTTGAAAGGAAGGCATTCCTCATCAGCTACAACATTGATTGTAGGGATTTCAGATTCTACAGTGTTTTTCTAACAGTGGGTTAGAATAAAAACATCATCAGAAATTGACTTCTTTTGGTTCTCTGTGTTATGGAGCTGAAGCACTCTCAGAAGGCTACTTACAAAAGCATTCTCTGCAATATCAACTTGGATGAGTTTTTCGATGACTTCCTGAAGTAAAATAAGAATGTCGGTTAAATGTTTATGTTGTTTTATTGGCTGACATTACTCATTTATTGACTAGCTGCACATACTTACTGTGAGTTAGAAGGAATCTCTGGCACTTCATTAAATTTAAAGTATCATAAAATCGTTTGAGTTGAAAGGGAACTTTAAAGGCCATCTGGTCCAACTGCCCTGCAATGAGCAGGGACACCTACAGCTAGGTCAGGGTGCTCAGAGCCCCTACAGCCTGACCCTGAGTTTCTCCAGGGATGAGGCTTCCACCATATCTCTGAGCAACCTGTGGCAGTGCTTCATCACTCTCACTGTAAAAAACTTTTGTCTTATATCTAGCCTAAATCTCCTCTTAGTTTGAAACCATTTCCCCATGTCCTACCACCACAGACCCTGCTAAAGTGTCTGTTCCCTGCTTTCTTACAGCTCCCCTTTAGATACTGAAAGGCTGCTCTCAGGTCTCCCCAGAACCTTCTCTTCTCCAGGCTGCACAGCCTCAGCTCTCAGCCCGTCCTCGCAGGAGAGGTGCTCCGTCCCTTGGATCATCGTTGTGGCCCTCCTCTGGACGCACTCCAACAGCCCCACGTCTCTCCTGTGCTGAGGAGAAATGTACACAGAGCAGAAGCCTCCTTCCCCTCTAAAGTGACATCGAGTGACTGCTCCTGGGTGAACGGTGGAAGCGGTGACCCCACCGAGGCTCACTCAGCTATGGAGCTCTGCTACACCCCAGGGCTGTGCAGCACTTAAATACCCCCACACGGACAGCCCTTGCTCGCAGCATGCATGGCACTGGCTGAAGGACATGCTGTCACATTACAGATGACACTGCTATCTATGTGACCTTCTGTGGGCTCAGAGCAACAGACCCCGCGGGGCACAAACAATAACCAAAACAGAGGAACCCCTTAGCCCCATCCGGAGGGGCATCTCGAGGGGTAACAGAGCCCTACCTGGGAGCAGCCGGGTAACAAGCGCTAACCGTGGGCGCTGGGCGGTACCTGGGTGAGGCGCGGGGCGATGTAGCCCCTCCCGGAGCCGAGGTCCAGCGCCAGAGGGAACGCTCTGCGGGAGAGGGGCGGCCCCGTCACGAGGAGGGAGCGCTCCGCGCGCGGCGGGCGGGAGGGCCGCGGCCGCACCTACCTGGGGATGTCAAGCACCCTGTCCGCCACCCGGCCGCCGACCTGCGGGGAGAGCCGCCCTCAGCGACCTGCCCGGACCGCCGGGAGAGCCGCGCCCCGCCCGCCTCGCACCTCGTCCCGCAGGTAGTCGCGCTCGGCGGGCCGGGGCAGCAGCGCCGCCCAGTTCTTCTGCTTCCGCTTCAGCCGCCGGTCGAAGGGGCTCAGCGCGCCCGGCGAGGCGCCTCTGGGCGGAGAAGCAGCGGCTGCGCGGGCCGGCAGCACCCAGAGGCGGCGGCAGCCCCGCGGGACGGAGCGGCCGCACCACCACACCGCCCGCCCCGCGGCCGCCGCCATGGTGCCGGCGCGCGCCCCTACTCCCTGCGCATGCGCGGCCCCGTGCTCCGTGATTGGTGCGCAGCGGCGTGTCCCGACTCGGCCGCCGTAGCGCTGCGGGATCACGCGTGGCCGTGTGCGGCCTGTGAGCCTAAGGGAGCGGAGAGGTGAGGAGAGGAGGCGGCCGGTGGGCTCGGGCCGGTGCGAGGCGCGCTCACACGGCGCTGGGGAGGGAGCGGGGAGCAGCTGCAGGGCAGCGTTACACTGCCGTGCTTCGCTCGGGGCGCTCTCCGTGCCCCGTGTGCTCTGTGCGCCCCTGAGTGGCGCTTTACGGCGTGAAGCGGCGGTGTGGGAGGGCCAGCCTGGGGCCGGGCTGTGGGGGGGTTGGGGGCCGTTCGGCATCGAGGTGGGGTTGTTGCAGCCAGGGCGATCTTTTTAGCTGTGTATGTGTTGTCTGAGGAAGTTCCCAGACCCATGGTGTGATTGGCTGTGATTATGTGTATGTTTGTGTATCTTTATATGTGTTTGTCTGTGTACTCGGCACTGGTGAGGCTGCACCTCACTGCTGTGTTCAGTTTTGCGCCCCTCCCTTCAGGAAAGACATTGAGACCCTGGAGTGTGTCCGGAGGGAGGCAACAAAGCTGTGAGGGGTCTGAGCACAGTGCTATAGGAGCAGCTGAGGGCGCTGGGATGGGTCAGTGTGGAGCAGAGGAGGCTCAAGGGAGACCTTATGGCTCTCTGCAACCCCTGACAGGAGGGGGTGGTGAGGTGGGGGTTGGCCTCTGCTCCTGGGTAACAGCAGTAGGACAGGAGGTGATGGCCTCAAGTTGTGCTGGGGAGGCTCAAGCTGGATGTTAGAGAAAGTTTCTTCTCCGAAAGAGTGGTCAGGCACTGGCACAGGCTGCCCAGGGAGGTGGTGGAGTCACCATCCCTGAAGCGGTTCAAGAACTATGGAGATGTGGCACTGAGGGACGTGGGTTAGTGGGCATAGGGGGGATGGGCTGGTGGTTGGACTTGGTGGTCTTTTCCAACCTTAGTGATTCTATGATCTGTGGTTCTATATGATTGTTTGTGACTCATGCACTTTAATCTGCTTGTGTGCATTTGGAAAATACTCTCTGAACTTACATTATTTTTTGTTAATATGAAATGGTTTTTTTTCTCCTTATAGTTCTTCAGCTCTTCACTGAACATCAACAATGGCATCCCAAAAGGAAATACTGAGCGATGGGCGATTTAGCCGCGTTGCTAGGGATCCCAGGTTTTGGGAGATGCCAGAAAAAGACCGTAAAATCAAGATCGACAAACGCTTCCGAGCTATGTTTCATGACAAGAAGTTCAAACTGAAGTGCACAGTGGATAAGAGAGGTCGCCCTGTTAACTATACCTCTGTAGAGAACCTCAGGAAATTTTATGCCCTGTCTGAATCCGACTCTGAACTTTCAGAAGATGACAGTGAAGTACGTGCTGAAAAGAAAAAGAAAAAAGCTAAGCCTAAAGAAGAAGCAGGTTCTGTAAAACCACTTACTGATGGCCTTCCCAGGGAAGGGGGTAAAATGAAAAAGCAAGGGGTGGACCAAACGTGTGAAGTGGTGCCAAAGGCAGATGACCTTCGAAATGAGGGACAGAAAGTTGCATCTAGATTCAAATGGAAGGAGGACTCCAAGAAAACTGGAACTGAAATGGAGGACTCTCAGGGAAATAAGGGCCTTTCATGCAAAAGGGAGAACGAGCAAGGAGGTGAATCAAAAGGGAGATCAGTTTCAGTTCATAACAAGCAGAAGACTTCACAACCTAGGGGTGCTAAATCAGTTAAAGCTCCAACGAGAGACCAATCCATAGGAGGAAAAACAAAGGAATCAGGTTAGTTTTTAAAACAACAGGTAAAATTCAGCTCTCTTTACATGGGTATTGTTGCTCTTTTTTCCATGGAAAATCCTTTTGCAAAATCAGTCATAATTGCTGACTTGGGTTCATTGTTACTAAAGGATCAGTGGCCAGCTGCTCACAGAATGGGTGCATGTTCTTCTGTAACATTGGAGACAGCGATGTCCTTCCCATTGTCAGAGCCAAAAGTGTTTGTTAGGATAGTAAGAAAAGTGAAATACTTAGTAGTGTGTCAATGAGTATGGTTGTCAGCTGAATAGTAAATAAAAGGTCTGATGCCATGAGCACTTTAATGTCAATATTTGTTGATTGGAAGCATAAGAATGGCAATGTTAAGCCCTCACTATAAGAGGGAATTAGAGAGAACAGGTGACTTGGAGTAACTTTTTGTTCTTTCTGAATGTAGCCTACCTTACTGAAACCTGTTTTACCTTTTGATTCTGTATGTATAAACAGAATAAAAGAATAACATTTTGCCAGTTTTACATTGATGATACAAGTTCGGGACTAAAAGATATAAGTTAGACAAACAGAACAGACAGTACTGGTGTTGCTTGTACTTCTCTGATGTAGTTTGCTCCTGCGTTGTTATATACTTCAAAGGTTCTTTAAATCTGTATGAAGAAAATCTAAGTTGTTTTTTGTTTGTAAAAGATCGTGTGTAGTTACAACATCTAATGTTTGTGTTTTAGTAACTGTTTGCAGAGACACCTGTGATGAAACTGACGTCAGTGAAAGTCAATTAGAGAAAGAAATTTCAGCAAGGGAAAATTCAGAGTATGCACAATCTGAAGAAGAGGAGTCAGAAGACGATGGAGAAACGGGCGAGGATGAGGAGTTGGAAGATGATGGGGAAACAGACGAAGAAGATGGTGATTCAGAAGATGATGAAGAAAGTGATATAGAGCCTGATCTAGCTAGAGGTATAGGGAACATTGAAACAAGCTCAGAGGATGATGACTACCCAGATGAATTATTTCCAAAGGAGCCAGAGATTGAGCATTCATGGGGAGAGCTAGATAAAGATGCCCCTCGTGGAGAAGAGGTAAAACTGCTTCTGCATGTGAAAAGTTACTGTGTGAATGACTTGAAGATGTGCACTCTTATGAGTTCATTGTAGACCTTTGTCTGTGTAACAGTCGGTGAAAGTATTTTTCTTAATGGTTTTTCGGCATTTTTGATTGCAAAATACCAGTGGTCATGAAATTGGCCGTGAATGAGGGACTTTGGGCGTTCTCTGATGTCTCCCTCTGCCTTGAAGCAGAGGCTCACCTGTAGAGGAAAAAACAAATGGACCTGAGCTTTTTAAGAAATTTTGGAGTTGAAATAGTGCTGCTGTTGCTGACTACTGATTGTTTTTCACTTTTTTAATTCATTTTTTTTAATTTGAGCTTGAAAGTTGAGAAGTTATTAGACAATGAAGCAGGACTTTTAAACTGGTCACAATTACTGTATACAAAATCACAGTACTCTAGTGCTGTTATAATACTGTGGCATTTATTGCTGTTGTGACTAATCACGTGATAACAAAGTTCTCAGTGCTGGTGTTATAAATTTAGTCTTAATTCTGTGGTTGGTGCTTTTGACTTTTGGTAGTTTAATAGTTACTGAGTCTTCAGGAAAATGCTGTTTTTATTTTTTTTCAGTTCAGCTTGTTGCTGACTTCAGTATTAACAAAGAACGATTGTTAGAAAATTGTGTATTCTCCATAGCAAGCAGGAATTAAAAACTTTATCCTTTTTTGTTTCTGTTCAGATTACAAGCAGATTGGCAGTTTGTAATATGGACTGGGATAGACTGAAAGCTAAGGACTTGCTGGCTCTATTTAATTCTTTCTTACCTAAAGGAGGCACTATATTTTCTGTTAAGGTAAGACCTGATTTCTGAAAGAAGTAGTTGCTTTTTACTGTGAAGTTGAGGAATAGCCTAGAAAATAAAAGCCAAGAAAGACGATTCTCTGGAGGAAGCAAAAGAAAAATTAACATGATAAATGAGATTCTCTATGTGTTGCAATTTAATTAGCTGTGTTAGAAATAATTCATAGAATCATAGAATATCCTGAGTTGGAGGGGACCCACGATGATCACTGAGTCCAACTCCTGGCTCCACACAGGACCATCCGAAATTCTAATCCTGCATTTGAGAGGATTGTTCAAATGCTGCTTGAACTCTGGCAGCTCAGTGCCATGGCTGCTGTCCTGGGGACCCTGTTCCTGTGCCTGACCACCCTCCGGTGAAGAACCTTCCTGTAACACCCAGCTTGACCCTCCCCAATGCGGCTCCGTGCCATTCTCTTGGGTCCTTTTGCTGTCACCAGAGAGCAGAGCTCAGCGCTGCCCTTCCACTCCCCTGTGAGGAGCTGTAGGCTGCCACAAGGCCTCCCCTCAGTCTCTTCTGCGCTGGGCTGAACAAACCAAGGGACTCAGCCACTCCTCATACATCTTGCTCTCTAGACCCTTCGCCATCTTCTTAGCCCTAAAATATAAACACATACTGCTTTTCAGCAATGGGCTTGTATGCGGAGTTAGATTCTGAAGATGTTAACATCTTGTATTTACGAGGTTAGCTCCAAATGCTGTTTTGCTGAGAGTAATAGTGAAGTCCAAGTCTAGTAGAGGAAGACTACATTTCCTTAGTTAATTTACTTTTCGGTAGTCTATGTAGTTGATCACTCAAACCGGGAGATTTCTAAATGCATTCCAATCGCCTTTATCATTGCACAACACAGCTTGTTTTTCACCAATTTTGAATTATTTATAAACTGGTTTCTTCTTAATTGGTATGCTATATGCTACTACAGTTAGAATTTATTTTTGTATTGTTGTATTTGCAGATTTATCCCTCAGAGTTTGGAAAAGAGAGATTGAAAGAGGAAGAACAACAAGGACCTGCAGAACTATTTGATCTTCCAGAGAATACTACAGAGAATGACAGGTATTAACATAGTCTTCAAAGAGGAGATATAACTCTAATTCCCAGTGAAAATCCTGATCAGCTAGTTGTTAGAGACCTTCATTTGTTGGAGTCCTGTAGACATTTTAATTTTGTAGCTTTTCCAAGGGATATTTTAAACCTGCCTCTGATTCAATATCAGTGCATATAATAAATGCATTATAATAAGACTTGAAAAGAAATTTCTTACTAATAAGAGACTTGAAAATTTTTATTATGTAGATTATTGCAACAATAAATTGAATGAATGTGTAGAGAGCTTAATATAGCATTTTTCTCTACAAATTGCCATTCATGCAAGGAAGTCTGTGTGTTGCTTGCTGTTAAAATTTTTATCTGTGTAACAAAGAAGGACGTTAACTTAGCCCAAGAATTCCCAGGTTGAGATCTCTTGAATGCTACCAGCAGCAGCCCTGGCAGGCTGAGCTCAGCAGGCTTACCATTGTCCAGGCTTCTTCAGGCATGTCTTTTTTTTTTTTTTCTTGTTTCTTTTTTTCTTTTGTTCTACTTGACGTTCTTGTCTATATGGAACTTGAGAGGTTTCGCTTTAATATTTTTCCAGAATTTCCAGATGTTTGGCAGCCTAACTGGAGCCAGTTTTATATAACCCATCCCATTGGACTGCCCTGTATTTGAAAATCTGTATGCTTCTAAAACAAATGCAAACTTCTTTGAAGAAATTCTCCTGTGCATCGGGAAATTGTATGATGAACTTATTCAATGCTGAAGCCAGCTTCACTATGTTCATTGAAATGCATCCTAAAGCATTGAATTTACTGTTCAGTGGGCTCTAGATATGCTGGAAGATAGCAATTGGAAATCCAGATATCCCAGGGATACCAAAGTGACAACTGTGCACATCCCCTTTAAATTCACAGGCCAGGACCTCAACTTCATGATCTGTCTCCTCCATCTTTCCACCAATCCATTCCAATCCATTCACTTCTCAGCTTCTTTTCTGTTGTTTTTTTCCTTTCGCTGTCCTCTTCCATGACTAAAGCACCAACTGTGCTACCCATGTCAGTATCCTCGTTCTCTTCCACAGCTATATCACTTTCTTATTCATCAGTTCTGCACTATCTTTCTCCAGCATGAGGATCATACAGTCTTGCAGTTATATTACATTCCTACCATGTAACCTTACTTATATATGAAAATGCTTTTCGGCAACCTTGCCAGGAGTCAAGATTGCAGGTTGCCAGCTCATGTGAATAGGCTCAGACACCTTGACAGCAAATATTAAATGCTACTTTGTGTGATCTGCATAGAGGCATGCAGAGGTGCCCTGTGTGCCCTGTGCAGGGGCTCTAACCTCACAAGGCACGTAGGAGGCAGAGTCAGAACGAGTTGCTGCTACATAACGTATTCAAGTGATTTGAACACTGCAAGTAATTTGAAAAACCAGAATTTAATGATTTCAGTCCTAGAACGTTAGCTGATCTTGCAGAAAATAATGTTATAAAAGCTCTGAGTGAAGCACCACCTCCTTTAATGAAACTGTGTGAATTAGTCATTTGTGTAAAACTGAGTAGATACTGGTAGAACTTCATGCTGTTTAACATTTAATCTTACTAGAAGATGGAGAGAATGTTTCAATGGTGCATATTTTTAATGAGTTGAATTAAAATATTTTGCGGATGAAGACTTGTTTAAGCCAGCTCACTTGATTGAGTTGTTTTCTGCTTTTGCAGGCTTTATAAGGAAAAGTTGAGGGAGTATCAGTTCAAGCGGCTGAAGTACTTCTATGCAGTTGTAGAATGTGACTCTCCTGAAACAGCCAATAAAATCTATGAAGAGTGTGATGGATTGGAGTTTGAAAGTAGCTGCTCTTTTATTGACTTGAGGTAAATCTAATGGTGACTTTCTTATGTGTCCTGGGGGTGAGGCCACTAAATTGAAACAAATTAAGTTATTTCTTTTAAATAAATAAGGCATGCAGTGAGTTGTTAAAGTGTGGGTTGTTTATTTGTTCCTTGGGTATTTTTACATAGAAATTCAAAGTTTGAGAAAATCTGCATAGAGAGATTATTCTCAGGAAGAATATTCTGGTTGCATCCTCAACCTATTGGTAAAATTAAGTGAATTTGTGAATTGCTGATCGAGAAAACAGAACAACTTACTGCTCTCTCTCTTTTTTTTTTTTTTTTGCAGTCAAGGGTCCAGAAGTAGCTTTTTTTTTTTTTTCTTTCTTTCTTACCACAGGGCAAGAATATAACTGCTGTTGTTCTGAAGCTGCAACAGATTACTATGCTAGCCCCTGTGAATGAGCTGGAAGCTCTAGTATTTCGAAAGTCACGTTTGGGAAAGGAATAATTTTGAATTGTAGTTGTGCTTTGTTGTATTTCCTTTTGTTATAAAAAAGTCTCCTAGTCTGAGCAGAAGAGAGGTTACTGAATCATATTAAGATTTGACAGACGCTGGCTTTGTCTCCTGGAGGCCATGCTGTGGGCACTCCTGGAAATCATGAAAGATAAGTTCCTTGCCAAATGAGCATGTAACTTTTCATGCTTCTAAACACAGCAAAACAACATTTTACAGCAGACAGCTGTTTGAAATTCTTCAGTGCTTTTCCTGATCTTCCACTTTGTTAAATTTTAATTGTTGAATAATATTCATCATATTACATCTGCAGGAAAAAAAAACCAAAAACATAATACCCAACCACGAAACCTCAAGTAGTTTCTCATGTAGTGCATTTCCTTTGTTTCCTTCTCGGGCTTATTGACTCTATATTGTAACAGATTCTTTTGTGCTGATGTTCTATATTTGTGAAAAACTTCGACTGTTTATACTATGAAATTTCCCAGTGTATTTGAGTAATAACATGTTTTATCTGCCTTTAAGATTTATTCCAGACAACGTTACATTTGATGATAAGCCAAAAGATGTAGCCTCAGAAGTGAATATATCTGTATATAAGCCAAAGTATTTCACATCTGCTGCAATGGGAACATCAAAGGTATCTTTACAATGTTTTCATAATGTTTTTCTAATTTGTTTAGTTTTATTGTCAGCTTATAAATGATATAAGTAGTAGGGAAAACCTTCCTGCTTATCTTCACCATTTCAAAATAGAGACATCAAACAAGATGCAAGCTTGTTACAGAGTTGCAAGCTGTGACCTCAGTAGCCTCAAGTTGTGCTTTTTAAAAGAGACTCAGCTTCTTTGTTGCAAATTGAATGCTACATTTTGACCTCATTATACCTCTGTTACAATTTGCACATGGACTTACTTTGTTATCCACAATTAAGTCTTGTAATTTGCTGAAAATGAATATTTGGGTGTAGTTTGACAAGAGCCTTTTTGGTGGTACTGTCAGGCTTGAACAGTTGCTTCCCATTCTTACTCCGTCTTATGTGACAGCCAAAACGTTCATCTGGCCGTGACATGAGCCAGCCTGGAGAAGTGATTAGCTGAGAACTAAGTAATTTCTGCTGGATTGTTTTTCAGACATATGTCTCATCTTCAGGATGAGGGCGCAGTTGTGCAAACACTTGGATTGTCGCTGTTGCAATCCACACATGATTCCAGGAATGATTTTGTGCCGGAGGAGAGAAGTTGGTGGCTGCTGCCTCAATACCGGTATCTGCTGCCACAAAGGAAATTTGGCTTACAGAGGTTTAGTGTTGTGTGACCTGATGTTACAGAGCCCTTAAATGCAATAGGAGGCTTCTTCATTCTTTCACGTGGTTAAAACTCCTTGAAACACTTTTTTGCAGAAGAAATTTAAGTTGTAATTAAATTGATTTTAATAAATGATTATTTTAGGTAATTGTTGTGGAGAACATTAGTAACAGGTTTACATTGCTTCTTAAATGGAAGATGTAAATAATTTTTTCTAAAAAGTCTGTTGTAGAATTGATTTTAGCATATCAGCTTCTACAAGTAGCTTTCGTATTTTTTAAGGTAGATATCACATGGGATGAAACAGACCATGAACGAGTAATGTCGCTGAACAGAACTTTTAAAAAAGAGGAACTTCTTGACATGGATTTTCAAGCTTACTTGGCTTCATCTAGTGAAGAAGAGGAGGAAGAACAACAGCAAGGTACCTTCATTAATAAGTGTTGTTCACAAAGTCATTAGCTACAGTGTTTTGAATGTGAGTTAGTTAAATATATAAATTCCGTGTCATCATGAATGTCTCCTTTTACAGTGACAAAATTATACTCGTTAGTGAAAAGCTGAGGTCAGATTCTTGTATGAAAATAACCTACTAAGCGTCTCTGAAAGGCTAAGTAAGGTGCTTCCTTTTCAGAGGAAAGGTTTGGAATGCGAAGGGATTAGTAGCTAAAAGAATAAAATAGAACACATCTTTGTGACCCTCTAAAGGCTCTATAGGGAAAGGAGATACTGAAGAGGCAGCCCTAAGAGTGGGCTTGTCGGGATTGCCTAGAGAGGACCTTGAATGTGCTCCAGACCTTAGAAGGTCCTGGGGGAGATGTAGGTTGTACAGAGCTTCTTCAGTGCAGCAGCAACTTTTCTTGGGTAACCGCAAGAGTGTGAATGACAGTGGAGAAAACTGTGCTGTGAAACTTGTGATACTTTTAAGCTTTACTCGTAAATTTTACATAGCGAGGACAAAGGTAAGCTGCAGAAAATATTTAACAGAACTTTATGATAAAGACTGAATTGGCAGCAAATTTGAACTGCTTGATGATTCTCGTAACTTCTTAAGAATGCGTAGAGAATGTCATCCGACTTCATAAGTCTTCTGTGTATGGTGCAAATTCCTGAATTACCTTGCTTGCTTTCACTCTAAAATTCAGTCTGCTCATAATTACAAGGAAAAGAATGCATCATTAAGCCTTAATCAGGTCTCTCAAACATGGTTTACACTGCATTAAAGCAGATTGTTGCAATCAGAGATGTGTTTGATGTGTGCAAAAGAACATGGCAAATTTTTCTGGTTATGGAGTTGGGAAATCTTCTGACAGAAGACTGGACTTGGCATTATCTTGGTAGGATAAATATCCATTTGTTTCTCATCTTACATAAAAACATGTTTATAAGCTGCACCTCAATGAATTTTATTTTCTCCAGTAATGCCTAATAAAGTGTATTAATACAAGCAATACATGAAGGGAAAAGCATTTCAGTTTTCTTAGTTTGATTTTTCAAGACTACCACTGTGGTAAAAGAACAGCATCTGTAGGAGCGCGGTGATGGAAGAATCTGTAAGTGAGCGACAATTCAGAAATTTTAAAAAGTAAACTTCTGTTTCTGGGAAGAGAAATTGACCTAAAGTTACTTCATCACACTAATGAATTTTAGACCTGGAATTGTTTAGTTTCTAATGGTTGTTTTGAGAAGAAAGTTATTAATAGAGGAATAATGTTGCCATGTCTTTAATGTGTTCCTGACATTTCATCCATTGAGCTTTGTGATGCAAAACAGGATTCCATCCAGCAGAATTATGTGGCACTGTGGACAAAAGGGAAAAATCAATGTCAGCTGTTTGAATGGAAATGTAGGAGTGTGATAAGAAGGAAAAAATGCTCTGGACTTCCTTTTTTCATTTATTGAAATGCTTTGTAAATATTTCTCTGTAGCCCTATTCTGATCCGGTTTTTATGGAATTTTTCAAGTTTAAATGTCTGCCATGAATGTTTTTGTTACTGTTATATCCCATTTTTGTAATGTCCAGTATTTCAGTGACCTGGTATGTAGTAGTTCAGAGTGCACAGTATCTCCTTTACAATGCTTCTCAATCTTCTGTTACTTGGATGCATTTGTTCTGCTTAGCAAACCTTTGTGGTATGCATCAAGATCGAGGCCATCGTTGCTGCTGTAACTGTGAGCATCCATTACTTAGTATATGGCAGTTTAAATGATGCTTCAGATCAAGCAGTATGGTGCTTATGCCTGTTTTTTTTTGTTTTGTTTTTAATCTTTGCAAGAACGGGGTCATACCTGCTGTTCTGCTTTGTTCTGCCACACAGGGTTCCCAACTATGTGACAAAATGGTTTAATCAGTGCATTTTTGGTTAGCTGTTCCTGGTGGTATCATGAAGTGCAGGGAATTCTACGTAGAGCCTGGCTCTTCACAGTAGGAGTTTGAGCAGGGAGCACTCTCCTGTACTGTGGGGCTTCTCAACTAAGATTCTACGGAGGCGGTCAGTTTGTTTTGTGCTGCAGCACTAATGCTGGAGATGCACAACTGTGGAGAAGAGAAATGCGATTGTCGGAAGGAGGAGTTGCTGGCTTAATTGTGCTGCTGGTCTTATTTTCAGTGAGTAATGGTAAATAAAATGAGAGCACTTATTAAATCTATTCTACAGTCTTGAAATCATTTTGTTGAATAGCTTAGTTATGTCAATGTAAATGCATCTGTAATATTTTAACATGCGACAGTACAGTCCTCCTGGTCTGAAAAATGAACAGTGTTCATATATATTTGTGCAAACACTGTTACAGAAGACTAATAAGTGGTAGATGATAAAATATGCAATTATTTAATATTGTCTCTGAATCTAGTGAGCATTTATAAAATGCCTTGAGCAGGACATTGTTTGGGTTGGCTTCTCTCCCTTACTACTGTGTAGATACTTTGGTGTAGATACTGTCTTGTTGCTGCTTCAATCGTAACAAGGATCTGACTTTTTAAAATATTTGTCGGGTTAGCGCTGGCATATGGCTAAAATGTTTCCTAAGAAAACAAGACAGCAAGAGGAGTTACCAGTTAATGGCTTAGCCAAGCCTGGGTGGAATGTCTTGGGACAAAAAGGAAGCACCACAACCTGGTTATTTTTTTTTATGAAGCATCACAAGCTTGGGATAACTGATAAGAGATTTTTCCAAAGCATGTTTGCAGGAGTGTATTTTGTGTATTTTTAGTTTGTTTAAAAAAAAAAACCAATACCAAGGGTCAACTTAGCTTTCCTTTTAAAAACGTCATAAAAGCTCTTGGGGTTGTCCAGTTACTTTAAACTTGATTTCATCTGCTTTTACATTTTTGTCATAGGCTTTTCTCAGGCTCAGTTTTTTTTTTTCTCTCTAGATTGTATTTCTCTTACACTGCAACTGTTAATGCATCAGAACTTTTTGCTTTGGCTGTAGTTTTGTTCAAAAAGTGTTTGAAAAATCTATTGGCAGAAATCATGACCGCCTTAATATCCGTCAGAAAGTAGCTCCTCATGTTGTGCCATGCAGCGTGACACTTGAAAGCTAGCAGCAAGGTTATTTGAACTCAGAACAAACTTTGGAAACATATTCAGCTCATTTTCCTTTTCTTTTCTTGCAGCTGTTGTCAAGTGTTCTTTATTTGCTTATAGAGTCAAAAGGCTCTTAAGAGTTTTTTGAGAGTCACGTTGAACATATGGTTTGAAGCTATTAGTTTTGACAAAAGAAATGTTTTATCAGAATTGGAAAGTGTGGCAGTACGTGTTACTGCTTAAATAATTCGAAGCAAAATTAGCAAAACCAGTCATAAATACAAACCACCGCCCCCTTCGTTATCCAGTTTCAAGGGAGCTTTTCTTAGCCTAAGGGTCTCTTCAGTTCCCATCCAGGATAGCATTAGTTATCATTTCACATGACATCAGGAAAAAAAGAAACAAGAACAAAAATAAGAATGACTTATTTTTCTTTTTGATGCCTTTGTCTTAGGAGATCTCCTCTACTGGTGAGGAAAGTGAAAAAGCAGCTGCAGTTAACTGAATGGTCAAGATTTCTGCTCCCAGCCAACAGCCAGCATCTGATGGTTATGGGACGGAAAAGAACAACAGTATTACACCTAGCTTCTAGCCAAAGACCAGGGGCCACTGTGTTAACTTGCAACTGCAGTCTGCCTTTCTAGACACTAGTTTCACTGTCCATGCAACTTGATATGGTAGAAGCACAGCTTCACTGCTAAACTAAAGAAAAGAGCCTGCCCCAAAGCTGAGATTTCTACTATTCAAGGAACTGCAGCATCCTTAAAGCTTTGAAAGCCTGTTCTCTTTGAAATGCTTTTTAAAAACTTATTGCAGCTCACGTTGTAATTTTGTTTTTCTTAATAAAACAAGTAACCAAGCGGAAAAGTCTCCTTCCATCTTGCTTCATTTGTTGATTCAGCAAGCCACCAAAGATTAAGGCTCGAGTAATTTCTTAAAGTATAGCACTGATACTGATTTCAAAATAGTTTACAGAACTACTTTTTTTTCTTTCTTTTTTTTTTTTTTTTTCTTTCTTTTTGTGTCAGGTTTAGGTACTACTATGCTGTTAGGGACTTTAGTGACTCTGAAATAAAGAGTTTTAACTTGTACTAAAGAATGCTGTGTCCTATCAGTGATTTCCTTTGTTGGACAGATGTTGTTTCTGTTCTCAGATATTTTTTAAATTTCATCTGTTAAGTAGGGGAATTCTAAACCTGGTTACTTTTTCTGGGAATGATGTATGAGAGCGCCTGAGATTTTTTTGTTAGAAATGATTTCTGTTCCTTAGGTGTCTTTCCTAAATGTAAAATTCCACTGACGAATTTGAGGCTATCTTTCATATCTTTAACTTTGTCTTTCTAGGGGAAGATGTAGCTCGTGAAACAGAAGATGACAAACCTAGGAAAAGCCAGAAAGATGATGAAGAGCAAATTGCCAAGTACAGAGAACTTCTGCAAAGTATCCAAGAAAAAGAGAGAGAGCACGAAGAAAAGGATATAGAAATGGAGATTAAATGGGTTCCAGGTAGGCTTTAATTATTTCTTTTACTAACTTGGAGGATATGCAGCATTGGCCTGTTAATAGGGCTACACCGTAAGGTGTACACTTGATAGTAGAGGAAACTGACCTTCTTTTTTCCCTCATAAATTGAAATCCAGATGGATTACAATGAAGTAAATAGAAGAAATAATGACTGAACTCTGTTCCTCAGCTGTTAGCTTTTCTGTGTAGCTTGTTTGCCAGTTTTTCTTGTGCTTTCTTTTACATTCATCACTTGATAGAATTTCTTGAAATAGAATTGATGTTTGCTATAGAGTCATAAAACATGCCTACACTTTTAAAAATGAAACACAGTGTGATTTAGGAACATAGCACAGAATTGGAGGAGAATGGTTTTTAAAATGTTGCTTGCATAGTGTTGAAGATTTTGGAGAAGAGAGAAAACTGATTTTCTAGTGGGACTGCTCTGTGGGAAAGAGAGCTACCAGGAAGAAAACTTTGGGTATATTTAGTTGTATTTGGTGACACCCATATTTTGATCTATAAATTTTAACAGATAATTTTACCATGTAACATCCCAGCAGGTCTCATTCTGAGGTCTGAAAATGTCTAGTTTTTTTAATTTGTAGTGCATTGAAGCTGATTTTTCTGTTTTGTTTATGGGTATGCACTTTCCCTGAGATGTAATGAGGCGTTTAATACATGCAAACACAACTTAATACATGCAAAAAGGAAAAGGCTTTCTCTGTGGCCTGTCCTCCTTCTTTCTGACCCTGAGCTCATTCTGACAGCATGCACGAGCCCTGGAACTTGCAAATGAATCTATGTTGATTTCATTTCCTAAAATGGCAGAACTGCTCAAGAAAAGAAGAAACAGGATATCTTCCTTGTGGTTAGAGAGTCAGGCAAGTAGGAGCATTTGGTGACTGCTCAGAAGGTTTAATTACACAATCCAAGGAGTAGGAAAGTGTGACATGCTCATTTTGAGGGCAGTAGGTGTTGTATTGTCTCAGTAGATGTAGGACTGTGGCCTAATATAAGGACACAACCTGATCTGCTATTGTAGATAATGAGACCAGAGTGGTACTAGAATCCAGCCCCTTGTCCACTGATGTGTTAATTCCATCTGGGAATGCATATTTCCTTTGTACTACTGTTTTGAATTCACTTGGGCAACTTGTATATAAATGTGCCTTGTTCTGGCGTTGTACTAATTTAGTGAAATGAATTTAACTGAATGAATTTGTCATGCCTAGTTCTTGACAAGACCTGTTTTTGAAAGTATAAATTGCAACAAAATAGTTGTAAGCATTAGTTGTGCTTGTATAATTCCAATAATTTCTGGAAAATATTCTCCCCAAACTCTTTAGAGAAGTCGTTTAAAATATTTTTTTAGGACAATTGCTTACTAACAAAGCTGAATTGACATGTTTTACTTCAAGTGCCCACAGTGTGTCAGTATTTGCATTCCTGGAGTTGCTTGTTTTTTTTTTTTTAACTTTTAACTTTTTGTATCACTGAGCATTTGAGGCAGCTGAATTTTCATATATAGGTAGTTATAAGATTTTTGCGAGGATTTTTCTATTGCAACATTTCATACTGATGCTGGAAACCACAGTGGAAACAATAACTGCTAGGAATATGTTCTGTGTTTATATAGGCCAGGCTGTATTTAAATAGTTAGAAAAGCTTCTATCTTTTCTTGTGCTGATATAGAAAACGTTTTGTTGTTGTTGTTTTGTTTTTTTAAAACCCTTTGCCTTCCATGCAAGAAAGAATCTTGTGTTTTGTATGAATGAAGTTCTGTAAACTAAAAAAATATGGTAACATATTAGTTATGAATCCTATTGGTTAGGAATCTAGAGCAAACCATTCACTGGAGGAAATGGAAAATTCTTTTGAGAGATTAACTTAGTAGCAAAGGGAGAGCAAGAAGCTTGCTGAAGCCTTCTGCCTCTTAAAACTGCACCTTGCATGTTACAAGAACATTTTGTTCATGTTTAGGAGCCATAGCAGAAATGGAATCTAACAGACTGGCTCCCTTGTTGCTTTGCTACTGAACTATACTTCAGGAAATGAGCTTTGTTCTATGTTTCATCTAGTCCAACCCCTTAATTACTGCCCCTCCTTGCTGAGCTCCTAGGACTTTTGCTGTACTCTCGTCTCTTGAAGAAGGGATGGAAGGAAATGTTAGAGACACATTCACCACTCCTCATCCTTTCAGCCACTGACAGGCCAAATGCTTTGTAAAACCAAACCAACCAACCAAAAAAACCACCACAATCAACAGCAACAAAAAATCATGCTGGTAAACATGACTTTGTCTCGAGACAGTTGGATGCCTGTGGGTTGTTTCAGATGTGTTTGTATCATGTTGGGTTGAACATGCATGTGTGCACAGTGGAGTTTAAATTGGTAGTTTATAATGTTTGGTGTCAGTTTTGCAACTATGATTTTGCAACATATGTTAGTTTTTCTTCACTTCTACTCTGGAAAAGTTAAAATATTTTCAGAGAGCAGATGTTTGGAAATCATGGAAGCATTCACTTGCCTTCTTCAGTTAAGTTATTCACCTCCATGAAGTCAGTCAATACCGCTACTTGCTGTTAGCCTCTGGAATGTAGCCAGTAGCATTGGTTTCACCCATGGTTTTTGGAGTTTACTTCTTTATATCATAGGACAAGAGCATTCAGGTTTTGGAAACTCGGATTTAGTTTGTGGTACTGTTACTCCTGCTTCTTCTGGCTCTTGGGTCTGTCAATCTACTTTCAAAATCCTATTTATATTCTACCTCCTTTTTTCTTTTTCATGAATTGTGTCATAGAATCATTAAGGTGGGAGAAGACCTCTGTGGTCTCCTAGTCCAACCATCAACCCATCACCATCATGCCTGCTAATGTGTGAGATGTTACAACTTTGTACACACTTCCATGCCATACGGGTGTGCATTAGTCTTTCAACATGGTATGGCTTCTTCCCAGGCTAAAAGTGTTAAAAGCGAAGAAGACCATCATAACTTTGTTTCTGGGCCTAATGTATGGCAACCTTTAGCCTTTGCTGATTTCAGGCAGCATTTGGAGAGAACGTCCTGCACAGCTGAAGTGCAGATTGTTTGAGGGTGGAGCGTAGTCACAGCATGCTGAACAGTAGTTTATAGCTCCGGTGTGCACTCAGTTGAGGTTATGCTTTCTTAGGGGAGTGAAGTACGTTAGTTATTATCTTATTTTTCCTTGAACAAATGTGCTTATTTAAATTCCAAAAGAAATAATTATGTTCCACTTGGAGTATTCTGGGAATTCAAAAATAGTTTTTGTGTTAATCTCTTAAGACTCCTTAAACTAGTTGTAAAAAAGTTTTGTCTGTTGAAATACTTGTTATCAAACTCTGCCTGATTCTGATTGACTTACTGCAAAATCAATTTCCTGCCCATATGTTTAATATAGTGAGAGTTACAACAGTTAAATCTAGAAATTTTTTCAATTGAATGTCAGATATGAATTCATCTAAAAATTGGAGTTTTGGCACAAATATTTACATATGATTATAGAACGCATACTTCGTGAATGATTCAGTTATTCTTGAATCATAATAGTTTTAAATAAACCCCAGTGCCAGCAAAAACAAATTAGATGTAGTTCCAACTTTCTTTGGCCTGTTTCTTTTAGGCACAAAATCAATGTTATATTTAAGCATCCATCTGTTTTCTTAATCATATCTCATTTGAGCAACAATGACTATGCATCCTTGTCCAGCTCCCAGAGCTCCCTTTAGAAGGTGAAGAGAAGAACGCAATTGCCTTTCTTAATGATACTCAGCCAGGTTTTCATACAGCTTTTTTATTGGAATTGAAAATTCTTCCTTCAGGAAGAATGAGATGTAAAGATTTAGCTAGGCTGAAAGGAAACTTTGAAATTTGTTTTCGTCAGAAGTAGACTAGCAGGCAGTTATGTCCCTGTAAAGTGCACAGTGGACCCCACCTGTATGTTGTTACAAATTATACAGAACAAGAAAAGGCTCCTAGGGAGTCTGTCTCAATCTAGATCACTGCTTCATTGCTTCTTGTTTCCTCTAACTGAAGCAATCTTACCTTGTGCAGCACAAAGAAGTCTGTGCTCTTCTCTGTGGTTCTTCACATCTGATGTTTTAGTAGCTAAGGAATTTTTTAATTTTTTTAAGGAAGTTATACTGTGTCAGGAAAACTGTCTTGACTTAAGATATGTTATATTTGAGGTTTACAAATTCTGTTGTTATCAGATTATTTCTGTCAGCCATTCCTTTTGTCTACCTGCAACAAGGTGTGTGTTGGGGGGTTGTTAATATTTTTCTGGTAGTGTGTTGCATGTAAGATGAACTTGCTCACTTAGATCTCCTGAGTTTTGAGAAGCATCTTCCTAGCTCTTAATTATTGTGGCAGTTGCAAGCTGTTAAACTTCTGGAAGTTTTCAAACTAACTGTTCAAAGAAGAAGACATTCTGTCCCACCTTCACTGTTCTGTTAGTGTGAGTTTGGTGCAGTATTCTCACACTTCCCATCCTTTAATTCAAGCATGATTTAGTTCTATGCTAACATATATTACCTTTTTTTGCTCTTTTTGTGACCCTTGTTTGTGAAGATTAAATAAGACCAGAGATGCATTAATTGGAAAAAAAAAAAAAAAAAAAAGATTATAAAGATCTAGATAAGTGTCTAACCTAACGTTTTCTATGGCCAGTTAATAATTCTACCTAAAGTAGACAATTCCTTTCCACTTCTGCAATCAAAAGTCTTTTGACCACTTAAATACACTCTCATTCTCGGGAAGTGGTCTGGACAGTAGTTTCTAAGCCATTCTAATCTGTGGAGAAACTAATGCCTTTCATGAGACTGCCAAATACCACAAGAAAGAACTGCATTTTCCTCCAAGCGCTTCTGTGCCAGATGGATCAAATGATTCCATTTTCCAGGCAAATAAATCAGAAATCTTGTAATGTCCTTCGAGATTTTTTTTTCCTTTTCTTTTCTTTTGGAGATGCAACATATTTCTTAATCCAGTATTTACAGTCTTTAGAGAGAACCTGCAAGGCTGCTACCTGACCAGTATTTTTTTCTTCAAAACTACTGAAAAATAAGCCAAAGTAAGAGTAGTTCAGCTTCTGGGAAGCAAGTGACTTTCATTGACTTTGGAAATGAAAAAATGTACTGCTGGGAAAAGCTAAATTATGGCTCTGATCTTACCAGGGTTTCTACATGGCACATTTTTGGTGAACCTATACAATATCCTTCCTTTTCCCCCCATGGCTTTGCATTTGTTTGCTGTTTCAGTACCCAGTTTTTATGGTAGTACTGTCTTGCCACCTACTGTTAATTCTGGCTTTTTTCCAGCATATTAGAAGGATGCTTTATTTGCTCCATTTTCTCCATTCCTTTCTTCCTATAAGCATGCTTCAATACTTTCTTACACCTTGTCCATAATTCATGTTTCAGACGTGCTTTAACCAACTTTCCAACCTTTTGAATTATTTTTGGAGCATAGACAAGTGTGAAAAGAGAAATTGGTGTTTGCAGTCAGTCAGAAAAAAGTTGTTCCTGCCTTTCTAGGGACTGGTAGGACTGTCCATGAAGGCTGCCCATTTTTTTCCATTATGAACTCTGTTTTCAGTTCCTTGTTGCTTAGGAGAGCTGGAAGGAATGATAGGGAGCATGCATTGACCTGGGAGGTGAGAAATAAAAATGGGATCTAGTCTAGGACACCTGGAGAGGTCCAAGTATGTTTTCTGAACAGTAAAACTGGTATGAGAAGTGAGGGATTAGGATCTGAGAGCTAGACAGAGGGATGGTAAGAAAGGGATAGTGAAGAAGAAAATTGGAACAAGGAGAATTGTGGCACAGATGACAATTTCAGACTTGGAGGGAGAGAAGTGGAAACATGACTCCAACACACTCCAAAGGTCTATCAGTCATAGAATCATAGAATGGTTCAGGTTGGAAGGGACCTTAGAGATCATCTTGTTCCAACCCCCCTGCCATGGGCAAGGACACCTCCCACGAGACCAGGTTGCCCAAAGCCCCATCCAGCCTGGCTTTGAATAATTCCAGGGAGGGGGGGCATCCACAACTTCCCTGGGCAACCTGTTCCAGTGTCTCACCACCCTCATGGTGAAGAATTTCTTCCTTACATCTAGTCTAAATCTACCCTCTTTCAGTTTATAACCGTTACCCCTTGTCCTGTCATTGCCTATCCTTGTAAAAAGTCCCTCCCCAGAGGATGTTAACTATAGAATACCTGACACATTTGTTAGAGAAGCTAAAAACACGTGTAGTGAGTGAATGAAGGAATTGCAGGTAGGAGCAGATACTTTGCTCAGCCTGTGAGCAAAGTGGATTCTGCCTTTTTGTGAGTGAATTCTGCTCCAATGTGCTGCAAGGCACGTCAACAAATCTCTTTACATCATGAGGTTTTCTTTTTGCGGGTGTACTTGTGCTGCTCCAAGAGCTAGGCCTTGAAACAATGGCATTTGGTATTCTTATTTGAGTTATTGCAGCCTGAAATAGTACCCAGTGATAGCACATGCCTTTCTTTTAATTTTTTTTTTGAGGCTGATCTGTTTCAAGTACTCTATGCCCTTAATCTCTTTGCCATGGTAGCTTTTTCTTCAAGTATTTGTAGCATATCTTAAGCATTGAACCTGAATCTAGGTTTCTTGTCATACAAGGTGTGTACTGCTTCTTAATTTATGATAGCTTTTGTTGTTAAAACAGACTGGGACAGAGATACTGCAGCGTTGTCATCATGTTGTCAAGGAGGCAGATTTTCAGCAAGGGAGATGCTATACATCAACTTCATTTTGTCAGAAGGACATACTGGTATAGCAACAACCAGATAATATTTCTGTATGAAATGGAGAGCAGAGCACCAGCCAGAGGTTCATGCCAGCTATGAGATGGCCCTGTAGTGATTTAACACTTTGAAAGTCTTTGTCAGCTCTGTCTTATGTACTTTGTTTTGCCATGGACAAAAAGTGGGAATAACTGGACTGCATTCCAAGTGTGTTCGTTTTTGTGAAGCTTAGCTTATTACAGTGAGGTACACTAAATGCAAGACTGCCATGTTATTACCGTATCATTAGGTCACTCTCAACCTTATAGTAGTATTTGTAGACTACAGAGTCTACTGTCTGTAGAGGTGATGTTTCTGAAGGATGTTGGGGAATCAAATATGGCATGAGCAAGCTCTTCATCAGACTCTTATGCAGTAATAAATTGTACAGATGTTTTATTTGAAAAAACACAACCTGTCAACTGATCTTATTTATAAAAATGTTGCTCTAAGCAATACTTATATTGTTTTCATGGACTAGGCTATTCCTTTAAAAAGAAGAAAGTAGTTGATAAAGGAAAAAAAAAGACTTTCATCTCAGTTTTTTAACTTGCTGTTTTTTGTTCTAGGCCTCAAAGAAAATGCTGAAGAAATGGTCAAAAATAGGTTGGAAGGAAAGGATAACCTAACTCCATGGCAAAAATACCTAGAGAAGAAGAAAGAAAAAAGAAATCTTAAAAAAAAGAGAAAGGTAAAAATCTGCAGAACCCCGGGGTTGTTCAGGACAATATCGATTACACGTGATGTACTTATGCAAAATTTTATTTATCTATCTGGTTTTAACTTGTGCAATTTTTGAATGCATTAGGAAGGATCTTTTGCCACAGTATGTTATTGGTGGAAAGTTGTTGTTAGAATGCATGATAGTTGTAGTTTCTGACCTTTTTGGCCTGGAATAATATGCACTCTTGCTTCCCTAAGCTGTAACAGCAAAGGACTAATAGCAATGAAGAACTATTCAACTTCAAAATTGCAAAAGCAAATTTGGTAAATATGTGTGTGTATGAATAGCCTTATAGCAATCTTGATCTTTCCACACACAGAAGGTAATTGTGAAGTAACTGGCTGCTGTGACAGAGACGCAGAAATAGGCAGATAAATGAAATGTTCGTTCTTATGCTGGGAAAAAAAAACATTCAACATAGAGAACCTTGCTTATCTATTATCTTAAATTACTCTGAATACAATTGATGTTGCAAAATAATCTGTGTAAGTCTGATCTCTAGCTTGAAGTACACTTGTCCATTCCAGCTCAATTTTAAATGACGTTTCATGAAAATCTTCTTAAATCTTACAGAAGATGCATGCTCTGAATTGAATAAGTAGCTCTACTAGGTAGTAGAGTACTTTTGCTATTGTAATATTCTTGTTTGGTCTAATAAATAAAGAGACAAGATATACGACAGAATTCTTCCAGTAATAGAATTTGCTCTATTAAATCCAAATCTGTCCTTTTGAATTTTGGAGCATAAATGTAGCTGCCCCTTTCTCTCAAGTTTTTCCCCAGGTAGAGTAATTGTGGAACAAAAGGATGGAACAGTACCTTGATGCCACGTCAGATATATATTTGGTGTATATATATATATGCACACTTTATTCTGTCTGTCATAAGCAATGTCTGGGAAAGAGCAGAAAGTAGGGAAAGTAATACAAGGACACTTCCCCAGAATACTGAAGGGTTTTTTGAATCTCTGACTTCTCAAGCAGGAAGTGATGTCCCTTAAAGAATATTACATAATTGTTTTTTAAAGTAGGAGCTATGAAGTAGTGGGAAACAGAATAGTGTGCTACTTGATGCAGTAAGGTTGTAATGTTTGTCTTTGTAGGAATTAAGAGTAATCACGTAGCAGTTATGTACCCTGAGCTATGTCCTGTGCATGTATTTGTTTATATGGTCACGGTCTGTGGATGCAGCTAGTAAAGTTCCTTGGTCTATGTACATTGCTCTTCTTCAGGTAAAAGCAAAACTTTCAGTCTGTGATACAGATTTTAAATTATGAATTTGGCTACTAGCAATTTTTAGTGAGTTCTAGTTTCATGGTGTTTCAACATGCAGTATTTTGGTTTTCATGTTCATGGTTTCTGACAGAAGGAACATTTAATCCAGTGAAACTTTAGTAGTTGGTATGATAGTTTAAATAGTTCTTGTGCTTTGTTATAGGCTGCTGCTGAGAGAGAAATGAGTGAAGATGAAATTCCATCTGACGTTGATCTCAACGATCCATATTTTGCTGAAGAACTTGGGAAAACAGGTGAGTTAAGACAGGTAACTTCTTTGTTTCCTTAAAGAATGAACTTTAGAAATAAAGTCAGGCTGGAAAAATGCAGAGGTTGTGTGTTGAGAATGAAATAAAGTAGATATCATTTGCCTACAATTGCAGGCAGTATTCCTGGTAAAATGATTCATACTGTGATATATGGAATGGTAGCGAAAATTTTTCTCCTAGCTGTAATCAGAGGCCATTATTTATCCAATTTGTAGGAACTGCTGTTGGGAACAAGCTAACCATCTGTTCCCCTAAGTATTCCAGAGAAAAACACTTAGTTGCCTTGGAAGCATTTTTCCAGCCAGGTGCATATGATCCCTTTGACAATTGGACAATAATATTTCCATCATTAAAAACACCTGTCTTTCATAAGAAATCAATTTTGTTTCCTCTTAATCGGATGCGTGTTTTCACTAGTGTACTCTGGTTGCCTAGAAAAGCAAATAGTGAAATAATAAGCTTATAATACATCTGTGATATTTTCTTATTTGTGGAAAGCTTAAGAATGTTTCTACATCAAACATGTAGAAACAGTGTGAAATCAGGAATTGTATTTCTGAAAATAGATCTTTAATACATGCAGCCTTTCTTAACAGAAACTGGAGAACCATTTGAGCTTTCAGAATTGTGGTGATCCTACACTAAATAGACAGCAGATTCCTCATGGTTTTTTTAGTCTATAAATTCATCATAGCCTGATTACATGGGCATAAAGACAATGGTAAGATGCTTTGAAGTGTAATATTTTGTGAAATAACCTTTCCACTTCAGGTTTTTGGGATATCTCTTTTATAATTTTTTTGTATGATGCTTAGGTTAGCTTTTGCTTTGACGACAGATTTGTTTTAAGTATGATTTTTGTCATTAAAGTTTTAGGGTAGAGATAGTCAAGACGTGCAAATTCCTGGCATTTCATGCTTTTGGGAGCCATAGCCTACAAGTGATTCCTACAATTGCATGTTAAGAGTGTTACCAACATATTTACAAATGTCACTGTTCAAGGGTAAACTTGTTTTAATTTGACATCAACCACCATAGTCTTATCTCCCGGTAGTTTCAAGTTTGTGTCAGGAGAAAGTAAATAATTCAGAATGAAAAGCTGGTTTTCTTTGTCTTAATGTGCTTATGTGTATGTTGCAATAGTCCGAAGTACAGAACAGTGAGTGAGTCCTATCCATGTTTCCTAGAAAATACCAGATCAAGATGTCATGCAATGCTGTTTTCTGCCATGCTTTTCTGATGAGTTCTTCCAACAACTTTTTGTTTTTCATTAGGAAGAATATGTAGCTACTCTCATAGTAATATGTGATATTTCAATGTTGTGTGCAAAATCTCTGAAACAGAACCTTTTCTGCCTTATATAAGAAGTTCTTTATGTCACGGAGAGGCTTAGTAGAGAATAGTCATATCTATAGATGATTAAACTTTCTTGTCCATAATAGACTTCTAGTGTGCATGAAGTCTTTGGGGATACTGAAATAAACATAAAGGTTATGTAAATGAAACTTCTGGCTTCAAGGTTACTGATAATCCACTGAGAAAGAAGAGAAGAACATTGTGTGGCTAACCGTGGAGAAGTTTTAAAGGAAGAGCACAGTGGTTGACTGAAAGCCAGCTGACATTTGAACAATGATTACACAGCATAACTTTGGCTTTCACCAAGTTTACCCAGACCAGCCTTTGTCTCATAGCTGGGGTTGTTTTTAAGCACAGCCAGTTTATCCAGTTGGGGAAAATGGGTTACAATCTTCTCTGAACTAGGCTGTAGCTGTGCCAGCTTTGTATCTAGGGTACTGGCAGTAATAACTTGAATGATTGTAATTTTTCATAAGTCTTCCACAATTCCCCTGAAAGATTGAAATTGCTCTCTTAAGCTGACTGTCATATGATCTTAGATTGCACTGAAAAAGCCTGTGATGGAATATGTTACAGACTCAGGTGGACCAGAGCAAAATCTGAGGATACGGTAGTGCTGTCAGTGTTTTGCAGTGTTATATTAACTACCATACTGGCTTGACTTGTTGACTGTAGCATGTAAATGTGAGTTCACTTGTGACAAGCCAAGGCGTTTTAAGGGAGGCAAGACTGTAAGGAGGTGTTAGACACAGGCCCTCGGTTTTTCATATTCTGTTTAACCACCAGTGCTATGAAAGGAAAACTGGAGATTCTGGGAAGTCTACTTAAGTGTGTATTTGTCAGGTTTGTCTTTGTTCCTGAAACCTGTTTGTAAAGCAAGCAATGTTTCTTACAGTGAGCTTGCTTCAGCTGTGGACCAGCAAGGTAGAGTGACTTCCTTGTGCCTGGTATGCCACCAAGAGTGTCCATGCAGGATGCAGGCATGTGCAAATTAGCACTTCCAAAATTTGTGACGGTGCTTGCTTTGCACAAAATTTTCATGCGCGCTTGATCACTGTGGCTTTTCCATAATACCATGGACTAAGATTTATATGAATCTTGATATTATGTTTCAGAAACTTGGTTCTGGTTAGACATTGTCAAGGCAAAAGAAAAGCACTTGTCACTTTTGTTTTGTATTAATACATGTATTGTTTAAAAAAGTATTAAATCTTTAATTTGACTTGGCCACCCTCAATCTTAGTGTGTCTTCTGTGGAGTCTCAGAAAAGGCTCAAAGAAGGGAAAACGATTTATTTTTCCTTTTAAATTGCTTGAAGGTGAATAACTGAGTAGTGTAATTGCTTATTAACATGATAGCATCCAACTCAGGATATTCTGTATGATGTGTATGCAAAAGAAGGAGGGAATGGACTTCCAGAATGTGTTTGAGGAGAGGGACTTTGTCAGGAGTATTAAAAAGATAAATGATGCATTTGTGATTTCTGAAACCAAGCTGTTTTCATTATGATGCAAAGTTTTTAGTGCTGAGAGTGATTCCAACTTTAGCTGCATAAGATCATAGTAAGAAATTATTATTTTTTTTTAATTTTACTTTTTTAATCTTCCCCTTCCTCTATGAAAAAGAGCTTACTTTGATACTGGCTCCTGATTCCTCCCCATCTGCAACAACACATGTCTTTGAACACTTAAGGATAAGCTATCTTCAGTTTTGTGTTTCTACATGTAGTGAAAGTTGAGGGAAGATAATTTGAGAGGCCTTCTTTGGGATATAGGTAGAAAGGCTAAGAGATTCACTTAGCCAATTCTAGAATAATTGTTACTTTTTTGCTTCTCCATGCCCTGTTTACTTTTCTCTAGTGTAGTCAGTTTTGCAAAGACATATAAGATTTCAAAATTGCTCAAGTCTTACATGAGACATGTATTTCTCTCTGCCATGCATTAACATAAATTGTGTAGGTTAGGTAACAATATTGTATCTGGATCTGATTTTTCTGCACGTTTTATGGAACTAAATCAACAGCTCAGTTCTTGAGCTGATGATGCTGTGCCTCCGGATAGTTTATTTTTTTGGTGGTAGTGGTTTCTTCTAGAAAGCCATTTCAAGCTTGGAATCTATTTAGAAATAGTCAAGAGAGCAGTCAAGGGAGGAAAAAATGTTCTTTAAGAAATATGTCCTTTTCCAGAGTGTACTTACTGATATAACTTGACATTTTTCTGGCATGATTGTATTTCTAGTCTGACTACAAATCTGGCTTAACAAAATGGAGCCAAGCATCTTCCTTAAGAGTGCCCCCAGTGGACTGTAATAAATTGCCTGGAAATGTAATTTCAAGCTCAAAGGTCAGAGTATGTGGTTCAGGTCAGGAAAACTTCTGCTTTTCCTGCTCCTTCTTGATCCAGTTCTGCAGGCGTTCCAAAGAGAAGAATAATTTGATTTCAAAGGATTTATATACAGGGCTGTTCTCATGAAAAGTTATGTTTGACTCGTGATTTCTGCTGTTACTAATCATTATGTCTCTCTAATCAGCACTATGCATCTGAAGTTAATTGTAAAAGAATAAGGAGGCTTTATCAGAAGAACATTCAGTCTAAACAGAGTCAATCATATTTTCTTCCCTATGGTTTTTGCACTGGCACAGCTAACTGCTCAACGTGGCTTTAGGCTTACATAAAAATTTCAAAAACAATTTGTGTGGGTTTTTTTGTTTGATTAATGTATGTTATCTCAGCTGGCAGACTTAACCTTCTGTTGTAACAGTTCTTTTTTGTTGACTTGTTTATGGCATTTGACTATTGCTGCCTCCTTGAATTATGCAAATATCCAGTGAGTTTTTATATTCAGTTTTCTAGATGTTATGCTGAAGTAATTAAGAAAATGAGATACAATTTGAGGTACTATTGATAGGTAAATCATGCTCTCATACATAATCTTGAATAAATGCGTGCATGTCCTGTTTTTGCTCTTAGATTTAAAGAAGAAGGCAGATTCGGATGAAAGTAACCCAGAAGATGAAGCTGAAGTTGAAAAACAGAAGGTAAAGGTGCTTTAAAATGTGTAGATTTACAGATGTTATATTGCCCGAATTCTGCAAATATATAACGTATGCGAGTGGAACAGGCGAGTCCCCTAAAACCGTATAACTTTAATAGTGAAAGCTTTTGGAACAAACCACCCAAGGAGGAAGGTAGTTGTTCACTGCCTTGACATCTTTAGATTATATCAGGATATCTTTCTGGAAGATTATAGTTGAACACATCTCAACAGTTAAGTCACACTGAAATGTAAGGGCATGGAAACCATGCTGGATGGTTAGTCTCTCTAGCTTTAAAGCTGTCCTAGCATGTTTGCCCTGTTGACTTTGCATCTTGAAGATGTAATTGTTTCCTATTGCATAACTGCTTTTCTTTCTTTCTCAGAATGGTAAGTTAAATACATTTAATAAATTTGTTTATGTTAATTATCATTTTGTGATTTGAATACAAATATAAAATGGTATCAATTCATGATTTTTATGTTATGGTATACCATTTTTAAATTAGATAATTAGTATGTTAGAAAGTTTAAATGTGTGTTTGCAGTTGTTTAATAAAAGATAAATCAACAACTATATTTGATATTGCACCTCAAAACATTAAAAGACTGTCATTATGGATGAAATAGTGCTGCACTGACAACCCTATTTCAACTTGTGCATATAAAATCATACAGGCTTTGTCGCTGTATTTTTCATAGAAAATACTGTATTATTGGGTACTTGAAATCTCTTCTTTCGTGACAGGCTGAAATGGCCCTACTTATGATGGATGATGAAGATGATGGCAGAAAGCATTTTAATTATAAACAGATTGTAGAACATCAGAACTTGAGCAAGAAGAAAAAGAAACTCTTAATGAAAAAGAAAGAATTATTAGAAGATGACTTCCAGGTAAAGGTGTACTTTCGAGTTTGAGGTTGAACTACTTAAGCTTAGATACTAGTTGTCATTATCAACTAGTTTGGGGGAAGATTTAGTGGTTCCATATCCTTTCTTGGTCTAGCTGAAGGAGAAGACCTTATATCTTCCTTTGTAGGGAGTTACAGGCTGTTTTCAAAGTGAACACAAGGTTGAAGGGGGTTAGGTTCAAACTTTGTGTAACATAACAAGACAGCATGCAAGGCCCTATTCAACTCATAGAATAAATACTCATTGCTACCTTTGTTCTGACAATTATCCACTATGTCTTGCATTCTAGTCAGTTGCTCTGTACAACAAACCTTTCCTTGCTCTGCTGATAGAGGCATGTGCAGGATTTGGACATGCATTCACTCATCTGTTCTGCTAATAGTATCTTTTGATTCTCTATTCCACATTGAATAAAAACTTGTGACTTGTGCAGTTCCAGGAATGGTGAACAATCTAATCCACCATAACTCCTTAAGCAGCTTGTATTTTATTGTATTTAAAAACTTTGCTGTCATGGATAAAGGTTACCTAAAATAAATATTCTTTTTCTGCCTTCAGGTGAACGTTGCTGATACGAGGTTCCAAGCCATGTTTACTTCTCCCTTATTTAATGTGGATCCCTCAGATCCAAATTTCAAGAAGACAAAAGCAGTAGAAAAGATCTTGGAAGAGAAAGCTCGCCGAAGAGAGCAAAAGCAGCAAGATCTTAAGGAGGCAAGCAAGGAGCAGGAGAACAAGACAGCAAAGAAAGAGGTTGCTAAGAAATCCATAGATCCTGCCTTATCAATGCTAGTAAAATCAGTCAAAACCAAAACTGAACAGTTTCAGGCAAGGAAAAAGCAGAAAATTCAATAAACGATCACTGTTTTTACTCAGACTTTATTTTTGTCCATGTTCTTCTAACTGACATCGTTGTCTATTGAAGTTACGACAGTCTGCTGTAATTCCTATCCACCTGAAATTTTCAGAAAGGTCACTTAATTCTAGTGGCAAGTTTTGAAGTAACTAGAGTAACAATAGTCCTTTCCTTCTGCCCTCCAAATTATTTTGTACTGTTGTTGGAAAAGCTAAGGAGCATATAACTGAGGAATTGTTTTTTTGTTTTTTTTTTTTTTTTTTTTTTTTTTTTGTATCATGCAGTCCCTTGAGAGAGAGAAGTTCTGAAGATGTCTACAGACACTAGCTGTAATAATGATTGTATTTAAAAATAAGAAAAACACTTCTGCAGCGAGTTTAGAGCTGAGACTAATCAGTTTTAATGTTTGTAATTCTGAAAAAGTCTATAAACGTACCCATTGATTAAAAAGGGTATTAATACAACTAAAAATTGAAGAAATGTTGTATACAGATCTTTTGTATATTTTTAAATGAGTACAAACATGCTACATGATTAATTTCACTTCCACGTAGTTCAAGATTTCCTCAATCGTGTTAGAACTAATTAATGGGAAAAAATGCCATTTAGAAGAATGTCGTTAATATATATAAGAAATAAAAATTTGCCCTAAGGAGTTTTGGTCACTTAACTGTGTTTTCTTCTTCTGTGCCTAAATAAAATTTTGTTTAAATTAACCTTTCTCCTACTTACATTGCATTCCCATGAATATTGTTCCACATAAACAGTTTCTTAGCATTGCAAGTGTTTTAAAAAAAAAAAAAAGTTAAAAGCAGATCTAGATGACAGAATTTTAGAAACCCTGCTGGTGGGCAATGTTAGTATTGATGTCAGTGACAAAAGTGTCAACAGTGAAGTACAGGAGGTAGAAAATACCTTTTTTTCCCTGGAGCATGTGAATTAGTCTTTGTTTGTTTGTTTGTGTTTACTTTGTCAGTTTTAATGGAAGTACAATGTTGTATCAAAAAAGAATGGGAATATTTGAATAATGGAGCTGATAGGTCATCTGTAATTGTAAAGATGAATGGTTAATTTCTAAGACCTTCTACTACTTTTAAGAAAGCATTCTATTAAAGTAAGAAACTATAGATAATCAGAACTAGTGTTTACATGAAGTAAATATCTCTTGATATGTGGAGATGACTGAATTGGATTTAGCACGTGAGAGGCTGTATACCTACTGGCAAAAATGGACAAAATACAGTGTGGGACAGAATATAAAAGTACACATGGAGATGGTTTGCAAGAATACTGTGTAAGGATGTGCCTGAAGAGTATTTGCAGACCTGGAATATTAAAAGTGTTGTTGCTTTTCCTAACCAGCTGAACATCTTCGGATTGATTTTCACGTAACTAACCTGAAAAGGTAAGGAAATAATACAGCATCTGTTGTACATAATTTGATCCAGCTTCTGTGAGTTCTTAGGCTTTCAAGCAATATCGCAGAACCCATCAAGCCCATCTGGTAGTTTGGAGCTGACCAAATGTGATGGAGAACAAGAATAACTTGTCCTGCTAGAAACAATGAGAAGTTTCTGATCATGGGTGTACAGTAGAGAACAGCATAATGATACTCAAAAAGATATGAATTTACAAAGAAGAGAGATGCTTTGGGAAAAGTCATTTTCCACGAAGGGAAGTGTCTCTGCATTTCTATCAAACGGGAGAGCCAGTGTAAGAAAATGTGTCATATGAAAATGATGCAAGTTTACACATGCATCTGATACAGAGAGTGGATAAGAGTATATATAAGAGTATATGATACTATTTCCAGGCATGAAGTCATGATACAAAGCTGTAAGAGTAAAATTTGAACATAATATGTATTTGTACAGATGTTTCTAAATGTGCTTGATTGTATGGTTTACCACAGTATAGGCATATGAAATGCACTAGGGGAAGCAGCTTGAATTTAGTATGACTTAGAGACTGGGCAGACAAACCGTTGGTAGGGTATGCGCTTCTCTATATGGATGGACAGGGACAAAAGCAGAAGGTCTAAATATGAACTGAAGTCAAAGGATTCACTTAGACACTGAATGTCTGTTTTCTGATGTTGGCCAACAACAAGGTAATAATGATGTGCTTACTATGTTACTCCTTGGGATATCATTCCATCTTCCATCGAGCCCATTTCTTGAGCTGATGTTGGTTGTTTATTTAAGAGCCCTCAATGGGAAGACAAATCTGCTTTTTGAACCTAAATTTAGCCTCTGCAACATCATTTGTCAGTGAATTCCACAGATTGATCATGCATCTGTGTAGAAACTATTCCATACATTTGACCATCCTTGACAGGGAGAAGTGGCTAAGTTGATAATTGTGTTAACTGTTTCTTTGAAAAATACAGCTTAGGTAGAATTAAAAAAAGAAAACAAGAAAAAAGAAAAAAAAAGTACCTCTTAGGACTTTGGGAGTGACTCAATGTTTCATTCTGCTTTGGTGCTATCTTACAAATTCTGTTTTAATACCAGGTCCAGGCCCACATGTTTTCCTAATTTGTATGGAAAAGGGAAATCCAATGGGAGATGGGGCAACAAACTACACTCCCTCTGGCCTCTAGCCATACGAAATGTGTCTGTTTTGATGCATTTGTGTGTGCTCTTATAAAGGAGCATGCTTTGTTTGAGCACCAAGGGTAGGCATAGCCTGCTGTTTGACTTCCTGGCAGTAGCTGAGTAGAGGCATTTAAATTATCAGTGCTTTTCATTTCTGTCCTTCTGTAACTTCTGTTGCCAAGTATGTGGCATCAGTGAATTTCTGCTCCTTGAGAACCCCCAGCTATGCTGAAGGGCTTGCTGTTACAACACTTTCAAGCAAATTCTGGGCTTCCTAAATGCGCTTGTCCTGGACAGTACCTTTGCATGAGGAGTAATTTGAAAAAATCTGTTGCGAAATTAGGAAGTCACTAATAGTGTCTCCTCTTATGGTAAGATACTGTGTTACTTTGCAGAATTGTTCATTAATTACTGGCAAGCCCTGACATATTAGCTCTAGTACAGCTAGTGAATTTATCAGCAGCAATTCTGAATGTTATCTGTTGCCTTAATAAACCGTTCATCTTCAATTGTATGAACCTGTTTCAGTGAAAGTCCTGGAGGGCTCTGGCAGGAAGGTGTTGACTCTGGTAAGTGGCTACATACAGTCCTTCAGACGCAAACTGTTGACCAAGTCTGAGACCAAGACTGGGCGCAGCCACACTTAGACTCCTCTTAGACTCCTCTCCGAGAAGGAGTTCATGAAGCAAGGGGGTCCTTACTGAGCCTGGTGACCCAAAGGCTGGGCTTCACCAGCCAGCCATGCATCAGACTGATAGCCTTAACACAACAGTTGGTGTAAGCAAAAAAAGCTAAAGGATGGATTTTGACTTTCTCGTCGTTTTAAAAACTTGAAAATGGTGCCTCAAGGTTCTAAACTCTGGACCTTTAACTATGATTTTATTTTTCCTTTTCACTGTCTTGTAACCAGCAAAAGTGATGGCAATTAAGTAAAATAACACATGAAAAATAAGGCTGTTAAAAGTGAGACAGAACTAATTTATCTAGTAGCTTATGCAGATCTGGCAAAAGATAAGTTTGTCTCCAAGTTGGCAGTCGTCAGAGCTCACGCTAGGGTGTAAGCCAGACATTTGAAGATGTAATATTACAAGTGGAAATCACAAGAGGGTTTGATTTATTTAAAAATTCAGAAAGATCGGACAACTGGAGATGAAGAGCCATGTATGTTTCCTGTTTTTCTTTCCTTCTGAAAGTTAAATGTATTATTTCCAATTTATAGCAAGTCAGCTTTTTGTTGTTTTCCTATTTCAGTTATGTCCAAAAGTATTAAGTTGTGCTGTTACTTAAAAAGAACAACAACAAAAAACACAAACAAATCAACCAACCAAAATACTGTTTTCTTCAAAAATAATCTTAAAAACTTGTATAAATTCTGTATAAAGCTACTAGAGTAATTAGGATGTTTTGCACTTGTAATGAATCAGGAGTAGAGTACCTCAACCTCAGTTTTGTACCTAAAAGAAGTAGCTCTGATGGGACTGTAGTTTTCAGTATTTGTTTTTATAAAATACTTTGAAAAGATGCAACCTTTTGAATGCAAAAAAAATGCAACATGCAGAGGACTGTGTTACTCTATTCCTGTAATGAGCAAGAGAATGCATGACAGAAAGGCCTGTTGTCTTGTGTATCTTCTCTGTGCTTGACATGGTGTTATAAATGGGAATATTTTTGTCTTGGCTCTGAATCCAATCTAGATAAATGTCACATAAGGTCATTATTGCTTTATATCCTCCTCTTCACTAGCATATGAGTAATCTGTACTCGGTTCTGTTCCAGCTCTGTATTTCAGAGCTGGACTTTCTTGCAAGAATATGTAAGTTTTAAACAAGTTTTCTTCTTGCCTCCAGAGATTGCACTGGCAAACCTTGTTCCTGTCCCGTTCTTGAAGAGACACACGATCCAAAGGCTGGTTGCCACATCGTCATGGGCAGATGCTCTTGGACTGCATCCCACATGCTCCTTGGCAATGCACAACTTCATGGCTTTGCACTGAGATTCTGCTCGTTGCACTCAGACCTTCCTCTTTTTATATTTCTGGGGTAAGGGAGAAGGGAGGGATGATTGAGGCAAATATGATTTGTATTGACTTCTGACAGCGTGAGTCAGGTGGACATTGTAAGTCTGAGCTGCAGCAGAAAAAGTGTCCATTGCAGGCTGCAATGTGTGCGGCTGAACCACTGCTCCAGTGAGTTGGCAATTTGTTCACGGAAAATGTAAGTCTTAACAGAACTGGTTACCAAAATGACTAAGAATAGCAAAGAGACTGTTTTAGGATGGCTGTGGTTTCTACACATGATTAGAGTTGAAATCTAGTTAAAAGCTAGAATTCATTTCTGGGGAGTACAAAATCTCTTAACATAAGCTTCTGCCCTTCCTCATCTACCCATCTGCTTTTCTCCTTAGGTCAATGCTGGGGCAACACAAGGACTGAGCCCCAAGAACTGATGCTTTGGGCTGGAGCAGGATTTTGGGCTGGGTGACACAGCCTGAGCCATTAGCCCCTTTCCTTGAAGAGTTCTGCAGAAGTGATGACTGAGCAAGACCAGCAGGGAGAGCGGTGGGAAGACGCATGGCGATGAACGATGCGTGTGGTTTTGACCAAGGGTGTCCCAACAGCCAGAGGTGGGAAGAAAGGTCAGTAGTTACCAAACTAACCACAAGTTATGCTTTTTTTTTTTTTTTCCTCTCCAAATTTGTGATGAGAAGCTTCCATGTCTGTTCAACAGCTGGCAGGTGAGGAGTAAAATATTTCTCATTTGGTGGATTTTAGAGTTTTGAGTGTGGAAACTAAATATGAATGCTTAGGAACCAAAACCATGTCAGAGAGAAAACCAAGTGTGAAGCTTTTGAAATCAGCTATGGCATTTGTTTTCATTTACTACAGGTGGATTCTTTGAGCTGTGGTCTGTCTGGAAAATGCTACGAAGGGAAGCATTATGCTAGATGTTGGTGTCCAAATGCTTGGCTTTTTGCAAATCAACTGTTTTGTTAGCAGGTTTTTAATTAAAATTTATTCTAATGGGGGAAAAAATGAAAAGCCCACAACCCTTATGCTTCATGGAAGCCCATCTCCCTCACAAAAGAGTTATCACCTTCTCAATCCAGAGGACCAGACAGGCCACTTAATGAACATAGTAACTGTTGGTGGTGAGCAGTAATGTGCTGCAGAAGGGGCACCTATGGAATTTACGGTCAGCGAGATGCTGCATGACTTGTAGCTGGCTCTACAGCTATCACCACTCTTGTGTTAACATCAGAACAGGTGTAGCCGGACAGTGATGTGTAAAAGGAACACAAATGTACATGACTACACTTAAAGTTAGCTGGTTTTCTTAAGAGGCCAACAATTTAATTTACATTTGACAACAAAGCATGGTGCCTTGCGAGGCAAAGATGCATTTGTCACAGATTGGCTGCCTCACTTTGCTGTAAGCCCAATTTGTGGAAAGGTAAAAGGTGCAATAGGTAGAAGAAGGGCAACAGCAATGAACTTAAATGCATGTATTAATAAAGCTGTAGATTAAAAATACAAATTCTGTCCTGAAGTAAACTTGCATAGATCTTTGTGTCGATCTCTACCTCTCCAAAATGTGAATTTGCTGACAGTGCTCATGAGCTAGACTGAGGGATGAGAATGGAATTTTTTTTCCTCCTTTTACATCCTGAGAATGAGAACTTCCACCAAAAGAGAATAACCTTGCCAGTTATTCTTAAGGCTTCATAGTGAACTAAGTATCTTGAACTCTCTTTGTTGCAGTTGGATCGGTATCACAGAATCTGAGGAGGAGGACGTTGCGAAGACTGACCTACTGAAACTGTATCACACCTTGAATGCAATAAAACAACTTTGGTTTGGACTGAATCATTATCCATGGAGAGCTACAAAAAACTACCAGGCAGGTCAAAACACATAAAAGTAATAAGATGGTAAAACCCATAGAGAAACCCTAGTCCAGGATTTACTTAGTCACCAGCTTGGCCTGTTTTGCCAAAATATGCGCTTATAAATTGTTATATTGGAATCTACAGTGTGTTTCGTGTGGGCTCAAAGAGAAATGATATCTGACTCTGAAAACCACTGTTCTGAGTCCTGGCTTGCTGATTTCCCATAGTGGTTGATGGAGGGATGACTGTCCTGCTACAATGGCCAGTACATACCCAGTATGCTTATAAATCACTTTCCATATTCAAGGAATAAAGGCAAAACCTTGTGGGGGTTTACTACGAGTGGTTATTTTGGCAACAGCTGATGAAAGCATATTTTAAACTTCATTTCTCAAAAGTCCTGTGTCTAAGGATTTGGCCCCTGTCTAGTTACAACTGTGAAAGCTGGCTGAGAGAAGAGTGCAATCATACAGAGTTAGAATTTCTTGAGATGCTGTGGAACCAGCGTTGGAAGTAACTGTGTGTGGGTGTTGAGCAGGCGGGAGTACGTGGAATGCGATTTAGACAGGTCCAGGGCACTCGAGTATTTTCCTCATGTAAAGTGGCTCGTTATCTGGAAAAAACATTATTGTACTGGCTGGAAGTCAAAAAGAAGGGGCCTCTTCATTCACAGAGGAAACAACAAGAACGCCTGGAAAAGACTGTGGGCTTATTTGTGCTACCTGCAAAGATCAGACAGTCTTTTAGGGGATTAATAATATAGTATCTGAGTGGATTCATTCCAGGCTCTACAGCTCCTGCAGACACTGTTCTCCTTTTGCATGCCATCGTTCCAATAACAATTTCTGTTCGTATTTGCCAGTGCCTTTAGCTTCTTTTTCTGTTGATTGTAGAAAAGAGTTGCAAAGGTCCTGAACTAAGCTGGAATGGTTGATACAGGACTGAATTTTTATGATCCCGCTTTATTTATTTAAATTCTACATGGCTGCTTCCCAGACAGATTCTTGGTTGAAGTGCTAATCTTTGAATGGATTCTTTGAGGTTGGCCTCTCATCTAGGTCAAAGGGAATAGGAGAAGGATGAAGTCTCCTCCTCCTCTTCTGCCGTCTTTTCTCAGCTCATCTGTCCTGCAGCAGGCTTCCCAAAGCACTAAACCATCCCAAACTGAAAGTTCAGCAATGTGTTGCCTGGAATGCCTCCTGTTTTAAAATGAGGATAAAAGAAGTTTGTTAAGTCAGGATCTCTTTGTCCAGAGAAGTGTTCCTCTTGCCCCACAAAAAAAAAAAAAAAAAGAAAAAAAGAAGTGTTAGACAGAAAATATGAACTCTGATGAAAAGCCTGCCTTTAAAGTATTTCTTTTGTTGCTTCATTGCACCTGAGGGCCACAGCTTAACATCTTCAGCTCCAAATTCTAGTCTGCTATGAGGTTTTTAAATGAAGTTATGTGATTTTTCTGGTTTCAAATCATCAGTCCCAGATAGGTTGTAAGTATCAGAGATATCAAATGGTTTCTTCCTTTTCTTTTTTACTTTGTCTACATCACTGCAACAAACTGGTATGATGTCTGAATATCTGCTGGCAGATCTGTGGGCCTGCTTTTACCAGAGCTCACACTGTGTTGCATTGACTCACTTAAAGAAGCTCCAAAATGTACCAACAAATCTTTGCAAGGGATTCCCTCAGTGGAGGGAGTGGAGGACACGGATAGGGCATCCACCTTAACCCTGTTTGATGAGAGTGAACACTGCTGAGTCTGAAATGGGAATCGTAACGCAGCAGGGAGAGGTTGGACACAGATTCATATAATCATAGTAACTATTTCCCTGAGCTGAGGTGAACAATTTTGCTTGGCGTGGCATTACATAACTTGTTAAATGTAATGCATATCCCCTTGCCCATGGGTCTTCACACCTCTGGAGCAGAACGCTTCTCAAAATCCTGCTCAAAGGAGAGATTTCCAGCTGCGCTGTGTTAAGTGCTTCCTATAGGGATGTGCTTGCGCCAGTGTGAATGTTAGTCTCCCTGGCTGCAAACACATTTAAATTCTTCTTATTGAGTACACGGGATCACCCCCCTCGATGCTTGGTCAGAAGATAAGTACCTACCTTCTTACAGCCTCCATTCCCCAAAATAGAAACTCAGTATGAAAACAATCACTCTAAGTTCAAATAAGTAATTAAACTGTGTAATATATATCTTCATTTTCTCCCCAGATTTTGTTTAATTAGTGGATTCATTATAGTAAGGTGAATTAGGTGAAGCCTCACTGAAACCTCTCCGCTTGACATTTTAATTCAGAATAAACTAAACAAGGAAATTAGTTCTTTTTCAATAGAAAGTAAAACTAGGAGGGCCCACTTAAAACACAAAGTGCAAGAAGAAATCTAAGATGATGAACAAGATCAAAACCAGATATTAAAACAGAAGTGGAAATGTTATGAAAAGAATAATGGAAACCTTTCATTTCAAACACATAGGCTGAGGAATGATTTACAGAACAAGATCACCTTTTTGTTGGAGTAGCACCACAAATCTAGAGAAAAATGAGGATCAGGAAGTAGGAAGAAACAAGGAGTATTTGGCCAGTTTGGAAACTGTCACCAGTGGCAAGGAACGAGTTAGGGAGAGTCATCGCAAAACAAGCAAAAGCAGAGATCTGGCTTTGAAACAGAGTTCTGGAGAATAAGGCAGGACTGAACTGACAATGTTTTTAGTTTCCCCTGTAAAAGAAGAAGGAACTGATGCCCACCCATTGGTCTGTCAGCCTACCTTCATAATTGGAACCTGCTGGCCACCTTCAAGATTTGACACAACTTCAAACACAAAATAAGCGTAGCTCTCAATCAGCCACGTGTTGTGCTGCCTCCTTGGTAGCTGCCAGACAGGGTGGTTGGGCAGAGAAAAGGAAACAGGAAGCAAAAGACGTGTAGGACCTTGCACAGGATGTAGAGATGAATGCACAAAGTCAAACTGAAGCTTTGTTTAGCCCAGAAGCCCATCTCTGGCAGGGTCAACGCTGTGTCGAAGGAAGGCTGCGTAGGCACAGGGCAAGTGCATTGCCACACTTTGACATGAACCCCTCCCATGCTTCAAAAGTCAGATACTCTTAGCTCAAATATAGCAATCACCATCTGAGAGGCAAAGAAGTACTTTAAGAAATTGATCTGGTTCACTTCAACATCACAGTAAAGAATAACAAGAAGGATTTTTTTTTAAGGAGAAAAAAAAGGAAAAAAGAATTGCAATAGACCAACTCGTAACTGAGGTTTGGACTGCATGTTAAAATCTGTGCCACGAGGCCAAAGATTTTCTAAGGGTTTATGGACTTCACGTTATTTCCTTGTAGTTTTATCCAGCAGAAAAGGAAGCACCTGCAAGAGAAAAGCTGATCTCCATAAGCCGTGTAGATCTGTGCGTATGGAATATTTTACTTCTGTAGAAGACATTGACTGAAATGAAACTGATGGTGAGGGATATCTCACGCAAAGCAAGCACATGATTACTTCCATCCATGCTGTTCAATGTAGACTTGGTTTTTACCTATCCAATCTATACATGGAGATGTATACATACACGTTTGTAGTGTATTCCTTCAGTAAGAACAACAAGATTTTAATATTGATATATAGATAATTTCTAAGTGAAGAGTGAAATTTTAATATTGATATATAGATAATTTCTAAGTGAAGAGTGAAATAGTGTTTTCTTTTTAATTTTTTAAATATCTGTAACTACAAAAATGCATCTAGGAAAAGCTAAAAATCGGATTTGTTTCTTAAACATGGCTTTTCTTCTATGACCTCTTCATTTTTCAAATCTCTTCTCTGACTTTTTCCTCTCCAACCTTTTTTTTCCTGATATTGACCAACGTACTCTTCTCTGACCTCCTCTTCTTTGGTCTTTTCTTTTCTTTTTCCTATCACAATGTCTGTAGCGTGTTGAGCATCGGCAGTGACCAGTAAGTGGCCTCAAAGGCCACTTTCTATGTTAGAAAATGCCCTTTGCCTGCTAGTTAAATGCTAGTGCTCGGTTTTCACTTAGAGAAAAATCTACCAATAATGTTGTAAGAAAAATAAAAAGGGAATATTTTACTTATTTTAGAGACTTTAAATTAACATAAAACAAAAATACTACTACTTTTTTTTTCTTCTGGTGATGTGAAAATAAAGCTATAGTTTTGAATCTATTAAAGCAGTTCCTTTCACTTCACGCTATGTACTGCTTTTACTCATTGCAAGTTCTTAAATAGTGATGTTTCTTAGAAAGGCAAAGCAATTACGCTTTAAGCTCCCTCTGTCCTCCCACTAATTTGGTAAAGCTGTGTTCAGTTGAAAAATTAGTGTGATGGACTTGGCTCTGCATTTTTCTTAGTTTTGCTAGTAAAGTGTGGGATGTATTGGCAGTGTTTTGAATAGTACATCCTGTGCTGAGTACTGAATATTTGCAGAATGGCTCCACATTATCAGGACTATGGTTTTTCTGATGTTACGTTTATTTGTTTGTTTGTTTTAGATTGTTTGGTTTTGGTCTTCTGCTTTGAAGCCATGTGAAGGTATCCTTTCATCTGAAAAACTCTGAGATCAGTGACAGGAGTTCACAGAACCATGACTCTGATTGGTGAGTAAATTGGCTAAGTTCCACTGAGATCAAGGGAGCTACACCAGACTACAATACCAGGCAGTCTGTGTTCAAAAGTATTTCTGTCAAATGGACAGATCTACTGTTTCCTGCAGGAGAATATCAAAACTGGGTGAAAAAATGTGTTGCCCTGGGAGGAACATTAAAGCATACCTTCTCTGTCTCTCTTAGGATAGGACTGGCTGTTGCTGCAGCTCTGCATAACCCTGGGAAGGGATGGTTCCTCTGACTTCAGAATGAACTAGGAAGAAGCATGTGGTTGGAAGGAAAGCTGACCAGAGCTGAAGAAGCGAAGAAGCTGTTTTGGAGCAAATCTGAGGTATCTTT
>WBMW01000972.1:509067-558542 GCA_013396635.1 Penelope pileata | reverse complement strand
GCGCGGCGGCCCCGCCCCCCTCGGAGTTGCTATGGCGACGGCGAGGCCGGACTCGCGGCCCTGGGGCTCCCCCGGGGCGGGCCTTGAGGCGATGTCGTTGCGCGGGGGCCGCTCCTGGGGCAGTCGGTACAAGTTTGTTCCGTGGTTAAGCACCTCGGAGAAAACGAGCGGCAGTGAGGAGCTGCCTGGGAAGCTGTGCTCCCGGGGAGCCGCCAGCCCGTGCTGCGGCGGGGCAGGGCTGTGCGCTTACACGGGGCGGTGCCCCATCGCTGCGGCCCCGCGGCTCTGCGAGATGGGCTTTGGTGGATCTCTCTGCGTCTGGGATCTGGTTTGTTTAATGTGCTGGAAAACACTGTCAGGTGTTCCACGAACTCCCTGTGAACACCGAGTTCTGTGGACATCTTAAGGGTGAGGCTGAAACAGCTGAAAGAGTGGGGTCACAAAGTTGTTTGAATTCGATTTCAGCATCTCGTGGTTCACTGATAATTGTAGCAGTTGCTCTTTTTCTCTAGGCTGACTTCCCTTTGCTGTGGCTTATTTGCCATAATTTTAGAAATGATTTGCAATAAAAAATATTGTTTTTCCTTTTTTCTCCTGCAAATTAACATAAAATAATAACAACAGCAGGGTGCAAAGATAGAGAAGGCTAGGAGCTTATTATAGGACCTTAAACAGCAATTTCTTTCAGAAGAAAGAAAAAGATACGACATTTCTACGTGTTATTCATGTGGTACGGTTCTCTGGAAAGCGTATTAACAACTGCTTCTATGACTGCTGGATTTGTGTTTATGCACACTTTGTACATCCCCTTCATCAAATCGAAGTCATGCGGGCAGTTGCCAGCACGTAACTTCAGGGTAGGAACTCATGCAGGGCATGCATGCAGCTGTGTATACCCTCTTTTAGCTTTTGCCAGCATTGAAATAATGCTGCTTAGGATTTTCAACACGAGCAGGGATTGCCGCTTTTAAGAAGTAAAGATTGTACCTATAAAACATCGTTGCATTAGGAACTAGTTAGTCATGCTGGGTAGAGAAGAATGTTTTAATGTTGAACAAAAGGAGGCCATGGAAAGCAGCTTTTTCTCTGTTGTGGGCAAGCCTTGGGTTGACAAATCCCTAAAATGTCTGCAAAGATTATGGGGTTGAAGTTAAGTCTCTTCAGGAGAGCATAAAGATAGTTTTCGACTTGCAATGTGGAGTTTTTCAACTGAATTGATTTTCTGAAGTCACATTGATGCTGCTAGCTAGGGAAGAGACAGAACTTAGAAGCCGTTCTTTCAACAGGCATGTGTTCTCCCACTGAAACCTCTCTTCCAAAAATTCTTTCTGAAGTTGGTTTATATGAACTATGTCTCTTGGAAATCACTTTCTAACATATGCATGTGATTTGGTTTTAGGATGATTCCACTCCAGAATTTGTTTTTGAATGGAAGCATGCTCTTTTCCAGTAGAAGATGGTGATCCTAACGTATGATCATGGAGAAGGGGATAAGTTCGGTAGAAGTGTTACCTTCCAAATCATCTCAGGTTACAGCTGTAAAAGTGGTGGTCAAAGAGCCCGAAACAAAGCAGACCCAGAGAGGGAAACGAGTGGGATTTGTGCTTGTTCATGCAGGTAAGGTGTGGAAGCACAACAGCTGGAATGGAAATAGTGTGTGTACAGACTAAATCAACTGAAGTTGTGTTTTGGCTTTGGTCTGTCAGTATGTTTACGAAGTGGCGTGAACTTGGATGTAAATGTGTGAGTGGAGAGTTTGGAAGTTGCATTGGCTGGAGAATCTTGGAAACTGGTACCAAAAATGCAGTTCTGGGTGTTCTGAATGGTGCATATCTATATCATTACATGCATTTGTCAAAAAAAATCCCTAAATTTAGCAGTTATAGAGCATCAAATTCTGTAGTTATGTGTGCTAAGCTTGGGAACCCAGCAAAATGCGAGAGAGCTTTCTGTCTATTTCCTCACCATACAGTAGGTTCCAATGTAACTTGTTCGTTACTGACAATTTGTTGTTTAGATTGTCCTTAAGGACAGTCTAGTTAAGACTTTCTGAAACCTCCATAGGCAATGTGTTGCATAATTTCATTATTTTTACACTTTGAAAGTTTTCCTCCAAGTTTATTTCTTTTTATCATACTCTCTTTTAAGCAAATTATAATTTATTCTTTTCACACACAAAAAGAGGTCATCTATGCAGATATCATATAAAAATGCTGCGTTATGTGTCTCTTGTTTGTGAAGAATTTTTTAAATAATTCCTTCTTAAATGCTATTAGTCTTGAAAATATGAGCAATGTTTACATCTGGCTGAGTCTTTGTGGCAGGATGGTTAGATGCAACAGGATAGACTTAAAGACTGAAAGTAAGGAAAAGATGTAAAAGCTCCATCTTTATTTCATGGACCTCTCCTAATGCTGAAATAAAGAGCTGTAAAAATGTAGCATAAACATGAGAACAGAATAATAATTGGCCAACTTGCAGATCTGCAGGAAAATTGGAGTTCGCCTTGAAATCCAAGTTCCTTTTTTTTTTTTTTTTTCCCCAGTCCACTGATGTAGGATAAATAAAATAACTGTGCTGGAAGTTCTCCAAGAATGAACAAAACTGGATTCTCTTGGAGAGTGTTTATAGGAGCAGATTATATGATGCTGAGGTCTTTATGTGTGTGCTTCTGTGTGTGAGCTCAGTACCCTCTATTTTACTGGGTGTATTTGAATGCATAAAGTTGTCAGTCGCTGATACAAAAAGGAAATGTCAATGTAATCTAGAACAAGGATGCCTCTTGTCTGCCTGTATCACAACTGCACAGCTGCTGTCTGTAGACAGGAATTTGATAAGTAGTATAATCTTTTTTCCTTTTGCCTAATTGTAGGTGCAGGTTACCATTCTGAATCCAAAGCTAAAGAATACAAGCATGTGTGCAAAAGAGCCTGCCAGAAGGTATGTCTTACCTGCTCCATAGTCTTACAGCGGGTGTGTAAGAAATATATTTAGGAACACTGTCCCTTTGGTATGAATAGAGCTATCTTGGTTTAGCTACTCTGACTGAATGCACCTCTAGAGCAAAAAATGGAGCAGCAACAGTTAGCATGGTTGCTACCCAGAGTAGACAGAGGGCATGTCGGTGAGTTGCAGCAATGTTGTCATTTGATGTTGTCAAATACACCAAAGGAGTAGTGGGGGAACAGTTTGTAACGGTACCTTCACAGGATGTTCTTACAGTTTCCTGTGGTTCTGGGATTTCTGGAGTTGAATATGGTGCCTGGATCTTTCTTGCATCAGTATCCTCTCTTTTTAGTATTTGTTTTGACTCTAACATCCATGTTGCTCAACAAATATAAGGATTTCTAGAATTCTTTTCTTCTTGATAGCCCTTAACTTCTTAATAGGAGGAGATGTAGAAACAACGCCAACAAAAAACAACAACCAAGGAAACAAAAAAAGCCTCTTCCCAAAGCAGGAGAAGAAGATATGGAAAGATTTTAATTTCCATTGAAATATTTTTCTTTTTTTTAATCTCCTCCAAGAACTTAGCTTTGGAGCTGGCATGTCCTATGTACTAAGTGCTGAATGAGAAGCTGGAAGACTTATCTCCAAAATTTCTAATGGCTTTTGCTTTCTCCAGGGAGAACGCACTGGGGAGCCTGGCAAGCTTTTCAGAAGTGCTTTTGAGTTGGAGTCTAGTAATTAACACTTCATTTTACAGTTCTGTTGCTCAATCCTAATACCAATCTAATTTTGTAATGTGAAACCTCAAAAATCATCCAAACATAACATCAGCTTCATCAAGGTTGTGCACTAGTCCTGATGATATTAATTTTCCAGCTAATTATGTGAGAGAAGAGGTGGTTTGCCATTGAATTTAAGTCAAATTTGAGATTCTGTTTGGTTCCTTAAGCTAGATAGCCAACATAAACTTGAATGAAGAGCAAACAGTTGGAGGTTTGTCTTGCTACATGAAGATGCAACCATAGTTGTTTTTTGGAGGTTCCCTGTGGGAACTTGACTGTAAGGTCTTATCAGATCCAGTATGGATCTGAAAAATGATATTTGGCTCTAGAATTCTTTTTGTGTGTGTGTATGTGAGCGTGCATGCACATATAAAATCTGAAGATAACTGTCTTGTATGATTTGTTTTCATGTGTTGGCTTTTGGATGAGTTCACTTGTTGATTATGTTCAGTTTCATGACAATTGCCATGTGTGGTACTAGGGACCATTGTTCAGCCTTGGAAGGAAAATTAGAAACTCCTCGATGAAAAACATTATGGTTGAAGACACCACATATAAGAATTTATTTTGCTATCAATTTGACCTTGTAGGAACCTGTCATTAAATGCAGTGTTGCAATGTCTGAGTATTAAAAAGCCATCAGATCTACCCTCGCATTGCGCACGCCAGCTATCGCCAGTGCTTCTTGGTTTTATGTCCTATTAGATTTTAACCTAATTTAGTGAAGATTCTATTTTGTACTGAACTAGGAAAATGTAGGGCTTAACTGCAGAATATTAGAATTAATCATCAACTGAAAATTCTGTTTTACAGGCAATTGAAAAGCTACAGGCTGGTGCTCTTGCAACAGATGCAGTGACTGCAGCACTTATAGAACTGGAGGTATGAATTTCTGACTTTAGTGAAGGGTGTCTGTAAAATAAGATAAAAAAGGGGAGTAAAGCTAAAAAAATTCCTAAGGTATAAATGAGGAAGTTTAGTAATGTGATTGTCCCAGCTCTGCTAATCTCTCTTGGCAGTAATGACTAAAAAAGCAACTCCTCTTCTACTGTAAGTAGTAATTGTTTCTTCCTCTCCACCTTTATTAGTAAAGAAGGAAGGCAAGGTAAGCATTGTGCTGTGAAAATAACATCCTGGTGTTGGGATTTATTGCCATATTCAGAGAAGATTAGCAGTGGATTTACTACTGAGTGTTAATTAACATACTTGATTGGGGTAGCGTAAGGCAGGCAATATGTACTTTAATATGTGGTGGACGTGCTGACTAGGTGCCAAGACTTCAGTACTTTAGTACAATGCTTTTAACTTGGTGAGCTTCTTGGCTTTAAACAACACTTGTGATCTCCACTGAATTATTCAAATATGCTTTCGTGTGCTATCTTAAACATTAGAATAGATCTAGGTGAGAGCAAAATATACCTCTGTGAAGGAATTATTTATAATACACTTGCGTAAGCTGACAGAATCTGTTGTTGTTCCATAAGATTGTTTCATGATTCAGTTCCCTCCTTGGTAGAAAAAAATTTCTCTTTTGTGTTGTGATTTTTATCATGTTCCTAAGCTACATAGAAGTAAATGTATTTTAAGTAGCTTAACAGAACTGCTATGCATCCCCTTTCAGCTGTGCCTAGGGTAAATATTTTATGGTTTTGTTATCCCCAAGAGAATCTTCTTTTGCTTCAGTAGATTTAAATATTCTGAAGTGACATCTGTAATATGGATGTTATGGCTTTAAGACAAAATTAAAACATATTTTGAGAATTAATCCAATCAGCAACCTTTTTCGCCTTTTCTGTCTTGCCTGCTGTTCTAGTGATGCCTGCCATCATTCTTCTTTCTGTTTTTGTAGTTGTCTTAGGTAGTATTTTTATGAGTGCTGTTGTACAAAACCTGTTTTTTTTTTTCCCCTTTTTCCTACTAAATGCTGTTTTGCTCAGGCTGTTCGTCTGCCGTCACGAACATAATACCGGCTTTCATTTATTCATTAAGTGATCTACAGAACCTCTAAATTGTGGGTCATTCTCTTTGTTATTGAGATAAGGAATATTGGGTTTAAGCTTCTTTTAAATTAAACTTTATAGCTAAGCAGTTACATTGAGGCAAAAATCAAAGTAGACTGGAAACAGAGCGGCATGTTTTGCAGTGGCAGTTTTTTTGGAACTGGTATGAGAAATTCCAAAGCATTAGACTGTCTGCTTTCAAAATGTCGAAGGGTTTGTATCTACTCATATCTCATTCTGAGCACCACCTTGAGAGATATCTGTTCTTTCTGGAGCTGCATTGTCTGCTTCATTGCTCATGCTTTTCCTACTGCTGTCTGGAAAACAGAAATTGCATTTGGCAAACCAGCAAAACAAGCAGAATAGTTTTTCTCTTCCACTATAAAATAGGTAAAAATGTAGGCTAGTATGTTGACTATCTCTTGTGAGCTATCACTGCCCTTTTGTTGGTGCAGGAAAAACAGCGGCATCTTCATTGAGTGTTTTAGTGTTTTGAGTTGGCAAACGCATCGTGAAAATCTGTATAAAAACAAAGTGTGTTTGTTTGCATCCACACATGCAGTACAGCTGAAGATACAGAACAACAAATTTTTGTGTAATTTGATAACAGATTTCATTGCGGAATACTGTTTCAAACTTCTTTATGTTTTGGTTGCTTTAGAAAATGTTACAGTGAGTTTATCTGAAATATTTAGTCGCTTTTGCAGTTCTCTAGAATTTTGGATCCTGTATTCCAAAAATCTGTAGTCTTTGCAAGACACAAGTCTTTTCATGGAAGTGTCACAAAAGATTAATTTTTTTCCCTTAGTTCCGCTCAATTACACAACTCCTATTACACAGAATTTCATCTAATCCAAGAGGCATCACTTCAAAGACTTGGTGAGGCGCAAGACTCGCTCTTGATCTTTTATGAGCAAGCTGACAGTTTGCTTGTGGTATGCTGTCTGTTTTGAGTTTTACTTTTGCAGGCTCCAAATGAAGAGTGAACAGCCTTTCTTTGTTGGGCTGTATGAATCTCAAATTAAATAGTGAATAGATGAATATCTAATTAGTGCAAATAGTTTTTAGAGAAAAGGTAGACTACTTCTGCAAAACTGCAAGAACACCTGATCCAGAATACTGTTAAAGTAATAAAAAATAAATAAAAAAATAATAAAAAAAGTAATAAAAAAGTGCTGGTCTTCATAAGATCAGCTATATTTCCTACGTTGATTAAAGGCAGTTATGTTTCCCGGTTGTGCACTCTGTCATTGTGGAGAAGCAAATGAACGTGTTACCTCTTTCAGCTTTTGGGAGTAAAATAGGTCTGGACAAGGTGCTTCACAAGACTCATCGTTTGCACTACATGCTTGATCCTAGAGCTCTATGCACAATCCCAGAACTGTTTATAGCTCTTGCTATCAGCCACCATATGAAGCCTGAATTTCTCTTGAAACTCCAAGGGATTTGGGCAGGTTTTTTTTTTTTCTTTTTAAACCTGCAGTTTACAACAAAACCACGTGCTGATTGAATTTATGGCTGGCTAGAGGAACGATGTGCAGTTTCAAGCTTTCCTTTGAGTATAGAGTACTTCAGAGAATCTAATGTTCAGGTATTGGAAACAAGAACATAGTTTGTTGTAGGAAATGATGAAGATTTTAAACTTTCTCTTAAGTGCAGTCTAATTTTATTCATACTGTGTGTTCATTGCTTGTTTCTTTAAGCTGACTTCTGTGGAACACTCTTTATGAATATCATTTAAATTGGAAATTAGCGTGATTGATGTGGTTGTCACATTTTGAGTTTGGATCTCCTTGCTAATAACGTTGCTCTATTTACTTTGGATATATATGTATTTTTTTTGTTACGCTTCAATGCAAAGGAATGGAAAGCAGAATTTTACAGTGAAATAATTTGTCTCTCGTTGAGTTGTGTTTTTTTTTTTAAATATGAATTTTAGAGTACAAAAGATTTCAGAATATAGAATCTCAATGTAAGAATATATATTTAAAGCTGAAAGTGCAATGCGAGCGGCATTGTTGTAGTAAGGCACTCACCATAGGTAAACTTTAAATGAGTAATGAATGGAAGTTGTTAGTTCTAGTTAAAAGCTTTACTGTGATATTTAGCAGCAGAGTGACTAACAGTAATCCACAACAAAAGTGTTCTTGAAAAACATTTCTGCTGGTTTAATTGCAAGAGACCTGACTCGTCTTTTTAGACTATCACTTTTTACTACTGATTCCCACAGAAAAATAAATTTTAAAATTACGCTGTGTAGAAAGAAATGCCTGTTGACTTTGAAATCCTTTTAAAAGTTGCAAATAAACCTTGGCCAAAACTGTATCAAAGATGGATGGAATGTTCTTTAATGCATGTCAAAACCAGAGCATTTTAACTATTTGTCTAGATGTAATTCTGAACTACTAGTGTTGAGCAACGTTTTTAAGCATTCCACATTTGACCACAGCTAGAAACTTCAGCATGCCTGTGATTGCTGCCAGAACATTTTTAACTACATCTTGAAGTAAAAAGGATTCTACAATTGAAAATGATACCCTCAGTGGTTTAAGGGTTTTTACAGGCTTTTGAACATTAAATTCTTGTTCCACATTTCACAGCTTTGCATTGTCTCCTTTCTATAGTTTTATGTTATAAGTAAGAGATGCTGCAGTAGTTGCTGTAGTCTAGTATTAGCAGTCAGCTAAGCCAGCTGCTGCTCTGCAGTCTTCCACCTTTTCAAGGTCATCATCTTGGCAAGTGGATGGTGCATGGGCAGCATGTTGCCTACACATTCAGCAAGGCATAATTTTAAATCTGGCATGTGACATTTCTCGTTTGCGAAACCTGAGTCTGTAAAAAGCTACAGAAAAGTGCAAATAAAAGCTTATTAACTAGGAAGTTTATTAAAAGTTGTTCAGTACTTTATGTGAAATAGGTTTTGGCTGTTAGTCAAGAAACTTTCAGACCACGGAAATGACTGTCCTTACACTGCTGTTCAAACAGAAATGTTGCAAAGTGAAGTCTTATTCCTGGTGCTGATTCCTTTTTTCTGTGTGCAAGGCTGAAATCATAGGCTTATGATCTTGAGCAAACATACAGTTCTCTTTGCTCCTGTGTCATACTTGGAAGTGTCAGAGGTAGACTGTGGCCTCTGTGGAAGAGATTTTTGCTCATGTTGTAAAGCACTTATTTTGCTTGGAAATAAGTGATCATCTGAAATTGTTGTGTGGTTATTATTTACATTAGCACATTATTACTCTTGAGATGTATCACGCTGAAGAGAGTGTACGATTTCTGTTGTAGTAACTTAAGGTGAACACTGCAAATTGCCTTTTTTTGTTGTTGTGGCATATTTAAAATACTGCAATACGAAAGTGCACTGTACCAAGATCAGTGTCATCATACCAATTATGCAAAGGTTTTGAGATAGTTTGTTCTGTACGTGGCCTAACAGTGTTTTGTTCTTGTTTTTAGGATTCTCCATTTACAAATGCAGGAATGGGTTCCAACCTAAACCTTCTGGGTGAGATAGAATGTGATGCCAGTATAATGGATGGAAAGTCATTAAATTTTGGAGCAGTTGGAGCACTGAGTGGTATGTTAACTACGTGTTACAAAGCTAACTGCTGATTTCAGTGCAGAGACCAATTTTGTTCTTTTTTTGATATGTTTTTGGAGGGGGTGGCATTATAAATACTTCCCCATTTAATAAATTCTTCTTCCTTTAAACAAAACAAAGGGTAGAGGGAGGCATTCCCACTCCCTGAAGTACTGCTTTGTGATGCTGCAGTGTATTGTCTTAGTTCACTGATAATCCTTTGCAGAATGATTGTGTGATAAAGTATTCATTCACACAAGGGGAGTGGGTTTGTTCAGATGGCTTTGGAGAATGATAACCTTAAAAATATAAGCTTAACCTTAAAAATATAACCTTAAAAATATAAGCATTAAAATTACTCTATGTTTGTTTTTGTTATCTGGCTCCTTGAAGAATGTACTGTTATACAATTCAGTCATAAAGTCTCTTTGTTAAATTGGTCAAATTAGGATACTGAGGAACAGGTTTCCTTTATGGTGTTAGAAAGCTGCATAGGTTGTCAGCCTCCAAACTGAAGCTTCTTGTTTATTCTTGAGAGTGGGTACAGCTGCTCATCTGCCAAGCTGTGTGGCTGGAATAAAAAATTTCTGCATAATATAGATTATTATTTTTGTTTTAATCCTATTCTAATTTCCTTCATGTGATCCATTACATTTGGATTTCTTTTTTGTGAAACTATGCCAAGGTTAGATGAATGTGCATATAGGACTTATTTAATCTGAGAATTAATGTACTTTTTTTTTTTTTTTCGCCTGGTTTTACCTTTCAGTACAAAACAAATATACAGTCCCAAGTAGGGATTGTTGAGCTTTTGTTGTAAGTACCTTCAAGAGCCTTAACTGTTACTATTGAATAGCTTTTCTGACAATGTTTCAAGCTTTGTTCTTTATCCTAGAATAGTTCCCAACTGTGGTAATAACTTCCTCATGTAGATATAAATCTAAAATAAATAGGAAAATCAAGTGTTTCATGGCTTACTTGTTACAAAGTGTATCCTTCCAACCACAGAGAAGGAGGAAACGAGGGAGTGAGAAAAAGCTGAGCCTGAATCCTATAATCCTTGTTCTGGCCAGGTAGATCCAAATGAAAGCTTTTTCCATCTTGAAAAATTAATACTCATAAAACATCTTTGGTCTGTAGAACACCACAGATTTTATTCTGAGATTTCTGTGGTAGGCAGTCACTCCTAATGTTTCAATATCTTTCTTTCTTTGAAAAACAAAAGCTAATGTTGATTAGAAAATCATGGTACCAGTGGTAGGAGATGTGAAGGAACAACTGATACAATGTTGTTAAGTTGAAGTATTGTGCCACATTGTGTCTCTTACTGAATTGTGGAAGCCATGGTTAGCAAGGGAAGCTGACTTCCATTGCCAAAACGAACCCCGCAGTGCTACGTGGAAAGTATTTTAATGGTTTGTTCCCATTTCTTGCTAATTTTTCTTTTCAGGAATCAAGAATCCAGTTTCAGTTGCAAATAGATTGTTGTGTGAAGGGCAGAAAGGAAAACTCTCTGCTGGCAGAATTCCACCTTGGTAATTGCTTTGTTCTGCTTGACTTTTCTTTAGTCTTATGTCTCTATTGCATGCAATATTTGAAGGCTGTATCTTATCCAAAGAAGGTTGGTGCTGTTTTCTATACCAGCAATAATGTGCTTTTAAAAAGAAGCTAAGTTTTGTTCTCAGATCTCAAAATGTGTTGTGCACTTGGTGCAGCTGTGAGCAGAAGTATTGTGGATAGATGTGGAAGTATTGTGGACATATCACATTGTGATATTTTCAGTCAATGTGACTGTTTCTCAAGTTGCATCATGCTGAATTCTTATGTTTTTTACTATATAAATTTGAAAAATCTGTAAGTACACCAAAATTAAAATTAGGTTCTACTGCCTTTGCCTCTGTCTACCTTTAAAAAAACAAAAGGACAACTTCTAGAAATATGTAAACTGTTTTTGTGGCTTTATTTTGTACCTACCATGTGGAACTTTGTAGTGTTTAGTTGGAATTTATTTTAAACATAAATTTAACAGTATTTACGGCAACAGTGGAAATGTGCTTTGTTGAGACTGAAATAATAACTATATGAAAGAGGAAACCATTCAATGCATACCAACTTTGAATAATATTGCATCATCTTGGAAAGAATCCAAGAACTGTGTTGGAATTGACTGATGTTAAAATCATCTTATTTGATGAGCAGTTTAAATCAATGAGTCAAGAGCTTGGACTTGTAGTTCCCTCAGTTATCATTCCTGTTGCAGAAATTTGCTGCTGTTTGCTAACAGACTGCAGTATTTGCAGATGTGTTAAATCAGCACTTAAGTTGTTTGAAATATATATTAAGATTTAGATACTTTTCTTTTCTTACTGCATTATTCTTCCTGTAACAGTGTCCAAATAGTCTGTTTCTGGACAGTATAGTATTCCAGTTTAAGCTGTAAGGAAAAGCACTATTTCAGCGTTTGTAATACTACAAAAGTAGGTCATAGACTGAAAAAGCCACCCCAAAGCCAACCCATCAACAAGCAGATTTTGCATTTATAAGTGTTTTCTTTATTAAAGGAAGAAAGAGTAATTGTAGTTGGTGAGAACTTCCTTTTCAGAACAGTTCACCAAGGAATGCAAACTTAAATTTCAATTGCTGCCGATAGCTTATTTCTTCAGATGTCAGGAGAAAGCTAGGGCTTAGCCAGTTACATTGAGGGGGTGTCAAATGAAATTGTTGTGGTTTTTGTTCTGTTTGGGTTTTTTTGATGTTCCAGATCTAGGAGTTCTGAAGTACCCCTACAGGAGCAAGCACTTGTGATTTAGTTTTGCCTATACCACCACAGTGTTTTCTTTAATTGTGACAGGGAAGAGCACCTGGTATAGTTGTGTCCTATTTTAGCATGTTTTCTATAACTTCATGGCCTAGTCTATGTTGCTATTATTTTAAAAATAACTCAATGGAAAATAAACTGTATCCTCTTGTCCTCCAAGGACAAGACTAAATTGTTCGAGCAAAGTGCAAGATCTTGGCTAACAGACACTTTTAAAGACAAGGGAGTTAAAACTCTCCAAGCGAGAAGTGAACTGTTGGCTCTTCAGAGCCAGCATATACAGCTTATTGTGCAAAAGTTTTGGACCTTATTTACCTTATACATGTTTTCACTTCTTCCCTATTTTGGATTTGGAATATGTATCTTATTAGAAAAAACTAGTTAGCTTAGGAACACTCTATAGCAGTGTAACATGTCTGGTTGCTTTAATAGATGCTTCAGTGCATACAGGGTGTCCCGAGGTAGGAGTGGAGTTCATGTTCATTGTAGGTGATGATTGTTGACAATTTCATGCCTTGCCTTTCTGGCAGGGTTTTTGTATAACACATTTTTGTTCTGGGAGTGAAATATATTGCTGTGCAAGCTGGAAAAATATGTTGTCAAGTAGCAAGAAAACAGCTGTATTTTTGGCATTCCTCCCCAGAGTTAGGATTTTAATAACTGGTTTTTATTTGTTAAGATCTGAAGGTTTCGTCTTGTTCCTCATGGGCAAATAGTGTGTTGGGAAATCTTGAAGACACTGCATAGCCTAAGAACCTGTCTTGTTAATGAAACCTATTGGTGTAGACAGCTTCTATAGCATGATCTAACCTAGCTTAGTGTTTTCACGCCAGAATGTTTGGCACAGGACCATGTCAGAGAAGTTCAGGAGCTGTGAGATGAGTAGAAGTGGCATTATGGAGAGCCTTGTCTGTAGAAGAACAGATGGAGGCAGTTATTTTGGCCTGGTTACTGCCATTCAGCACCCATTTATCTGGGGACAATTCAAAATGGTACATCTCTAATTTCCAGTAGAAGAAATTCTAATGAGTGTCAATTAATTTATTCTGGGATGTTAAACTCATTGGGAAGGGGCGATCAGATGCCCTGACTGCTATGTGTTTGCAGTTTGCTGTGAATTGCTCTGTAGCATGGATTGTTCTGGAGCACTGTCTTATTGTCTTGTTTAAAACACAGAATCCTACTATTTAAATTCAAATTTAAAAAGCTTTAAGTAGAGAATCCCTGCAGGTATGTGTGCATTTGTGGAAGCTGTTCTAAGGTCCTTATGCCTTCTCTGATAGTTTATTCAGCTTGATTTTGTCAGAGTATTCTCTACCTACATATGAAAGAATAGAAAACGCTGAGCTCTTAAATGGTACATACTATCCTATAAGATCATTGTATAACTTAGAAAAGGCAGCACAATTATAAATGCACAATTACCTATTGGGTGGATCATTGGGCATGGTCTTTAGTCCCGGAATAAGGGATTAGTTGTTTTGTAGTAAAAGCTTTTAAGTTTTTCTCTATTTCATGTGCTGATACAAGCGATACCTGACCTTCCTAAAGGCAGAAAACCTTGTTAGGTCTGCTTACTAGTAACTTCAGGCATGTAAGAATTGCAAGATGGTACAAATAGACCTAAGTGTCTCCTTTTTCAGAACTCCTTGGTGCTGTTGATTTCAAAGTTCATGTTTGTGTCCCATTTTCAATATTAATACTCATCTACATGAGAAAGAATCCCTTATTCGTTTGTTTGTGTGTTCTCCCCCTTTGGATGTTACAGGGTTTTACAGTTGTTTTACTCCTGTCATGCATAGTGCTACAGACAGGACATGCACGTGGAGCAGCTTAAGGGCCACTGCACAGTCAAGGAAGTGCCTAGACTGGAGACTTGCACCACCTTTTATCTCTGTTCTGTATTTCAACAGAACAATTTCTTCTAATGTAAGAGTGATTTCAGATTGATAGCTGCATTTTATAATAAACATTACAAAATGAGTTTGTTACATTTAGGATCACTTGGACCATCTTTAGTGAACCTAACCTGCCACTTCTGTTTAGCTCAATGTGGCTTGTCTCCATACAGCCCACATTAAGTGGTGCTCTTTGCACCAAGCAGCACCAGGATAACCACTTTCTCATGGAGAAAAAAAAAAAAAAAAGCCTATAAAAGACCATTTTTAGAGTCGTAGAATCATAGAATGGTTCAGGTTGGAAGGGACCTTAGAGATCATCTTGTTCCAGCCCCCCTGCCATGGGCAAGGNTGGGGGCCCCAGAACTGGACACAATACTCCAGGTGAGGTCTCATGAGAGCAGGGTAGAGGGGCAGAATCACCTCCCTCGACCTGCTGGCCGCGCTTCTCTTGATGCAGCCCAGGATGCGGTTGGCCTTCTGGGCTGCAAGCGCACACTGCCGGCTCATGTTGAGTTTCTCGTCAACACACACCCCCAAGTCCCTCTCCTCAGGGCTACTCTCAAGCCATTCTCCGCCCAGCCTGTATGTGTGCTTGGAAGTCCTTTCTTTGCATTTTCAGTTAATGTGTTCTAGCTTTCCTGGAATTGGAAAGCACATCTAAACATCAACTTCTTGCTGGGGAGGGCTTTTTCAACTATGTTTTGAGCCTGTAACAACTACAGAGTGTTCTTCATTTGATAAATTTGCTAGAAAGATCTTCTATCTTGTTTGTGTGGAACCAATTTTCAAAGTAGCAAAGCACAAACTCTCATTCATCCTTTGATTTTGCTTTTTCCCCTTTGGAAAATTGTATTTTGAGCAAGCCTAAAGGGTTTTGAGACTTGGTGGGGTTTTGTCTGCTCTCTGTAGCCTACTGGCTTTATTCCCTGATTTCCCTCTTCCCCAGCTAATCATGCTTGGTCGTAGCTATTTAGGATAAGTTGTGTTTTTGTGCCAGCTGTAAGTATTGCCCTGTTCATTCATGCCTGTTGCAGCTCTTCTGCGCGGGTACTTGGATGTTTCTCAGGGACCCAAAGTAGTTCCCTAGTGCCTGACAGCTGCTTCCCACCCTCACCATCCTATGGTCTGGGGCTGGTGCAATTGTTTGTGTTACTGTGAACTGAACAGGATCACAGGAACTTGCTTGTTGGGATGGTGTAAAGACTGTTTAATCTTGTTCTGATTTTAAATATTTGGCTACCTGCAGAACTGAGTTCATGCCATATGTCCTGTAGGATTCTCTTACCAACTATCTCTGTACCAGTTTAGAGGAGAGGGTACAGGTGGTACAGATAACAAAGCACTGAGACTTTGATTTTTTGGACAAACTGAATATTCTAACTTCCTTGTAATTATATTGTATTTTCAAAACATCTGAAAAGAAAAGATTAACAAAAAAAAAGGATGATCTTTGTGGTGACATGGGGCTTCAATTAGATATCAGCAAGAAGTGTCTGCTTCAACTGATCTAACTGTTCTTTGGGACCAGAACTGGCAAGTATGTTGTGTCCACCTTATATGAGGGAGAGGAATTCAGGAATTAAGGACTTAAGTGTGAACAAAATAAAAGTCATGCTACTTAAGTTCTGATACATCTTGAACATTCTGGGGTGCTTTTTTTGCACTCTGTAAGTACTTGTGAGTGCTTTTGTGTTGTTGAGTACAAAGCAAGCAATTGTGAGATGTCAGAAAAACCTAAAGTGTCTGACTGATTGTTGCTGTTGAAGTTATGTTATAGAAAACTCCTGATATCTGATCATGGTACTTTTTCGACCTACCCTTCCTCTCTGTGTAAATTATTTTATTGAACAGAAAACACTTCCTGAGAATGCATAGTTGATGGAAAATTTTTTTTAGTCAGTGGAGAGTACTGCTTACATGGGTTTGGCTAGTTTGCATTTCTCTTACATGTTAATGTGAGTGAGAGGTTCCTTCTTGATCAGTAGCTCACTTAAAGGGAGACACTGGGTTCTCCCAGAGTACTCAGTAATTTGCTCTGCAGTATTTTGCAACATGAAAAATGCTTATCTGGAGCTGCACTAACAATGTTGAGAAATATGTGCTTAACAATTCAAATTCTTATCTAGATTATCTAGATAAACTTTTTTTTTTGAGACTTCTGTAACGAAAGACTGAACATGCCTCTCATAGTGGTTGTGTCATAGGGAAGATGGAAAATAGCACTGCAAAATACTACATACTGAAAGCTGCAGGTGTCAGATATAATGCTGTCAAGAAAGCTTGCAACAGGAGTAATGACAACAAATTTCCCATATCAATAGTCTTCTCAGAAATTGGTAGTATTACGTGGCCCAAGGGACTTCTGTGTAGCTGAAACAACTTTTTTAGCCTCATATTCATACATCTCGTATTTCTGTAAAGGTTTTTGTCATTACTGTGTGTCCTCAGTCTTTGCTACTTGTGTCCATTATACCGCTGCAGTATTCTTGTTTCAAAAGGGAGGTAGGAAGTAGAGATTGGAAGTAGTTGTCCTTCACTATGTTGCTGCTGCTGTTGCTGTTTTTCAGCAGCTTTTGTGTAGTTTCCAGCTACCACATGGCATTTAGATTAATTTATTTAAGGGGAAATGGTATAAAGAGTTGACACATTTTGTTTTTCCTGAAGACTGCATACCTATGTATAACTGACTCTTGTCATCATTCACTGTCACAGCAGTGTGTGCCATCTCACTACTGTGAAATGTTCAGTATTGACTACAAAACAGCTTCTAAATTTTTTTTTCCCCATGAGTATATTCAATAGTCAGTAGACTTGTCTCATTTGCAAATGCTTGATAAAACACCATGAGATAGACTTTTATTTTTCTAAATTAAGCTTATTTTTTGCTCGTCATATCTCTCTAAGTAATTCTTGATATTCCTGCGACTCTGGCTAACTTAACTAGAAATGTCTGGCCATTCTCACCTTATTCATCCTCACATTGTTGGTAGTCTTCAGGGTCTTACTCAGTTGTTATATAGAGCAAGACTCTGGATGGCTTTGTGCTGTTTTAGCTGCAGTTAAAAGCTGATGCTATTTGGTAATTTGAAACAAATTTAATAGCGCATGTTTTTATTCAATACTAAACTCTATGTCAGAGCTACGTAGTGTTTTAATAAAACTACATAAGGTTGCCAACTGTAATTATAGCTGACACTTCTGTGAAATGCAGACAGCTTACAGTTTTAGAACGACCAAACCAAACAGAAAAAATAATTGCAAGAAAAGGGGGATTTGTTACATGGTTTTGTTTAAACTCCCTCTTCTGTGTCTCCTAGCTTTTTAGTTGGTGAAGGAGCTTACAGATGGGCAGTTGATCACGGGATACCAGCATGTCCTCCAGGTATCATGGCTACAAGTGAGTAAACTGGTGGTGTGAGTAGGAAGAACAGGACAGAATAATTTAAAATAGTGCCTCGTATTTTGAGGTGTACATCACTTCACTGTTCTTAACATTCAACTAGCTTATGATATTATGGTATGTAAGGATGGTTAAGTTTAATAATTTTCTATTAAGTATCAAAGTAGTAAAAATTAAGAACTGTTACTTCAGCTGCACTTTAGCAACATCTAATTGAACTTGTGATTCAAGGATTAAATCCAATTAAGAACTTTTAATTTTCTATTTTATTTTTTAACCAAAATGTAGACTCGTTAACAGCTCAAGTTGTGATCCATCTTGGATTCAAAGAACACCTACTAGCCATATATCTAAATTCAGTAGATGCCAGTTTGACTAGCAGAATCTATAATTGCATCCATCATGGTGTAAATAGGCTGTTGCTGTTTTTTATTTTTTAAAAAAATGTAGCTAGGCTTTGTTTCATCATATGGTGGAATAACCCAATCCAGCATGTAGACTGAAAATATACTGCATAATAAAAGCTTCCAGGTCTCTTACAAAAACCTTATTTTTCTTAAAATAAAACAAGTGATTGTTGTACCATCTTCGAACTAGTAGAAAATTAGTGCATGTGCCCATGGAGAGGAGGTGGTTCCTCTTCCTTTTCATCCTCAGTCCCCTTGGAAAGTGCCAGTACCTGTTGGTTGCTATTGGTGAGAGCATGCCCTACACTTCCTGTTGAAGTTGTGCAGGTAAAATGTCAGAGTTCATTACGAAGAAGACAGAAGATTAGACAATATTTTTTTATTTTATAGCTTAAAATATCACTGCATAAGGTACATAAATCAGCAATTGAAACCTGTGGCTGTCATTGGATATAGTTCTAAATGTAGTTAAACTCCCAGAATTTTCAGTTCAAAGTTGCTGATACTCAGTGTTCAAAAGCAACTCCTGAAAGAGTGGCACCATTATACTAGATCATGCCAATTTTCATACATATTCATGGTGCATTTCATTTTGAGCAGAAAATTTTCATTTCTACTCCCTCATGACTGAAACTGTAGCTCCATCCATTTGCTGTTTGCAGAACAACTTTATTTCTGTGTCTTTAGAAGAGAGGAAAGATCCTTAATGGATTTTTTTTTAGAAAGTATTTGCTGTTTATGTGTAGGAAATACTCCAAAAAGAATGTATGTTGACCAGACCTCTTTGCATGCACAAAAGTTTCCACTGTTTTTAGTACCAGGGCCTTGCTGTTGTGACAGGGATGATTAGATTCTACCAGTAATGGCCAAATGTTCTCTTATTCGCTAAAACGTACCTTAGTCAAAGTCTACGTTACAGCTTGAAAGTAAGGATGACCATTGCTACTTCAGTTTACCTAATGCAGGCTGTGTATTTACATTGGAGAAACATCAGAAGAGTAATCTTAAATATTTTCATAAACTAGCTCCAAAACATTAGTGTTTTCTTTTTGTCTCACCTGCACACTCAACATTTATCTATTTGGCAAAACAATTTCCATTGAAACAATTACTGGGATTATGAAGTTAATTCTATTGCAATGCCAATGCAGAAATACTATTTCCTGTTGCAATGTCAATTAAAAAAAAAAAATAAATATTGATATTTAAGTTGCCAACTGCCTCTTCCTCCCCCCTGCAGACACACACCCTACTTCCACCCAGGTTTATATCTAGTGAAGTACACATGTATATGATTATATACTTGAGTCACTTCACAGGATTGACCTCTTCTGGAAATGAGCTGATGCTGTGAGGCAGGCTGTGACTGTTAGGGCTGGAATGTAGACTATCAGAGAATCATAGAGTCAGAATATCCTGAGTTGGAAGGGACCCACAAGCATCATGGAGTCTGGCTGTGTAAAGGTTTTGCTAAAAGGATGATTCTGGGTTAGGGCAATTGAAGGAAGAGGTATACAGGAAAAAAGCAGGGGCAGATCAAATCAGAGATTCTTCACACACGTTCTCTAGTTATGTTGCTTTTTTGTAGCTTAAATTATTGTTTATGGATTTACAGAATGGGGGTATTTGACTATTTATAGGCTTGCGCTTCAGTTTACTTCTCAAAAAAGATGGTATGGATGTGTCTGCTATTTAAATAACTAAGATGAATATATAAGAAAAATATATTGCCCAAGCAACTTAACATTTGCCATTTTCCCTAACATTTGAGTACTCTTGATGTTACTGAATAATCAGTAGTTTTTGATTCTGCTTGCTACAACCGTTCTGGTTGAGTTTTCATGGAGAGTAGGAGATAAATGAACTTGAAATCATTTGATTGTTGAGCAGCTCTGTAAAATGCAGAACTGAAACAAATAATTACCAAACATCAGGGAAAATATGCTTGGTAAGTCAATTACAAACAAACAACAACAAAAAAACACACACACAAACCCTAACCCAAACCTTAGGCATGTACTTGCAGTGAGTATTAATGAGAACTAGGTGCACGTGTTTCAGCTTCTCTGTGCCGCACATGGAAAAAATATTCTTGAAGGCACATTGTTCTGTCTCCTTCTTCCTGGTCCTGAGAAGGCAAGAGAAATGTTATACGTGCTGTGAGGCTGTGGGATTGCGTGGCTGGTTTTGCCATGGTGGAGCTCTCTGTATGATCAGTTACAAAGAAAGCTGCATGATCAACTTTGTGCTCGCACTCCATAATTCTCTGATAACTATCAAAGTATTTGGACACCAAACAGAAACGATGTTTTAAACCATGTTCCTCGTTGAACTACATCAAGGTTATGTCAAGGCTCACCTGCTTTGTCTTCTTCGATTTGCCAAGTGTGCGAGGAAATGGGATTTCTACTGTTTGTAGAAGTCTGGTGGCTTCCAGCCTAGTGGGTGTTTTTGTTTTTTTTTTCCTTTAAACTGAAATGTGATCTGCTTGCACTGCCTACAGGCTGTAAGAAAGCTGAATTTGTTAGTGCCTGTCCATACTAGAGCCCATACTAGCTTACACTTCCTCTTTGTTACCCTACGTAAAGAGAGACCGATTTGAAAGTGTGATTAAAGTTTTAAGAGAGTAATTACAGTTTAGAAATTCTAATTTACTGTACCGTGCAGCCTTTCATAAATGTTAAAAGTATGCTTTACTCTAAATTGGCAACATAAATGTTAGGTACAGATTCAACTGTCAATATCTCTGCTTGCACTAGTAATAACTGAACCACTTGTATCTCAGTTTTTCATTTCAGCCTACAGTAGATGCAAAGCAGTTCATTTGACAAAGATAATGTGGTATGAGACAGCACCTTATAATTATGCATTTTTTGATGACTGATGCCATCAGCCCTGGCTGTATCTGAGTGCATAAACTATGTATATAGTGTGAAAGTGGATGCACTTCGTACAGTTGTGTTTGAAAGGAGGAATGAATTTTTTAGTATCTCAGAAAGCTGAGAACTGGGCTCTGGTGTCAAACCGGAGATCGGGTTTAACAGTCTTAAGACATTTTATTTGTAGAGACGATAGTTATGGCACTTCGTACACAGTCTGACTGAGATATCACATAGGGTCTTTATGTTAAATCACCAGTGTTATATCTGAAGCTGTGGTTGACTTAATTTAGTATTTTTTGCCAAAAAAATATAACTACTGCACAGCTAGTGCTGCTGAGTACTGTCTTCCTACTTGAGATAACACAGGACTGCTTAAGTGTTTAATCTTTAAAGGGAAGGATAAGGAAGGTGGCTACTCTTGCAGTATGCCAGTACCCGTAACTCTAATGATATGGAAGGGACCACAAGCACTTGAGTAAATTGTGTTACATAAGAACAGGAGCACCAAGCTCAATAACTGGAATCCAAAAGTAGCCTAGTTATGCTTAAGGAAGAAGAAAAGAGCAGAGCAAATATATACCTCCTTTTTCCTACCACATTTGCTGTCCTGGACTGTAAACTCCTGGGTCAGTATTGGTGTGTAGATATGATCAGTGGCATTTTGTGCCAGGAAATGGTCCTTTCCTCTTGAGCCCATATTAATTTCTAGCATCTGCAAAAACCTTCACAGTTCAACTATGGGTTATTTGAAAAAATCCTTCTTTTTCGTTATTTTGAGACCTGCTGAATAAGATCTGCTGGTTTAATTGTCAAGTCATCGACTCAGAATCCTTCTTCTGTTCTTCTGTCCAGTCCTTGGCTTTATTACCTTGAATAACTTAGTGTCATCAGTAAAATCATGTCATAATTTTGAACAGAGTAGGTGCTATAATATGTTGGTTTGGCATTCCAGTTGTAACAGACTGTTTACTCCTGCCTTATTTTCTATTTTTTTAACCATAACAATAATTTTTATTCTGTGCATGCAAGGATATTCCCTTTCATGTTTCCTTTAATGAATTTCCTTTAATGGTTTCCTTTAATGAAGGAGAGCTGTTCCTACATGTCGTGTAGATTGCCATACCTCTAGTGTCACTGTATGTCTCCCTGTCTGTCAGGCTGGCCTGTCTCTCTTCCAGCTTCCCTCACACCTCTTTATTCTTTCCTCTACTTCACTATTATTGAAATAAGAAAAGTGTTTGCCATATTGCTGGAACTGTGCTACAAGGTTCAGTCAACAGCTGAGGGCAGTGGCTTAGACTGTGTTTTGTTTCTTTGCTTTTAGGGTGAGAAAGGAAGAGATCAGGAGAGAAACTCAGGGATTTGGGGGATTTTACTTGGTAGCTTGCTTATCTGCCCTGTGTACTGGATTATCTGAATGCCTACCTAACTAAGAAGTATCTCTCAGAGGATGCTTATCTTTAAAAGTTGCTACCTCTGTTCTGTAATATGCAAAGTAAATGAGGTTTGGTAAGTGTGTGTTTCACTGGCACACAAACGCACACACAAAAATAAATAAATAAAGGAGGCTAGACATGATGTGAAGCCTCCCTGGAATTGTTTATAATATTGTAGATTCATTTGCAGTTCTGAAATCCAAACAGCTAAGTGCTACCCATATGGTGGCTGTTAAGTTAGCTGGGAAAAAAGTTGGGCCAAAGCACCTGTAGGCTGCTTGGAGTGAAAATCCTCCAGGGAGCAGGAAAGGCTGCCTGATGGAGAGAAAGGAATTTCTTCATGAAGCAGGAAGAGCTGATATGCCCAGCAAGAGTTTACCCTTAGTTTTTGCCATGAACATTAGGTCTATACAGTATTGCTCTGTGAAAGATAGGTTAATTCTTTCATACGCTTTTGATGCTGAGTGCTTTCAGTATACTGTTTTGTTTTCTGTCTGTCAAAGTATGGCCACATGGGAAGTAGTGCTAGTAGTCTTTGGTCTCAGCAGAAGCATAAATGGTGTTAATTTGTCATTTAAAATAGCTTTGTTAAAATGAAATTTAGTTTTGTCTGTCTTCATTTGTGCCACTAAAATAAGTGGCAACTGCTCAACACAATTCCTTACTGGATCATTTTAATTCCTGTGGGTTAACTAATTTGCTAGTATATCCCTTTCTAATCCTCTTCCCTCCAATAGTTGCATTCTCTTTTAATATGGAATGAAAAGATAAAATGAAGGAAATTCTCCTGTTTGGTTCTTTCGGTTGACTATAAGAAATGTCTGCCAGGGGGTGCTATACGATTGGCCAGAGCTCCATCTGTACTCCAGAGATTTAAAAATATTCTTTGAATTTTCTTAGTGTTTCCAGTTTACTGTTTGCTTTTAAACAAAGATTGCTGAACGCTCATGGGTTGCATAATATTTTGAATGACAGTTTGTAATGACTGTTAGAGGAGCAGTGGAGTTTGTGTTTTTGTTCCTGGCTCACTGTTCCAGCACTGTAAATGTAAAGGTATTGTCCTGACCTGGATTTCTGATTTAATGATGCTAGAAATCTATATTTGCTACATCAATTTGAAAATATAATTATCCACTTGAATATCCTCTGAACTTCTAACTTAGCCTGAAAATAGTGAAGTGAATAGATTTGGCTGATAAAAGTATGGTGATTTTATGGAACTGTGGCCTTCTTAGTAAAAGTATTTTGCATTACTTTGAACAAGAACTGTTAGTGTACTGTAATGAACAGCCTGTCAGCTATAGACTTGTTTAAAGTACACAGACCTAGAATTAACAGGTAGACAAACATCACTTCTGTCATTTTCAAAAAACAAAAAAACAGGAAAAGTGCTTTAGTATTCATTTTTGTTCTGCATGTTTGATTCAGTAATTTCGTGGAGTTCATGAACATGACAGTTGTAACTTTCTCTTTTTAATAATTCTTCTCTTATCTCTGTTCTCTGGCCATTTCCATTGTTCCCAGCAGGCTGTGAAAGATGACTGAGAAAAAGTTCTGTGTAGTGTTTGTGCATATGACATGTGTAAGGCCAAGAAGAGTATGCTCCTGGAAATTACTAGAGGCCTGGGAACTGGAGAGGTCTGTAAAGCAGCAGTCTAGGAACTGCACATGGTCTGGTGGTTTCCAGGTCTCTGTTTAATGGCTGCTTGGTTGTACAGTGTCCCATTTTATATTTATTAAGTTGGCTTTTAAGCTTGATAACTCCTGTCCTGTTTGCAGGTTCATTCTAGATGGTTTAAGGCCTACAAGGCTGTGGTCACCTCATACTATTCTTTCGTTATGAGCACCGTCATTCAAAACTAGTAATCTAGATTTGGATTTTCTTGAATTTAACAGGGGAATAAAAAATAACAATAAAAAAACCAAACGTGTTAAGACTTACAGACTTGCATTTTTTGTTGCTGGTGTAGAAATCAGATTTTGTGTCCAGGTGCTCTCACTTTCTTGGTGGTCATTCCAGCTGATGCTTAAAACTGCTGTCACTTAGAGAATTTGTCAATGTGCACATATGTGTACACATGCGCCTCACGGTACAGCCATGTGCCTGTGTACATGTGGAGCATTAGTTTCCAACTGAATGGTTTGCTCAGAGTCTCAAGGAAGATGTCCTTTGGACATATGAATGTCAGTTCAGACCCTACCTGAAACTGGGGAAGATCTGTAAATACATGTCTAAAACTTTCCTTTATCAGGGTTGATTTGGAAGAGTTTTATGTAAGGAGAGCATGCAGCCTATGAGATACAGTCATTTGTTTTTGAAGTTCTATTTTATGAATCAGAAGAGTCCGGCAGGGTAAAGAGGGCTGCAGGAGACAGAGGTCTGGAAAGTGACCAGGAGAAAGGATTACTACTCTGAAATGTTCTCTGGAGTGCGTGGGACCAAGAGACTTAACAGAAGTGGTATTAGGAAACAAATTGGATGTTATGAATGAGACTTCTTTACTGCACAGTTTGCAGTGCTGAAGAGCACAGAATAACTTCTAAATGCTAATGGTTTTGTTTAGCAGTCAGGGGGTGTCATCACTGAAGTGCTGTGTAGAATGGGGAATACAGCTGTCTTTTATTTAATTATTTGTTGTATCATTATGCGTAGGTCACTCCGAAAGTAATGCCTCCTGTTTATTTCCATAGAAACTACAGCAGATGCAAAGGGCACAATAACACTATTTGACAGAGCAAATTCTCAACTACAAAACATTAATTATCAACATAGTCACTACCATTAGCTCTGCATTTTCATCAGCAATGAACAAGAGCCTGTTAACCATGCTTTTTAAAATCTGCATAGCCGTCTGGAATGTGGCTTGTCTTTCACGTTGCTGTCACCACCACTGAAACGCACCACCCACCACCTCACTGTGCTCACAGCCACTGTTTGGTCTCCATAAACATTCCGCAAGCGTCAATAAATGTCAGTGGGTGCCATTTTTTCCATGTGGAGGAATTCAGTTCCACACCTTTGCTTCGTCCGCCCTTCCATGTCAGATGCCATTGTGTCAGAGTGCCCCTCTGATGCCATCTGTCACATGGAAACAAAATGGAATGGAATATTGGTGGGAAGGTAGAACCTGTACTGAGATACCACCAGCATCCACTTCTGATGTTGTGAGGCAACATAATAAAGCAGGAGACATTACGTTTGGGGCAGCCCTTGTATAATAAACTCTTAAGATTTTGGGTTAAATTTTTACTTGTGCATAGTATGACATAATAACAGGAGTTATGGAGTTAACAGAAGTTAATCAGACTTTCAGAGTGCTGACAGGATTAGTACAAGGGATGAATATATGATGTGGAAATTTTATGACAAACAAGTGTCACACACATGACATCTTTGAACTGACTCAGAGATCAGTGTTCTGTTTCTTTTTCTTCCATTGACCTGTTCACTGAAAGTTACTTTCTCATCTCTTTCTGTAAAATGGTGACAATGATGTAAAAACCCTATTTGAAACCCCTGTGTTTGTGCCTAGCCATGGTGATATATGTGCAAGATGAAGGTCTTGTACTAATGAATTATTTAATGAAGATTTTGTGGTTCTTTCTCATCAGTGTGCCCTATAACATGAACCTTTTCAAAATGGGAAACATATAATATTCGTAGCTTTGAGGATGATGTGCTTGTGAGCTTTTTCTTCCACATTTCTAGATAATAAGTGTATATTCTGACACCATCTCTACTAACACCAACCTCTCATGCAGGTGAATGGTGTTCAGCAAATTCTACTTCTTCCTGTTCTGTGCTCCGTCACTTAGCCTACTCTGCAGGAAACCCCCTACTCACAACTCTGTTGTGACTAAGTTTTCCACCTAGTGCTTCTACTATTGAGCATGGATAGACCCCAAATGTAGAGCCTTGAAGTCCAGAGCACATGGGAATAGTTCCTGTTTGGAACCTTGAGGGGTTGAAGGGAAAATGTGCACTGGGAAGATGTTTTCAGGTCCTTGAAAATTATTCATTTTTAGAGGTACCCTATGCTGCAGTATGGGGACTTGTGAGAAGTGCCATAAATGTGACAGACTGAAGTCCTGAGCTTTTATTGATGTTCTAGTTCTGATACACTTCTGTTGTCAGTCATTTCATGTCTTTTATCTGGATGAGGCGTGAGTATGGCATTTAAGGCTCTTGAACACTAACAGGCAGTCATTTTGTAAAGCTGTGGGGTTTTTGTTCTTTTCCCCTCTCCAAGCAGCTCTGAAGTAGTTTTTATTTATGGCAGTATGTACATAAGAGAGAAAGCAAAACTTACAGGCTGGTTGTAAGTCTGTGTCTTCTGAGATGCAATTCTTTTCAGATTGAGTTTGAGTGTACACATTGTTACTGTGTAGGGTAATAATTGTCAAGGACTTTTATCTCAAAGCAGATATCTGATTTTCATCTAAACCTCAAAATTCTTGAGCAAAATCAAAGGATGTTGTACTAAATAACTGCCCGTGTATTCCAACAGCAGTGCTTCTGGGCTGTACTCCAAGAATTTTTCAAACTAAAATCCTGTCTATTCCCTTACCTCTCTTTTTCTAGCTTCCTCCTCTCCCCAGTCACTAAGCTTCCCTTTCTTCTTGGCCCAGGTGCAACATCAGGCTGATGTAGCTATATTACATTTGTTTTAGGAAAACATGCCTGTCTTCAACACTGTGTTGTGTCCTTTTCCTCTTCTCAAGCTTGGAATGTGCTGTCTTGTTGGAGAAGGTGAGAGTGTTTTTTGTACTGTCATTTAGGACAAATGAAATTTTTTGGTATCCTTACACAGCACAGTTGAGTTCTTGTTTTAGATGTAATTTGAATGATGAACTTATGCTGTACATGTTTTCCTTCTGTGTATAGTGATTGTTTTAAAATAATTCTCCAGTGGGCTTTACTTCATCTTGTAAGTGCACCATTAAACGAGTACATTATAATCCTGTAAATTTTTTAGTTCATGGAATGTGAGTTATTGAACTAAAAACCTCACTATATTTTATTTGACCAGGACAATAAACTTACAGGATATTTTCAAAAAATTTTCATTTCATCTTTCTGTCACTTAGTGTGAAGCTCAATTGTATTTTCTAGTTTCTTTAGCCACTGCAGAGCAGGATTAAGCAACCAGAGTAGTGACCAGTTAAATGATGTTCACAGTGGTTTTAGCCATCTAGAACATCACAAAGGCGCAGGAATAGAGTGGCGACAGATAGCCTTTCACTTGCTGTTAGTTGGTATTCCCTTAACCGGTCATCTGAAGTTGGGCACAAGTCTATGTGAGAAGAAGAACAGGAAATTGTTAGGTTTTTCTACTGACTGGTCCTCTATTTCATGCTTCTCAGGTCACTTTGGAGGTAGTAAGCCATTTTATCCTGCCAAGAGGAATTGATATTCGCTGATAATAATTATTTCCCATAAATAATGAAAGGCAACTGTTATCAGTCCTTGCTAAAGCAATATTGTCAACTTGCAGATGGAAGTTGATCCTAACAATTATTCTGAAATATGTGTATGTATATTGTATGTGGCCTGAGCACAAGAATTTCTACTCTAGGGAAAGTCTGTATAGGCTTTCTTTCCCTCACAGTATGGAAAGGTATGATATTTCATGATAAACTGAATAATATTTAAGAGTTGAATTTATACTTTAATTCTTATAGGTAACTCAAGGAAGGGAGGTACAATGTTAACAAATTACCTTCCTCCACTCCCAGCTCCCTAAAAAAGACAATCCACCCCCCCAAAAAAAAACCCAACAAACTCACCAACCCACCATCTTCCTCCTGCCCAAGACCCTCAGTTATTTCTGATCAAAATTCATGTCATTCTAAAGTACCAGAACTGTGACTGGCATCTCTTTCAACTTCAGTGTGACAAATATGCTAACTTTCAAGGTAGGAACTAATATTTATGTTTTGTAGATATTGTGGTGGAGAAAGCTGGGAAAGCGTTTGTTTTACTGGGAAAACACTATGCTAGGCTCCTTAACATAGACTGTTCTGTGTTAGTTCATTTAAGTGTCATATTAGATATGGTGGTGTCTGCTGCACAGGGATGGGATGAAAGAGGTCTGACATAAATTATCATATGGGAAATTTAGACCAACTGAAAAAAAATAGATCTTTTATACCTGAGGTTGATCAAATACCTGAGCAGGGGCCTAGAAACGCTGGAGTATTTCCATCCTTGAAGACGTTCAAAATTTGACCGCATAAGTTCCTGTGCAGCCCTTCTGATTTGGACTAGAAAGCTGGCCTACATGGCCTCCTAAGGTTCCTTCCAATCTATGACATTCTTTGTTACTAGAAAACTGACTTGTCTTTCTGTCTGCTGTGACATCTGATAGAGTTTAAGCTGCACAAAAAACACATGCCACACCATCTCCTGGAGCTTTAGATACCTGCTCATCCAGAAGAAATCTTAGATGGAGCAGTGCACCACTGCTCCCACAGGAGATCAGCGAAGTAAGAAAAGCAATGGAGAGAAAATGCTTGACAAGTCTTTACCCCAACATACAATTGAAAAGGCAGTTGGGCTAATCATGAATTGAAAATAGTTCTGATACCTCAGGGTTAAGCACAGTTTTATGTTAGCCAGAATTAGTGCTTTGTCAGAGTCATGCATTCTGTAAACAAGGACAAAGTGGTATGTTGCTAGCCCAGTTCCATGCCTTATGACCTATCTTCTCCCTATATTTCCTTGCTTCCTGATACCACTTCGAATTAAAGATGCAAATAAGAAGATAATGTGAACAATTAGGTCCTTCAAAGCAAATCTTCAGACTCTTTTATTCTTTTGAAAAGACAAATAGAATCTGAAAGCACAAGGTAAAATGGGAGAATTGTTTAATTGCTTAGCTAGAGATTGAGGACTTCAGTGGATGGAATGTCTCCCTTAAGTTTGGAGAATGTCCTATGTCATGGAAAAAATGGCTGGATAAGTAGGAGCAAAGGTACAGTTGGAGTGATGTTGCTATGAGGCCACCTAGCCTCATGACCTGGCAGGTCAGCTTGGAACTAGCCCAGGTGTTCTCAGTTCTGACACAATCCTTGAGCATATATTCAAACTGACGAACTTGAAAATATTGTGAAAGGCTTCAGAATGCCAATAGTGTTAAATTCTGGAAAACAAAAAATATTTGTTGTGTACGGGTTTTCACATATGGAACTCATGTACTCTTATATTTCTTTTGCTTCTCTGGGTGCACAACTTTTTTTTTCTGAATTGGCAGGAGCTAATGGCAGCAGTAAGTAACAGGTTTAGGTGTAGTTATGCCTTTGTAGTAACTACCTGCTATGAGTAACAAGTCCAGGCACTACTCTTTCTCACCAAGATGTAATGGCTCTGCTATCGATATTTGCTGTATTCACGGAAGCCATCTCAGCTTGCAGATTTTCCTGTTTGAAAGTTCTGTTAAAAACGATATTCTGTCTTGGTTCATTTTGATATACTTCTGTTTAACAAATTCTTTTCTTCGTCTTTTTTTGTTGTTGTTTATTCTCTCCCAGTTGATGTTAGGCTAAAATGATTCTTCATGTGCTCGCTCTTATCAAGGGTTTTGCTTTTTACCTCTTGGATCTCGTTTCAAACATAAAAAAGTGTTGTCCAAAGTAGCTGCATTAATCAACTCTGTATGGTAGAAAGAGTTCCTTTCTTGGTGATGGCAGATTAATACATGTTTACAGTTTTAAGAAACTGGTATTCATTTAGTTCTTGGAGAGAAACTCCAGCTTTCTCATTGCTTTTAGGTTATACACTTGAATAGCTGTGGTAGTTTAAGGTCCAGTTTTACATACTTAAAACAGACTTAAAGGAGAGTTCACTAGGTGATTTTGGCGCCTAAATGGGAAGTTTCAAAGAAGTAAAATGCTCACTGTCTGTGTACTTCATGAGAACTGTAAATGAAAGCTTTGTGTTCTGTTGGCTCTACGATCTTGATTTTATTCATAGACTGTTCTTGCAGCTGTTCCAGTGTTCTGAATACTAGTGATGTAGCTATATTCTGAATTTCATTTCAAATGACATTTTAAAAAGATACTTCAAATAAGAAACCTGTGCTTTTTAACTCCCATTGAGTTTGTGACTTACCTGTGTATACCTCTGCCCTCCAAATAACTTGATCTTGCATGTCTGAACAAGTGACAAATACATTTTTCTCCTCTCTTTTCTCTACCTTTCAAAAAGAGTGTTAAGTCAATCTGTAGATAATATTCGGTCAATACTAATTTAAGCTAACTATGTCAATATCTGCAGGTTTTTCATGAGCTGAAACCTCTAAAATGAGAACACGTCGTTTTGGTGTCTCCAGTATAATTTTTTTAATTCTATTTTAGAGAACACTTCCTTTCTGAATATGAGACTTAGATGTGGAAAATACATTTTTGTCTTTTTCAAGACCTAAGTGTGTTGGATTATGGAACATGAAAATATTGCTTGATTATTGCGTGGCTTTAAAATATATGCGTAAACATACAGATATGCAATTAAGGTAACAAAGTAGTAGCCTAGCTTTACGAATATCAGAATGAGCTCACGTGGTATCTATTTACTTGTCAGCAGTCAGAAACAATAATTTTAACACAAGCCACTTATTCCAGTCTCTTCTATGTAGTGCTGCTACTTTGCCAAACAGAGAGATATTTAGACCAGCATAGCTTCCATATGTGTTCTGCAGCTTGTTACTACTTGTTACATTACCCATCACTGTTGCTGAATGATAGTAGAACTTCTCATTTAGAAAAAACACATAAATATCTTGTACTGGGACTTAAATATTTTATTGTAGGCTTTTTTAATTCATTCTTTTTGCTGAGGGTGTGGGGGAAGAGACCTCCAACATCTGAACTTACCAATATTTGTTTAAATTAAGTAAGTTTTTTAGTTAAATGCTTTTGAAATATTTTGTAGGGTTTAGTTTAGCAGCCTTTAAGAGGAACAAGAGGAAGCTGGAGTTGGCTGAAAAGGTGGAAACAGATCTCATTCAGCTAAAGAAAAGAAGACAATCAAATGAAAAGGTTAGTTTAAATTTTGTTGTGTCATCCTAACCTCATGCCTGATTACTAATACATTTCATGTTTTATATATAATAGACTAATGTAGCTTCCAAAGCCTCTTCTCCTTGACCACACGCATGTTTGGATGATATAATGATAACTTAAGTGCAATTAAAATTTTCTGCTGTGCTATTTGAAAGCCAGGCTCTCACTTTGTGTCGTGTTAGTGTTAATGGAAAATATATTTTGCTTATTTTGAAGTGGGAACATGACAAATGTAAACACAAACAGATAATTGTTTACTGAAACATTTTCTTTAGCTTGGCATCTCTGTCAATGTTGCCCACTTTTTAATGTTTCTTGAGTGCACTGCATTATGGAGCTGGAATTGGTGAAATTTGAAATATCAGGTAGGTAAACATGTGCATCTGTGCATGCATCTAGCATTGACCTGGCCCGTATTACTTGTACTACAAAACAATAAGGACTCCCTCTGTTTCCCTCACTCTGTTACTTTGAATTTAGAGCCTTCTTATCATTTGGAAATGTCAATCACGTTATTTGTGTTTCCTGTTAAATTACAGCTTATGAAATTAAATGCTTGTACTTTATTTGGGGCCTATGGCTATTCGGATTGACCTCTTCTCTTTGCTTTGGAGACTGGACTGACTGCTGCCTTATTTAGTTGCACATGTTGATTCAAATAATGTACAAATTCTAGAGAACTGGCAAAAAATTTGCATTCTCTGTAATCTGTACAAATGCAAACCAGTGATAAATTTGGCTTTTTTCTTCCTTCTCAGATTAGGACTTTTCCTTAGCAGGGTGGTAATTTTCAATTTTCAAGGAGGTAAGACTTGTAAGGAAACTAAGGATAGAGGGGGAGAAAGCTGGCTTTGGAACTTTTCCTATTTACAGGACTTCATGCACCTCCTTGTAAAACTTGAATCTTCTAATGGTAGCTAGGGAGGAGGTAGGTAGCTACATGTGGCTGAGGGAGAAGGGGTCTTTGTACAGTATTGGAGTTCATGTAATAAGGGGCAAGTCAATGCTTGAAACATATGCCAATGCATGAGCTTACCAACCTGCTATTTGAAATTTCAAGGGCTCCAGAGTCATGTGCAGCACTTGTGGGAGACCCTCAAAGGCCAGTGGTGGTAGTAAAGGAGGTGATCAAATAGAACTCTACTCACTGGTAAGTAATGGAGTAAAGTAACACAGTGGTTTTGTCAGCATTCTGGGTACAGCCTGTCCGTGGAGGGGGGCCAAAAACAAACCACGCTGACAGTGTGGACTGCTTGTCCTACTGCATGGAATGTAAGATAACTGCAGTCTCACAGGAAATTTAATTCTTCAAAATGAAATAAAATGAAAAGTCAAATTGTGCAAGAGCAAACTTTACAAGAAAAGTAGAATAATTCTCTCTAAGCTGTTAGAAAGGAATGATTTAACAAGAGTGAGCACATGAACTGTGATCACAAAACTTGTACTGTCAAAGTTGAGCTCTCGTAAAAGATTTTAAAACAATTGCTTATAAGCGTCTAAATACTTGAATAATTAAAAACGAGTATTCTTGTCAAGGTTAAGTTTTAGTTGTTAAGTATTCATTTTATATTTTTTTATCTGTTGTGCTTCTCTGGAGCTGTGAACTTGGCCCTGTCATCAGGACTTGATAGCTATTTTATTGTCTGTCTAATTTCATTCTCTCACCTGCCTCAACCCTATGGAGCAGCTTAGTTTCTGTGCCTCTCTTGCCAATACTGCAGTCGTTACGAGCTCTGGTCATTTTTTGTTACTGAAATTTCAGAACTTTTGTTGCTGAGAAGGAAAATACAGAGTTGTTTTGCTTCAGCGATGCAGATTTCCTTCAGAAAGTTGTGTGGGCCACATTAAAAGAAGTTTCTAAGGGCCACCTTAAAAAAATTTTCTAGCCTACTAAATTTCCCCATCTAAAACCAAAGTAAACCAAAGCAAGCAAACTTTGCTGCTGGATTAATGGCAGGTGCTGGTATGAAATAGATCTTCTTTTAAAGGAAATAATGCTTAAGAAAATTTTCATGCAACGTATGCTTGTAAATGCTTGTGGCATTTTGATTAAAATATTTCTGAAAAATATTTATGTAGCTATTGAAGGCAAATACTTTATGCAAGTGAGTGCTGGATCTGAAGATGGTTGGCAGGTTGACCAAATAGTTTTACAGATGCTGTGAAAAAGTCTACAACCACATTCTTCTTTGCTGTCAGATGATATGGAAAACATGCTGATTTATACTGATCCTCATCCTTCAAAAATGTATTTCTGTTCATTATGGGAGCCCCAAGTGTTTGATTTAAAATGAATTAAGATAACACAGGTGACTTCTAGTCTGGCATTTTCTAACTTTGATGGAAACTAACTTTGATTTCCTAACTTGATTTTCACGTCTGTAGTTGTCTATTAATCTAGTTTTTTGGTATAATATCGTTTGATAAAAAGGGCAAGAGATGGACAACAAAACTTGTATCCTATTAGTATTTCTTCCATATAGAGAAATCGTAGTGTTGTAGGAAGATTTGTCTTGGGAAGAGCTTTATCTAGTCTGATCTTGAAAAAATCCAAGCGTGGGAGTCTGTACCTCCAAGGAGCAGCTTGCTCTGCTGCCCAATATCTTTTCGATCCACTCAGTAGTGTTGTTCTAGTTGAGTTAGTAGTAACCGGATTTAAGTTGTGGCTGTAAGTCCTGGAACATAGGAAATACATTTGCCCATGAAATACTGCCTGTTTGTGTTTTTCTGTTTGTTTGTTTTTATTATACAGGATTACCTAATTTTCCTATCTCTTTCTAACTTGCAAAGGAACTTGCACTTTTCTCATCATCTTTCCTTCACTCCCCAAATTTCTTCTGCGTCTCCTCCAATCTTTCCTGTTTTTTTTTTTGTTGTTCTTTTTTACCTTTTGCTACTTCTAAACTAATTCTCCTTCCCAACGCCAGATGAGAGTCCAGATCTGTAATTTTCGCCTCTTCTTTTCTTACCAGTTATTCTGTCTTACAGATATTAGAACATCTGTCTGCTTTAATATTGAATAAGGACAGCTTCTGATTGTAGAACGTGTTCCGGAAGAACTAGGCTTAGGCAAAGGAAGAAAGCTTTCTGTGACCCTGGGTAGAAGCTGAGGATAGCGCTCCTGCTTAGGAGTTCCAGTTGCATGAAAAATCCTGTAAAACACTGTGGTACTGCATTGCGTATTTTTCATTTCAAGACTGTTGCAGCGTTAACTCAATTAGAATTAGAATGGTTCAACTGGAAGGGACCTACAAAGATTATCAAGTCTGATTGCGTGATGACTTCAGGGCTAAACAAAAGTTAAAGCATGTTACAGAGGGCAGTGTCCAAATGTCTCTTGAACACTGACAGGAATGGGGAATCCACCACCTCTTTAGGAAACCTGTTCTGGTGTTTGACCACCTCACGGTAAAGAAGTTTCTCCTGTTATCTAGTCTGAGAGTGTTATCCCTAAGTGAAGTGTGGCCAGAGTATCACTGGCATGAAACTTACAGGAATTCAGCTTGACAAGTGACTCTGCCCAAGTAAATTTTCACTGATGATGTGAACTTGATGATTTGAAGTTGAATAATTGAGTATAGATATTTTTTTCCCCCTGGGTTCTAGTCTAGAAAATAAGTGTTTATATGAATACCTTAACATCCTTTGGGTTTATTTGCTTCAGTAAGTTTGTGTAGGATTTTTTTTTTTTTAATGCAGATAAGTTTTTATGCAGGAAAGATTGACCAGCTCAAGGCCTGAGGGCTTGTGCAGAAGCAGTGTTCATCTGAGGAGTGTTTGATGGATGGTGTGTCAGTTTAGTTTATTTGTTTCAGTTTGCACACGCTGCAGGCTATGTCCCACTAAAGTGTGTGGCTGGGCATGAAGTCAGAGTGCCTGCACTGGGTTGGACAGAGAGGGGGAAACTGCTCCTTCTCGCAAAGTGGCTGAGTTTGGTGTGCTAAGGACGAGGCGAAGGACGCGAAGATCTCCAGGTGAGAGGTGAAACAGCGGAAGTGTTTGTGAGACAGTAGGCAGAGAGCTCACCTTAGGAATTGATGCAGAAAGACCCTTGCTTTTTGAATCATACATAATTTTAGAGATCAAAAGCCTCTCAAAATGCCACCTCAAAAGTTTTGGGAGAGGTCTTTTGATATGATATCTTTGGAATGAGTTCCTGAATCACTTCTCAATAGACAAGAGCCCACCATTAAGATGACAGAATTTTCGGTTCTTTTGTGAGTACAGACAGGTAACCTAAGCACTGGATGAGTTCTGAGATGCTTATTACCTTCTTGGTTCCAAAGAAGTTTTCTGCAGGTCTTCTCTGAAGCAAGAGGATGTTTTGGGAAGTCTTATGGCAGCACCACCAGAACTGTACGTGTGGTAACAAATCTGTTTTGTTGATGGGCCTGCCTTTTGGTTTTGTGCAAATTAGTTTGCACACTCCTATGAAGTGTGACCTGACTTCAGTGTTCTATTTTAAGTAGTTGTTTGTGTATCCTGCAGGAGAATGACTCAGGAACATTGGATACAGTCGGTGCAGTTGTTGTTGACCAAGAAGGAAATGTTGCTGCTGCTGTCTCCAGTGGAGGTTTAGCACTGAAGCATCCTGGAAGAGTTGGTCAGGTGATTACATGTTTGCAGTTGAGAATGGCTATTCAGTGTCACAATTGTGACACTGAGCTAGAACTGTGGTAGCAAACTGATGTTCTTCCTCCCATCACATTAAACTCCAAAGGCATTATCACCACATTGGAATTTAGGTTTTGTTTTTAGTATCCTACCTCAGTATTATAAGACACAGATAGGTAAGAAGTTTTTCTTTATTTAGTTACTTTTTGCCAGAGCTATTAATATTTAATTTCGCAGCCTTAAACATCTCTTTGATACTACAAATTATCTCTTAAATGCTTCAAGTGTTTTTTAAATAAGGTTTCCATCAGTATTTATGGAAGTTGTCCAGTAATTTTATTTTTAAACAATCTTATGAATTGGTAGAAATGGCAAAGGTATTAAAAGAACAAATCAGGTATAGACATTCTTTATTGTTATTAAGCAAGGGAGTTGTTAGGTGCATTAGAAATGCCATACTCTATTGCTGTACATGTATATTTTTGGTCCACTTTTGCCACTGTCATAAAAGCAGTTCTCTTTCAAAACGTATTATGTATTTTCTTTTGGAATAGAAGAGTGAAAGGGATTTCATGTGAATATGAAATATGACAGTATTTTGTCTTGATATCTGTACCTCATTTTCCTCATTTTCTGTGAGATTAGGTGAGAATACTGTACCTCTAAGATAGCACTCAGTTCTGAAGAACAGTATTGAAAGATATAACAAAATGAATTGTAATTGTAATTTTGATTGTTATGATTTTCTTATCTTTTGTACTAATACTTAGATTTTTCTTGAGCTCCTTTTTTTGTTCATTTTTGTTGTTATTGCTTTTCTTTTGTTTTGTTTCCTTTTTTTTTTTTTTTTTAAGGGAAAGGAACAACCCAAAAGCTTGGATTACTTAAATAATGTGCTTCTTTTCTTAGGCAGCTCTTTATGGTTGTGGCTGCTGGGCTGAAAATACAGGAGCTCATACACCTTACTCCACTGCTGTGAGTACTTCAGGTATTTGCTACTTTTATAAATATTTCAATATGTCACTGTCTTTCCCTGTAATTTGTTTACAAATCCCAAATAAAGTATTTATTTGAATGGTGAATTAAAATATTAACATTATTTCCATAATGCGTTCTATATATGTGTCATTTTATTTTTATATATATCAGTCGGTATTATCTTGAAATCCATACATTCATCTCTGGTTGCTTACGTTGATCATCGTGCTTAAAAGTAACAGCCGTGCAAACTATCCTGTTTATAAGATTTCATACTGCACTGAAAGGATACGCTCTATCTGTTATGTACTAAGGGACTTGTTGTCCTGCAAAAATTGTTATTAAAAGTCTAATATTGTTTTAAACAGAATGCTTCTCTAACTGCAAGCCTTTTGTAGAAGACTAAGATCATTTAAGGTCTGTAATATAAGAGGGTCCCTTGGATACAAAAACACTACAACTGCATTTTTTCGCCCAAAATAGCTGAGTGCTATTCTAAGAGAATATTTAACTCATTTTGTCCTTTGTCTCTTCATCTCTCAAACGGAAGAGGAAAAGGCAAAAACAAATGGCTAGAGTATATATCTTGGAAAACAATCATTCTGAAATTCTGAAGGTATTGTAAGAATTAGGATAGCTTCTCTTGCGTTTGGAAATCTCAGGATCCTGGGCATACAAAGGTATTTTGTTCATAATGATGCTTATCAGTCTGCTGTCACACAGATCTGTTCTATCAGTTGGAATGCTGAACACTGGATATAACAATTGTAAAACAAAGTTCAACATGTTATCAACAGATCTATGAAATATAAGAGGACTGAAGGGTAGTATAAAAAAGAAAATAATATAAGTAGTTGATAAACTGGGGTAATGGCTTGTTCTGCTGTGTAAGATTGGAGAATGTAATCCAAGGTGTTTCTGGCTTGTCAGGAAAAGATATTGAAAAATGACTGTGCTGTGTTGAAAACCGGGTGGGTTTTTAGAACAGAAAAAGCTTTAAGATGAAATTATGCAGGAATTGCATGCTTTGTAAAAGCTGTAGGGAAAAATTGAATGTCATCTCAATGTTGTTCCTGGTTATATGAACGCTCTTGAACAGCAAATCTATGTCAGGATGTAAAATTTATGATTTGGACTGTTACTTACTGGTCAGTTATCTGTGTTCATTGTAGGGAGAGGTTAAAAAAAAAATAAAAAAATCTGAGTTCAGTACTCAGTTCTCAAGGGTACTGTGGAGTGACAGTCCTGTTAGAGAACTACTGATGGATGCTAGGTATCAGGGTGAGCAACTGAAGTTTGTCGTGGGCTGAAAAGCATCAGAAGTCTCCTGTGTTGCTTTTGAAGTGATAAACCTTTTTAATTTCCCCTGGTTTAAAGTCTATCTCACACTGTTGAAAATTTCTGTCAATGCTCACCATTAAATTCAATACTAGTAATAGCAAGCATTTTCAGTACAGCAAAGGAAAGTCATGCCAAAGGCAGAAGTGTTGGAAGATAATTCTGCTCAAGAAATACCATATTGATCTTTAGTTTGAAAATGTTTGCTCATGTATTGCACATGTAAGCAAATATATTTAAATTTTGTAGAGTCAGGGACCATAATAAGTAGCAAGCATCAGTCAAGTATTGGAGATTGTTTGTGGAAAAGTTGAGAAGCGCACATTTATTTAATTTTTAAAAACTGTTCCTTATACATCAGCTGGATTTGAAGTCTATGCAAGTTCAGACAAGCATCCTGATACACTTAAAGGAGATGGCTGGGCTTAATGAAAGCCTTAAATAGAAGTCTCCTTTTTTGCTTCTACCAATTTTGTATAGTGGTAAATACTTCAATGTTACACTATTTATAACTATCACATGCACACATAAATGTGAAATCTTCTAGCTTCCCTGATATTACATTGATATCAATCCCAGTTAATCGAAATAGATTGCTGGCAGTCTGTGAAGCGTGGCCATCTGTTCATTCAGTGATTCGAAATCCAGACTAGCAGTGTTTAATTAAACTCTTGTTTCTGGCTTTCCTTTAAAGTTTGTGTGAGAGAGAGCAAGAGAAAGAGCAGGAGATAGAAATGCTTTCAGGAAGTGAGGACTCTTCTGTAATCAATACCATTCTTTTTTCCATTTTCAGAAGTTTGTAATGTTTTATCTTATAATGTAATTTATGTTTCTGCAATTTTAAAATATATTGATGACTCTTGCTTAAAATAGGAGCATCTGACAGTGTGAACCATGAAGCTAATTGAGGGGTGGAGAAATAGAAAAATTAAACTATAGGAAAGGTTGAAAGAGTGAAGCTTATAGCTTGGGTGGACCACAGCAGGAAGTGGGAATGGGGGCATAAACATCTGCAAATATTCAAAAGGTGAAATTGCCAATGCTAAATAAGAAAATAAAATATTGACATATTTCATTGTTGAATGAAAGTTTTAGAAAACAGAAGGTACTGCCTAAACTCGATAAGATCCCCTGATTTTGAAAGCTCTAGATTGCCAGTGCTTCCTAGGAGAAGGTTAAAGTGTTGTCGCTTGGTGTACCTGAAATCAGGCTAGACTGTATTTGTAGTAGTGATCACCATTGATAGAACTGTCCAATATCCACCTCTGCCCTGGCAATATTTTACTGTCTATTTTCCCATTGTATAAGTGAAATCAGAGGACCTTTGTTGAAGTGCTGGATAGATTAATACGTAGTTATAGAGAAAATGGTATTTTGCTTTGGGACTGGATTTAGTCACTGTGGAATCATTCAGGATGCAATTTATTGACTTATTTTTGTTGGTTATTAAGCTGGACTCAAATGCCTGATTTAGAGAAAACAGGTTTGTATTTGCTTCTGAATGCTGTGGTCATTAAAATTTCCACTATGTTTTGCTCTTTAAGAAATAAATCTACAGACTCTGGTTGTTTTTTTTGCTGTCTGTCAGCGCTAATTCAGGTCACCTGAAGTGCACATACTGTAGGTTTCTTACTGTGGCGACTGGGCTGGATCGTAGGCTTTTTAATACTTGGAACATCATTCTTCTTTTTTCAAGAGAGTATTGAGAATGGCTGTTGAGTCATCAGCTAGGTCAGTGGTGCATCTAAATTGGTAAGAGAAGAAGTGTTTCAAGGCTCTCAGGTTTTAATAAATGATGTTCCTGCCAGAACTCTGCTGCCATGACAAGCCATGCCCTTGCCACTGGTACTATGCTTAAATAAATCTGCTTCATAACTTATCTGCCTTCACATCTCCTGATTTTGTTGTTGTCCTTAGCACAGATTATACAGAATATTTTCTTTGTGTCCTATCCACCTATGCCTCTATCTAAGGATGTCATCTTTACATTTCATCATTACTTTACATTACATCACATTTAAAAGAAATCTTGAATGAAAAGTTCAACTGTGATTCAATTTGAAGTTTCATCAATAGCATACTGTACATTATTAAATGCTAAAATATGCTAAGCCCAATATTTTTAACCTTCTTCAAAGATTCCTTGGGAAATAAAACATTGCACATTTGTGATGTTTTAGACTTTTTAACTAGCTACAGACAAAAATTCAAGCCCTGAGTTTGTTGAATCAGTCTCTATATACAGAAAAAGAGTATTTTTGGCATTAGTTCTCTGCAAACAATTTTTAAGGGCCAGTCTTTATAATCTATTTTAGGCTCACGCTTATGAAATTGCTCATGTCTTTGGATTTTGGGGGCCATAATCAGAAAATGATTGAACAGGTTGGGAAAAGCTGCTGGTGTGGGGAAACGGAGTCTAGGATATTAATTCAACGTATACAGAATACAAACTTTTGCAAGTTGAAATCCATTCAGAATTAGCAGGAACATAGGAATGGACACACTGGGCCAAACTAGAGCTCCAGACAGTTGGCTGTGCTGTTTCAAATACAGGGTAGTTGCAGGTCTGCAAGGAAAAGTACCAGGACAGAACTGGCACCTGCGCTGTGCTATCCAGCCTTACAGTGGTTTGTGACACTGGGACTTCAGGAGCTGGAAATATCCCTCCTTTTGTTAGGTCAGGATGACTTCCTAAAGTTTTCTTATTTCTGTTTGTATTTAGAAGCTCAGTTATTTAATCCTCGATGGGCATATTTTTCTTACTGTAATGATTGACCTCTATAGCAGCTTTCTTGGAAAAAGAAAAGTGTTAGTTTGAATGCCACAGTTAATAAATCAGTTGTTTTTCTACTTGAAGTTTTATTAATTTTGTTCTGAAATCCTTCTCTTGAAGCCTCAGTTTGAGGCATATCTTTCACTACCTTCCTCATAAAAGAGAAAAAAAGGGTTGCCATAAATGTACTTCATTAGAAGTACTTCTAAATTCACGGAGCTTTTTTTTAATGGACATGTATTATTTGAAGACATACTTTTACATCTTGATCGTCTTTTGGCCCTGTGGATGCTGGCAGACTTCTTGCTTTTGACATGTTCAAAAAGGATTTAGTATTAGTTGTTATGCCTTTAGCAAGTTGTTTCTCAAATATTTTGGCCAGTTTTATCATGATTTTTTATTGAGTATGCCAAAGGTGTTGGTTCTGAACTTGTTCGGGCATGACTTCAACTTTTTGAACAGTTTTTTCTTACTTCTAACAGTCTCTTGGCCTTGTTGTTTAGCCACACTGTCTTTTGACTCTATTTTTTTGGCTTTTCAGAAGATACTTCATGGTTTATAATATGCAGGATATTGTAAAACTTGTATATTATGGATATAGTTTTAACAGGGGGTAGAACAACTGAAATCAAAACATGAAGACAGGGTATGTTGGAGTTAAGGAATGATTTTGAATGTAAAGGACCTTGAATTCAAGGTCTGTTTTGTAACTGTCAGTCTGAAAGTCAGTTTCTGTGCAAACAAGTAAAAATCTTTCTGATTTTTTTTATAGTTTTGGGTAGACATTATAAAGCATGAACTTTGGATTATATATTTTTTTTTCTGAAAAAAATGTGGTTGAGAGGCTTCTAGCAATGTAAGGATAAACATTACAGGAATGCTGTAAGTATCTCAAAACCAGTATTAAAAGTCAAGAAATGCAGAGAATGTTGGTACAGACATAGCTAAGATACCTGTGCATCCTTAACTGCGATACCTAACAACATAATGCAAGAGCCATTCTATGCAATAATAATGGTAGATTCAGTAAAAGCTTATTAAATGAAAAGGGCATTACCAGCAACTTTTATTTAGCATAAATGTAAGTGATGTTTGGATCAACATAGTAGAAAACAGATCTTTTACCTTTAAAAGCTCACGGATTTATGTGCATGCATGAATGCAGATACATGCTCACACTCAGATGTGTACTCGCACACACACAAAGCAGCCTTCCCTTTTAAGCAGCCACCCCGCAAAAAAACCGAAAGCACGCTCCAAGGGCCACTTGGATCTCTTTGGTGAATGTCTTTTGTTGGTATATGGATGTACACACAGGAAGATGGGTATTGTTTGGCAGGAAAATATTTGTGAACAAAACCCAACCACAGGAGAAACAATAGTCTGTCTTTGGCTGTACTTAAAGAAAGCATTTCCTATTTTTTCCTGTATGCAATACGAATTCAAGACATTATGTATATTTTTTCATTCAAAATAATATCAGGTGTGACACTGAATCTCCTCTCCAGCTGGAACATCCATGGTGATTGTGAATATTGGTCTACTAACTGTGCCAAAGAGAGGCAGGTTATATTTTTCCTGGGAGATAAGTTGAAAAGCAATGATTCTTTTTTTGGATACACAGAGCCTCAGAAATAAAATCTACAGTAACAACTAATGGAGGAGGCTTTGAAAACAGAACTGTGTGTGGAATTTTTGAGTGGAAATGAAGAGACTGAGAATCATGTGTTGCATTCCTTTTTCACATCTTTACAGCAGCCTCTAGTAGAAGATGTCCCCTTTCTTCATGCATAGCTGCTGTGCTTTGTGTACACACATGTAGCAGTCACTGAAACCGGCAAGACGAGTGCCTGCCTGAAGATAGGCAGAAGGTCTTTCACTATTTAGAAAATGCAGAAACTGAAACAACTGAAAAGTTTCCGACTTTTAGTAGTATTCAGATGAGAGCAATGTTTTAGGAATGTTTAGATGGACTGTATGTATTTTGTGTAAATAAGTAAAATGTGCCTGATTTTCCTACCAATTTCTCGTCCTGGTGAATTCACCAAGATCCTAAAGGACTGGCTGTTAAGCTGTCTAGTCAAAATCCTCTGTTCTCATAAATGCATTTTAGGGATTACATTAAAAAACTTCAAAAGGTGTTTTGGATATACTTTTGATGCATCATTCACTGAAGTGAAAAATAGCACATTTTATATTGTGAAGGATCACAGAATTGCTTAGGTTGGAAGGAACCTCTCGAGATTTATTAACTCCACAGACGAAGATTGCATAACCCCTCTGTAGTGTTTGTCAACTCTCATAGTAAAGCGTTTTCTTATGTCAGGAAATTTCATGTCTCTTAATTTGTACCCATTGCCTCTTGCCCTGTCAGTGGGCTCCCCTCAGAAGAGTCTGACTCACTCATTTTCATTTGCTCCCATTAGATATTTGTGCACGTTGGTGAAATGAGAAATGAGAAGAGTTGTTTCACAGTGGATTGAGTTACACAAAATGAGAGTGTTCCTTTGCCAGCATGAACAACCATGTGGCTATGTAATGATTTTTACACCTAATCCTCTTTCCTGAAGCTTTAGGTATGACTTAAGTTTTCAGGCAGACTGTGAGATTAGTGTTGGATAACTTGAATTTACTTGACACATAAGTTCATCAAATGTGGCTTTCCAGACTTTGTTTGTACAAGTTAATGCTGCCCATGTTCTCTTGTTTTTAAATTTATCATCAATAAGATATTCACTCTTCCTTCCTTTACTTTCTCCTGCTCAAATTTGCTTTTGTTCAGCTCTGTTCTTCTTTCTAGTCCATTGTGCACCTCATGGATGATTTTGCTGGAGAAACAGAGCAGGTAACGTGGAATAGGAAATGCCACCTTTGAAGAGATGGCTTGTGCTTGTTAGATTGGTGCTTGAGCTGTGCCGCAGCCAGCATTTTCCTCTGTTCTTACTGAAGGCACTGAACCATAAATAATTTTCAACCTACTTGAAAACTCATTTTTAGCAGGAACCACAGGTATCTGCAAATGTACAAAGGAAATGTTTCTCAAGGAAGCTTTAATCCAAATAAATTGACTTGTGATGTCGGGCTGTGCACTGAGGGCAGTAGTGGCTGCTGTGGTGCAGTTTGTCTGTCTGACCTGGGTCCTTCTGAGCCCTAAAGTCCTGAGTAATTTCACAAGCAAATCTTGTATCCTGCATGGATTGTTTAAGCTACATTATGATACAGCTAATGTCTTTGTAAAAGTGTGTATTATATCTCAAAGTCAGTCTGGTCATGTAAGGTTTGGAGAATAACAGGTGATGTAATGCATCACAGATGAAGCAGCTGCATATGGAGGAGTTATGTCATTGTGGCAGTGAAGTAGAGAGTAGAGGAAGAAAAAGGTCTATCTCCAGACAGATCAGTCTTCACCTCTGAAGCGAATGGTTCTGTCAGGAGTTCAGGCTTTGTGTCCAGATGGCTTTTGGGGGCCTCAGTGCTGTATCATGTGATTTCTGAGCTAACATGCTATCACTGCAGGGCCGTGTAAAGAGAGAGGAAGCAACAGGCAGAGGTGATTTGTGGAAGTGATAGCATTAAGAGGCAGTCAGATGAAGGTAGTACCACAATATTCAAAGCTGAGAATTTTGTCCACAAAATAAGCAGAATGCTTCTTTGAATGGCCTCAGAAAGGTAGGGTTTTTTTGAAGGAGAAGTGGATGGATGCAGCAGTCCTAGGGTGCTTATTGGCTCTTATTGCTGGCCATGCCTGGCCCCAATGGCTTGGACTGGATGTAAGGGTATACAGTGAAATGGAGACTGCATCAGATTGTACTCTGTTTCTGTCTTAAACTTCATTCAGTCATTGGGGGAAAATGCTCATACACATTTAGTTAGCTAACACGTAAGCTGCCTCATTTCTCTTCCTGAAAATTTGATGTGATGGAATTTTCTTGTTTGGAACAGTGCAGTATTTTGACAAAGAGATCAAGAGCAACAAAGCTTCTGGTGAAGGCCTAGGCAAAAGGATAGTTTGTGTCTTTCCTTTTAACTGAAAACAATCTTTCAGAATATGTTAATCATAGAGAAAAATGTTCCTTCAAACTAGATGTAATTTTACTACAGTTTTTCTTCATTCTGTTTTCTCTTGGAGATGCAACTGAAATGCTTCTTCAGTTGGAACAAGCAGATTTTTAATAGCTGAAGATGTCTGCCATTTTCTAGTTTTTGAAAGTGAAGCATTCATAAATTGGCAACTTCGGGCTTTTTACCTATTTAGCCTTTTTATTTTTCTGCCTGTAAAATTGTAGAATGGCAAGATTGGTTGCTTTACAGAATGATGTTTTTTTTTTTTGCTCATACTAAAAACTTAGAGATGTAGACAGAATAGAGCTTCTTATATAGAGGTCCTTAGAGAAGATATCTTAGACAAAGCTTTTCCTGATGTTAGATTTGTCTTTTGTTGTCTTTGAAACTTACCCAAATTTACTGAAGTTACAACCTTTTGGAAAATTTCAGTTTGCATGTTCTTGGTAGGATAGTTTGGAAGTTAAATCATCCAAAAATTGTCTGTCTATGACAAGAATGTGCTCCATTGATCCCTCTAGGATCAATGCTGTAGGAATTGTACAGGGCTTTGCTTGCAGGTGTTCTTCCTGGCAGCAGGTCAGTAAGTTAAAAAGTTTCCCCTGCTAGTATGAAGGCAAGATGCAGTAGCTGACAGGAGTACAAAAAGCTAAAAATTATGCAGTTTTAATTCAGTACTGTAGTAGATTATGTTAGACTGTAGCATTCTCTGTCTTTTCAGAATTGGATTTAAAAATCTGAAATGTTCTTAAATTTTTAATAGATAACTAACTTACCAGTATCTTGCAAACCAAATATTATTATTTTACTGTATTTTAGTTTTTAACATCATTGCATTGTAAGATTTTAGTCATCTCTTTTTCTAGAGGTCCTGATATTAGCAACCAGAGCTTGGTATAATGCAGGTTTCCCTGTGTTTCCATTAGGCATAGCTTAGAAACTACTTGGGGAAATAAAGCAGAAACAGTAATTTGGAACTTGTAAGCTGATACTTGTTTTCTAGGCACTCCTAAAAATAATAACTTCAAAACTGAAGCAACTTGACAGGGCCGGCTTCAGACTCTGCTGTATGAAATACTAAAATGCAAATAGCCCGTAATGTCTATCTTTAGCTTCTGAAAAGAGAAGAGTCATATTTTGGCAGTGGAGTGAGCTGGATTAATTTTTCCATTCTCAAATGAATGTGAGTAATGCAAGTTTCCATTTTGTACTCCTTTAAAACAAGCTCCACCACTTTGTGTTGAGGTACTGTACGTTTCAATAGCTAGACGGGCTCAGGCAGCTTGTCAAAGCTCCATAAGCTCTCTGCTTATGGCTTGCAGAAAGAAAGCTAGATTTTCATTTCTCCTTCCATTCAACAGGAGTCTCTTTCATGTCTGAAAATTGGAAACGCGTGTTTTTCAGTGTGGTGCATGGATGTGTGTGTGCCCTCTGGCACACCTGTTTCTCATTTCCTGACTTGAAAGCATCTCCCATCAAAAGAAGCAGAAAAACAATTTCTTTCTGACACGCTGCTCGGAGGCCCTTGCTTCGCAGAAGGCCTTCCTTTCGTTTGCCATCTTGGTTCCATTGGTAGGACGTTATGAGATGCAGAGCACACATTGTATGGGATGTTCAGCTTATACTGTGCTGGGTTCTCTCCTCTCTTGTTGTGGTTATTTTAAGCATTAAAAATCTACTTGAGAAGTCACTATGTTGAGGGAAAAGCAGTAATTTAGTCCATCATTTCTTACATGAAGCTCAAATTAAAAACCATAGTCTATAGCAAGTAAACATTTATATAACCTATGAATTAGGTGCAGTATTACTTACTGTTTGGTGCAAAAGGTTAGCTGTGCTAATTTAAATAATATAGCTCAGATTTCTAACCTTTTCTTCAAGATAGTATTCAACGTAAAATGATATCCAGTTAACAGCTGAAAATCAAAGATGTTAGCAACCTTAAAAATCAGTAATTTTGTTGTGAAAGTTGTGTGGGCTGACTAGTAAATTACTACAGAATACAGCAGCTAGCTAATGAAGATCAATTAGAAGGGAAAAATGGAAAGTTTTAGGCTCTACCTTTCATGTTACTGACTTGTCTGTTTTCTCAGTTCACACTTTCACAAACATCTGGATTATCTCCACAGCTACTGTCCTGCAGTGTGTACCTATCCCGTGGTATGCTATTGAATTACATTGGTTTAGTTTACTGACAAGCTAAACAGAGTGAAACTTTCAAAAAGACTTAAAGCTTAAATGCTGTTATATGCATACAGCAAAGTAGCACTTGACGTGGAAAAAACTTAGCTTGGCTCTACTGCATAATTCATATACTCATAAAGCGTGACTGCTGAGCTGTGTTTGTTGCTAATATGATCTGACATCAGTGGCAAAACGCTGAAAATGTGAATCAGGGAATATACTTCTATGTAACTTCATGAAGTATAGCAAAAAAAGTCTTAAATGTTTAAATGGGTCAATAAGGTCTACCATTCTAAAGTATGCAACCCTGATATATTTCTTGTCTTGTGCACATATTGACATTCCGTAACAAAGAGATGCTGTATAGAGAATTGCCTGCTACTGGAATTATGAATGGCAGTGGAAAAATTATTGTCTTTTGACAGTGAAGTAACAGGTTTCCATCGTTGGTTCCCATCTTTTATATCTCTGCAAATGGCATGTATCTCACTTGTTGCACAGCACTGTACAATGTAACAGGTACTTCTTGTTTGCTTGTTCTGTGATTTTCTAATCAGCAACATCTGGTTCATGGGGCATGGAGTCCTGGAAGGACCATCTTGCTGTGCTTGAGGCTTGAGAAATGCCTGTTGGGAGCTTTGTGATTTTCTATGCTATTTTTGTTTGAAATAGTAACTTGAGAGAACTACTGAGATATACATAATGGCTAAATTATAAGAAGATAACAGAAGAAAGAGAGACTATGGAGGAAGGAGGAGGCTGTAGATTCTAAGGTAGTTCCTGTGGGGGCCTTGTATGAATCAGAGAGGAATGTCCGAATAGGAAAAGAGGTATTCTCGGAAATTACACATAGAGTACTCACAGAAGAGGGAAGTCATATTTCATTGTTGGTTGGCTTTACAATTTGAAAGAAACACTACATTAGAAGCTGTTCTGTGATGTGATCCAAGATGGTCTGTCTCTGGAAATCAGTTCTGATGCTTTTTTTATGATCTTCAGGGCTAAAGCAGTTTTCAGACAGAAAAACTCTCAGAAACTCCTGAACTTTGGGTTAAAAGAGGTGTAACTTAATTAATTAGGGTTGGATGTGTTTTGTTTGTTTATTTATTTATTTGAATTCTTTGGGTTTAGGCATGAAATAAATGTTAGGACTGTTGAGAAGGATACTTCTTTGCTTCCCTTGTCTTAGGAGCCTGTTCCTGCCACGAGACTTGGAAGCCTTTAGGAATCTGTTTTTTAAAATTATTTCTCCTCAACCAAGGAAGCTAGAAACTTGCATAAAAATACTTATCTTTATCTATCTTTTGATATATTTGTTCATTTATCAAAATAGAATTTTACTCACATTGCCCATAGTGATCCTAAAGAAGGACGATTTGCTCCTGCAAACATGGACAACAAAAGGCAACATGATGTTTGTACAGTGTTACTGTGTTAGGAAAATACTTTGATTACTGTATGAATCAGATTTTCCGCCAGAAACACTAGGGTAACTTAGTAAATTTTTCCAGATAGTCATCTCTATTTGACTCCTCTCATGTGAAGTCTTACAGAAGCTTTGGTGTATCGTTGCAAAGTGTTTGAGCTTCAGGTTACCAAAGAAGTCGTATCTTAACTGGGAAGGGATAATAAAATGATTTAAAGTCTGTTTACAGGGAAGTCACTAAAACAAGGATAGTTGGACTTCAGTGCAGAATTGAAGGTTCTTCCTAGGGAGTCCCTGTGGGTTTGATTTCAATTGTCGTGAAAAACTCTAAGGTGGAATAAGACACACAATTAAAGGCAGCATAATGTGAGATAATTAAGCAAATAAACCAGATTTGCATTTTCACTGGCTTATGTGCATGATCAGGGAACGTATTGAAGTAACGCTGACTGCTTTCTTGGTTCGTGTTAATGTAACTCTTTCTTGAGTTGCCTAATAGTGGTGGTGGTTACATTACGAGTGAATGAGACTATAAGTTTGAACCCACAACTTTATATTGCATGTTATAAATCAGGTTTAGATTGCTGTAATTTCGTATGCATTTATTGTGTGTCTAGCCCTAGTATGATCTGCAATATTTTCCCAGTTTCAGACAATAGAGACGTTCAGGTCTGCTGAACTTGCAGACAGTTCACACTGTAGTGTTTGATTCTAACTTGAGATAATAGGAAATGCAGTTCTATTGTAATAACTATGCTAGTTCTTTCCCAGCCTTTATCTGGTCTAAGTGTGTGAAGCACTGCTTAGTTACTTCTCTTGTTCAAAAATAGATGTTCCTACTTTAAAAACTGAAGGAAGAAATTTTTCTTTTCAAAAAGGGGGGGG
>WBMW01000972.1:415517-509051 GCA_013396635.1 Penelope pileata | reverse complement strand
CTGTGGGGGGGAGGGGGGGGAATGTTTTCATTAGTTATCTGTCCCTGCAGATTGCTGGCATGTGATGTGCTGAAAGATTTTTACGTTCACTGCCAGCAGCAGTCTATAAGTTTACTGCCTTGTAGGTTGACATAAATACAACAAAAAGAAATCACTTTGTCTGTGGGGATGTAGAGATGTGTGATGTGTTAGTGGAATTGCAAGGCTGCTTTCCTTGTGGTTGATCCTGGATCACATCAGAGGGCTGCAGCTGTTCTTAACCTATATTAAGTTTTCTGTCTCTTTAATTTTTTTTTGTAGCAGACTTGATGTTATGGGAACTCTTCAATAAAGTCATTCTCTTGGGGTAAAATAAGATAATACATCATGCTAAAAAATGGCTATTGTCTTTTTGATGCCAATTTAGGAATTACTTATATTCTAAAGTAGTAACATCTGGTTTTATTACTACTTAGAGGTGCATGGGCTCACTCCTATTTTTGTTTCTCATCTGCTTGATTCAGCTCTAAGCCCCATGCTTCTTACCTCAGGTAGCGTATTAATGTTATCTGTAAAGGTGTTAACAGATGTTGCTCAAGAAGAAGTCAACTTGCTAACTTTTTCCTGGAGCATATGCTTATTTAGTTTTATTCATTGCAGATCAACTTCGTACTGATTACTTTTCCTTTGTTCAAGAAAAAAAAAAGGGATGACTGTGTTGTGATCTATGGGCAAAAGGCATCTTGCAGTTTTTGCGTGTTCTTTATACATTCATTTGTCTTGAATAAATATTAGATAACTCTCAATTGTATTGTGGACAAAAGCATGGAAGTAATGAGGCAATGACCAGACAGACCCTCCTGTAAGCAGCTGTTGAGGACTCAGTGTTGTGTGATCCTCTTGAAGATAATATCTGAACCAGGACGCTTTTCTCAATAACCTGAGAGTTGGGCAGACTCTGTGAAAACGTTTTTCTCTTGTGCTCTCAAGAACTGTCTCCCTTTGCTATGTGGTTGTTGTAGTATTTTAGTTAGCTCTTTCATTTCCCTCTAATTTTATAACTGATTTATGCTTAATCTGTTCGCTGTACAAGGAATTTTTGGTCTTTCTGTAGTGCCCATGTTATGTAGATTCAGTGCCAGAGCACCCCACTTCAAACAATGTAGTTTAGCTGAATTGTATTGACCAGGAGACACTGCCTATTTGAAGGAGCACGTAACTAAGGTGGAATTTTGATGATAGCAAGATTTTGGGACAAGTAGGCACAATTTTTCTGCAATCTGATCCCTAGGCTTATTCATTGACTTCTAATGCACTTGTAATGCTCCAGAGGGGTTTCTGTTGTTCTATTTTTAGTCTTGGAAATGGGGAGTGGGTGGGTGAAGGAGTCTTTCTTTGTCTTCTTTTTTTTTTTCTGATAATGTTAGCAGTTTTCAGGAGCTCATTTTTCCCATTAAGGGGAAGGATATAATTATGTGCCAAGTAAGCAGGAAGATTCCTGGAGGAGGTTGCTGTGTTAACTGGGGCTTGAAAGTGGTGGCAAGAACAAGAAGCAGACAGTGAGAGCTCCAAGAGGCATTGCTAGACCTGCCTGTGAGTGTTTGTGCCCAAACGCGTTGGTGCTCCGAACTCATCATATTGGGAAGCATGGAGGTGAGCCATGCAGCAGGCTGCACTGCAGCCAGCTTGGGTTGGATTTGTTTGTTCTTGCTTTGTGCCAGATCTAGGCCAGCTTCATCCAGAGTCACTCAGTTTCCTCTGTTCTGGGCTTGTTCGTGCTTCCAGTAAAGTGAAAGTTACCCATGGAGACTGAGCTGCTTTTGTCTGAAGCCAGACAACATGTGATGCCTCACCAGCTCCGGCTCTGTGCTGTGTGAAGGCAGCTAGGTGGGTTCCAGCCACGCGTTGTCTCTGGAAGCTGTGTAAGCGTGTTTGTGTGGCTCTGCACGTGAGCTAATAAGGCCATCTGGATTAGAGCTGATTTTTTTATGGAGCCAACAGGGTACTTGCATCCTTGTGATTAATGAGAAACTGGCTAGAAACATACAGAGATAATTGGGAATTGACTGCGTTTGACTTCTGTATGTATATTCTAATACACTCTGAAGTTGCAAGTCTGATAAAACTGCAGTTACCTAATTATAGTTAATTAAAATCATTGTCACATCACAGCTGTTAGTTTTTTCCTCAGTGAATTACATGCTTGAGCTTTACTGACACTTGGTAAGACCTCTTCTAGCTTGCTCTCCTGCTTCCTTGCCACTGAGGAAACAAGAATGAGAAGCAGTAGAATGACTTTTCTATGTATCTAGAAGGTATCACCAATGTATTTGCATGTCCAGAAAGACTTTTGTCCAGTAAATATGCTCTGTGCCAGTTGACACAGCTGTGTGTCCCAAAGAACATTGCTGGAATGGAAAAGAGCATGGCAGAAAAACAGCAGATGTGAAAGTGTTCCTGCGGAGTAGCAGTAATGGCTGATTTGTTTTCCTCATTGGCAAGTTTCATTTTTTATTTTCTTAAAGATAAGCCTTTGAAAATTACGTGAATTTTTATTAATAGTCCAATGAGCAGACAGTGACAAAATAACAACGTTGTAGGTAAGTTCGTTTATTCCTTTGTTGACAAAAGCCTAAATCAGACGGACTAAATCATGCTAAGGAGTTACTGTGGCATTCACTTAAAGATGTTCTTGGTTTAAAGATGTTGTTTTTTCTAAGATTAATCTGTTAAAAATATCGTATATAATGAGCTGCTTCCAAGGATCATTCCTGTGAGAAGGCCTAGTAAGTGAATTGAGAGGAAATTGCAGGATCTGGATGAAGATGACAAGTCAGAGACAGTTTTGCAGAAAGTATCATCTCTCTATATAACCTTTTCTAGTTTATGACTTTGTGCAGTAGAAATTTCAGGAAAATTGCAAGAGAAACTGCTGGTGCAGCTGAACTTTCTGGTGACTGAGAATTGTTCTCTTAAGAAATAAAAATTAAAAAAATGGCAGATAACTGTCACACACAGCTTTTGTTTTTGCCTGTGATGTTGTAAAATAACAACAGAGTATTTTCATAGTGCTACCTGTATTTTGACTGTTCCTCATCTTTATATTTCCTTAGGTTGTGGAGAGCACCTTGTCCGAACCATACTGGCCAGAGAATGTTCATGTGCTTTGCAAACGGAAGATGCTCACCAAGCTCTCCTAGAGACTATGCAAAACAAGTTTATTGGTAAGTAGCTGGTGCCAATTGCCTAAGCATTTCATGACATTGTTTAAAACGCAATTAACCCTATTAAACCAAGTTAAGATGCTTTGTTTTGTGATTTCTGTTGAAACCTTATGTTACAGTTGGCTTCAGATTTAGTGTTGTGTTACATCTGAGGAATGTTAAATCAAACTACAGAGGAATATTTTAGGAAATCTAAAGGAAAACCCTTGGAAATTTCTCAATTGATATGTGAGTCAGAGAATACCCGGAGAGATTTGAAGGAAGAATTTCCTGTCTGAATCATTGTGGTGTACAATTGCATGCTTTAGAGGTGGGTTAGCAACATTAATAAAAATTATTCATCACATTAACCCTTTTAAATATAGCAGACCTCAAAACCACTGCATGTTCTAATTGAGTTGTTTGGAGAGGCAGATTCTAGTTTGCTATTAACATTATGAAAGTGATTTATTGAAAAAGGTGATGTAGACTTTATTCAAGAATATTGTAAGGTAAACACATTCTTTTTCTTGATTTTAAAAAATAAAGTTTTTGTGAATGTAGATCTTGGTTTTTTTCCTTCAAGTTATGACCAAAATATGAATATGAAGTTTTAAAATACCTATATAAGCTTGAACTTCTGAAGATAGCAGAGATTCTAGTGGGACCTGGGGCATTCATGTTGACTTGTGTTTTCTATACCCCTTAAAATTACTGAAGCTTTAGTATCCATTGACAGTTTTGACCTTCAGGATTTCTTGTGGACAACATTAGCACTTTTTGTACACTATGTTGTAAAACTTTATTTTAATGGTACTTTAGACCAGAGAAGGACATACAAACAACTTCTTGGGACCTGGGAACTATTGTCCTTGTTCTTAGCAAGAAATGCATTGCAGATTCATTATTTCTGTTATTTCATTACTGAATCCAAATTCAATTTTCCTTATGGCAGCATTGCATTTGACTGTTAGGGGAAGAGCCACCTTCACGCTAGAAGGCTGCACTTATATAGTCTACTGCTGTATTGCTGTGAAAATGCAGAACAAAATAATCCTAGTATTTTTCCCAAAGAGGTTATAACTGAAGTAGCACAGAAGTAACATTTTGTATTTAATCATCTATTCCAGTGCAGAAAATCAGGGGTCTATTTACCCAAGAGGTCTTTAGTAATGAGGCATGCAATAGTGTCAGTAATTTGTGACAGTACTCTGCAGGTGCTGTATGGAAGTGACCTCAGTTCAGGAAAATCAGGTCTTTGGTCTTCCTACTCTCCAAACTTACTGTGAAGTTTGTTGTAGCAATACCAGAAGTAAACATAAATTTCTGTGATTTGATGTTAACACACACAGATGTGCACACACACGCAACGGCTACTGCTGAAATATTAATAGTACTTCATAAAAACTGGCTGATAAAAGATGAACAAGTTCAGGAGGAACTTAGCTGAGGTCTTTCCTTCAAGTTGCTTTGAGGTTTTTGGTTTTTCTTTCTATTATTTCTATGATTCCTTGTACTAACTGCTAGCAGAAGTGCTGTTCTCTTACACTTTGTCCTGATAGGAATATTTTTAATGTGATCAAGCAGCTTTTGTAACTCCTTTCTTTTCTCTTCAATTTGAATATATTTTGCCACCAGTTTGAATAGTGGATGTTTTTGTTTTAAATACGGACTATTACGTGATATATAAATTATTTTCTTTGCTGAAGATGTTTGTTTTGGACTAAAGAACATATTGAATGTTGCTAAGCTTTTTGTTATACACGAAACTATCAATTACAGAGAAAGAGGAGCTGGACAGGCAGAGATGCCAGGCTAACAGTGTGATATCATATTTCCTTGGGAACACAGACTTAAAACAGCAAAACAAGGGAAAATGACGAGTATGAGAGATAGTATCAAATTCATGCTTTCCATGGTAGGCAGACTTGAAGAAAAGTGTTTTATAATTGCTCTTTGGAATTCCATACATTAATTAACCATGGATCTTACTTGTATTTTCAAAACTTATCACTGCAGGTTTTTGTTATCCAACAGTAGAGACGTGTATTTCCTTCTCAGTGGTACTTTGGAGCAGCGTTTAAGTGAAAAAGGGGATACAGCTACCTTTTAGTGTAGGTGAAATGTGTGAATTCTGTGTCTTGATTAGAAACAAAGAAATCTAGTTTGCCCTCAGCTGTCCTGTGAATAAGGACTGACTGAGAAAACCTCTAAATCCACATACATTTGTTGTTTACATGTCGCTTGTTGTTCACATGTGCATTTTCGTAGCAGGTAGTGTAATTTTGAGGCACTTGGCAATTTTGAAGATGTAATGCAAAGTCATGTCTTGCTAATGTAATGCAAGAGCTGAAAAAGTGCATAGCACGTTGAACGTAAGGCTTGTAGTAAATAGTTTTTTTTTTCCTGTGAATTTTCAGAGATGTTGATGTATTAGTTGTTGTCTCAAAATGTATGGTATGATGCAGGATTACTCACCATTGCAAAACAATAAGGTGAAACAGCTTAATAGCCTGCTTGCTCATGGCACAGATTCTTTCCTGATAGTCTTTCTTAAAGCCCTATTTTACGGTAATGTCAAACTTTTGCCAGAATTATGATAGATCAAGGCCAAAAAAAAAAAATTAATAGCTTTAACAAAGCAGAGGTGGAATGTTTTGTCAGAAGTCAAAATGTGTGTTACTCGTATTGGAGGGAGGAACAGCTGATTTTGGCAGTTGCCATCAGATTGGTGCTTCCTGTTTACAGAACTCTTGAAATCTCCACAGAGCCCTGGGAATCCTTCCAGCTAGGGAATGCCTGGCTTAAACAGTGAGTGCTGTTTAAGCAGCAGGTGATGAACAAACTAATGGCAGATGTGCTTCTCTCATCCTTTCTCGGAGCCAACTTGCTGTGAATAATGCACAATTGATGGCTGAGCTGGAGGTGGGAGAAATTAAATTGCGGCTTCTTGTAAGTTGAATGGGCTTGATGTCTTCTGTAGAGGAATGCTGAAGCTGTTGAAGAATGGTGTTCTGTAAACAGAAATATCTTCCATACAGAAGAACAGAGGATTTTGTTACTCATCATTCCTTTCAAATATGGCCAAGTCTGTGGAATGTAGACTTAGAGTAAATGTTTGTGTCATCTCACTGGCGGGAAATCTAGGCTTTTAACAATGGCAATGTTACGAATGCTGCTTTCAAGTTTCTTCTAAGTATTAGAAAATAATGAGCTATGATACATAGGTGGACGCTGATATTTTTTCTTCCCTCAGCAGAAAAGCATTCATCTATTCTTGTATTTTTAAGCAGTATTTCAGTTCTCAGATGAGCAAAGAGGTTACAACACGATAACGCTGAAACTTTCCCTTTTGGAAGTCTTGTGCCAAGTACCTCTGTTGGGAGCTTGGACAGTTAGGAATCAGAGCACAGATTTCCCCATTGTGAGTTAAACTGGTTGGCTGGAAAAGCCTTGTGCTGAAGCTGTTACCAGAGTGCCAGTGGGTGTCATTACACAGTGGTAGTGTTGCTTTATGCTGTAGTGTGGCATCACTTTAAACTTTGCAGTATCCCTGGGGGTCTGAAAGCAGAGGAAGCATGCTATGGAATCATGACTATGCCTTCTCTCTGTAATACGGACAAAGATTTGAGAAAAGATTGAAGTGATCCTGAAGTTTCATGTAGTACATTTCATCTACTGCAGGATTAAGGTTTCACACGTTTGTATGTGATGGCAGACAAGGCTGAGCAGACCTCTCTGTAAGCTGTGCAAAAAAACCTGCTGAGAAACAAACACGACATGGTGGTGTTACACTTGGGCTTGTCTAAGTCCTGCCTTTGCTCTTCCTTATCAAGAGCATTGAGCTTTTTTTGGACAGCAATATTCTCAGTTATTTAGTTTCTTAAAATCTTTCATGTAAAGTTGGAAGATACAGGTGCTTTCCCTTGCAGCTTCTTTAAAAACTCCAAACAGAAGTTTTAACTCATCATAAAATATAAAATCTCTGGTTTCAAACAGCTCATGCTTAAACATTTAGCAAATATTGGTGCATGAAATTAAAAGCAGGCTTCATTTAGTGCTTATGTGTTCCTCTAATGTTTATTTGAATTTGTTAGCTTGAAGTTTAGCATGATACGTAGCAGAAGCACAGAGGTGAACAGCTTCATTTTAAAGTTGTTCTGTACAAGAGCTGACAAAGTGCAGTGGTGTAGGTGAACTACGAACAACAGACCTAAGAAAATCTGAATTTCACTCACATTGTAGCATAAGAAGATGCAGAACTGTCTAATTGCTTGCAGCACTTAATTGGTTCCAACCATGCCACAGTCAATGTTTAGACCAAAGTTCTGAAGACTTTGAAAGCTAATGTAAACAGTGAAGCTGGTAATGGTTTCTCTACTATGGAAGAGTATGAATGTCAGACATCTGATGAACAGCTGGTTAGCCCTTCAGCTGGGTTAATGTAAAGAAAACACTTATTTTACTGTTAAGTATCAGGTCTGTGCTGGACTGCATCTGTCCGGTAGCAAAGGGGGAAAAAGCACAGGATCAGAAATGATGAGCGCATATCAATCGTATGGTTTGGAATAAGTGCTCTTCAGCTTGATTGCAGTTTAATTTACAAGAGACATAAAGGAAAAATTGCTCTTTATTTGTAGCTATAGAAGGTGGCTGAATGCTGAGGCCAGTATTTGTGAAATCTCCGTGCTTTGCTTCAGCCCAGTTCCGAGGCTGAAAGTGTGTCTTGGCGTTCAGCTATGCTTGCCCTTAAGGAAGTTGATGGGATCTGTGAATCTGGAGCTGCTGTGAAGGCAATTACTTGTTTTTAAGAGACTGTTATTGCAAATTGATAAGGTACAAAATATATTTAAAAAAAAAAAAGATAATGCTTTCCATATGTCAGATAGCAATAACAGAATAGTTGACCTTTGAAGGAGGGAAATACATTCTGTAAAACATAATTTTGTGACTGAGGGAGGTGAGAATTAAATGATGGCTTTTTGTTTGGTTGGATTTTACTGCTCATTCTCTCAGGTGTGGCCAGTCAGGGCTAGCATTATTACTTAATGCTGTACTACCAGTTTTGCTTTGGATTTTTCTTGTCAAATTCTTCAATGTTAGGCCATGGCTTTCAAGGAGACTTTAACTGGTACTGTCCAGATTTTTGTAGCTTTGTGATTAGCAAGCTGTAAGATAAAATATTTGTCTGCCAGTTATATTTCATTAAAATTGAAAATATTTTTGAGTAGTAGGCATATTTTATTTTATTTTTACTGAATTTTTAATTGCATAGCAAGATCTGCCAGTCTTAAAAGTACAAAAAGGACAAAAATGATGTGGAAAGATGGAAGCCACATCACTTTTCTCTTCCAATGTGAAACCATTATGGCTTTAATATACATAGAAATTTCTCAGTTGCACCTTTTTTCTTTTTATTTAAATACGAATTTGATAACATATATATGAAAAATGCCATTACCTAGATTGTTATTTTTTGTACAATGATTTTTAGAACTGCATTAATGAAATATGTTCCTAGCATTTGAATTCACAGTGATTTGAGAATACTCAAATTATTTCCTGTGTATGTTGCTTGGACTCTATTTAGAAGTGATGTATAATACTATTTTTGTGGAATTATTTTTAGAGCCTTATTAATGCATCTAGATCATTCAACTGTCTGGAATCTTGCTTAACACAGACCTAGTCATTGGCACTGGATTGCTGTGTTGAAATACACTCTAGCACAGTCTTAGTCCTCAGTAAAAACTGCACATTCAGAAAAATCTTGGGTTTAAAAAATTATTAATATATTTGAGTCCCTCTTTTTTTAATTGCTTTAATTGGAAAATAAAATACATTCTCTGTTTTAAAGAATGTACCATTCAGTGTGTATTTAATTTGTCTGAGAGTCTGATTTTAAGGGAGGAGAAGCAGTTTCTCTGAATTTATTGTTGTGTGGAATGCTGTAGTAGTGTTACTGTAGGCAAATGTTTTTTACTGTCACTACTTAGAGGTTGATTCCCCACAATTTAGCCAGTGAGGTGAATTGGAGGTACATTCATTAGTGTTGTTGACCATGCACTGAGATGGTTCAGCTGAAATTGCTGATGGAAGCAATTGCAGTGGATGAGGGAGCAGTCACGCAGTTTGTTTCTGATGACTCTGTGGAAGGCAACCTCCTGCAGGAGTGAGGGAACAGATGTCCCACGGAAGTGGTGTGTGCAAGGAGATTGTGAACCACTGCAATGGATTTACAAGTGACTATGTGCTTGTGTCTTCATTTGCTGTTTGTTTGTAGGTGAGAAGAAGGGTTACATTCTTGTTTCAAATGTTTTTCTCATTTCCAAAATAGTGTTCGGGCTGCAGCTGAGAATAAAATGGTGTCAAAGTTTAAAAGTTGGCTCTGGCTTATGTTTAAAGCAGGGAGGCGAGAGAAGACTTCAGGAACTCAGCTGAAAATAATAAATCCTAGTAACTTCTTGAATTGAAACCTAGCTTTTGGCTCACTTTCTGTTAGTACAGCTCCATCACATAGCTAGCTGCAATAAGAAAGCCAACATCATCTCAGCATTTTCATTGTTGTGTTGTAGTATATTGGTTAAGGTGCTGCAAGTGAGGGCTGCCTCTAGATTCGGGGTTTGTCTCACACATTGTACGTTGCTGGGCAAGTAATGCTCTGTTTCCGCCTGTAGAAAGGAGATAATGTGCCCCATCGTCTTTGCTTTGTTTGCGTAACACAAACTTTTAAGACACTCTATTTTAATATTCCATTCAAAGTGCCCACTACAAGTCACTGTAGGCCATTTTGCTCATCTCTGTATCAATCCAGCGCTACAGTTGTGTTCCATGCTTACAAAGGAAGACTTGGTCTCCTTCAACATACACTACAGTATGCTGCAGTATTATACTTTTATCACATACGGTGCTATTAAATTAATCCTCTTTTAATTTTGTAGTTGAAATGACAGTAGAGTGGCAGTTTACTCCAGCAGAATCTGATTTAATGCAGTCAACTTTATAGCTTTTGATTGTTCAGCATGGAATTCAAAGCCCTTGAATCTTGCTGACTAGTATAAAGCTTCCATGGTAGATAATCACGGAAGGAAGTAACTTGGTTTGACAAAACACTTGTGTACATATTTAAGGCAATGCAACGGAGAGCATGTTTAAAGAAAAAAATGCAATATACACTCACAGAACTGAGAGTTTCATGAGTATAGTTGTGTATGTGCTGGTAGAGCATTTCTTTGGTTTAAATTCTAAGTATAAGAATTTGTCTTGTGTATTGAAAGCTCAAGTTCTAAATTATTTTTAAACTTTTAAAAAAACTTAAAAAAAAAAAAAAAGTCTCATAAAACACATGCTTTGAGTGGTTACTTTTCTCATTTTATATTCCACTGAAGAAAATGAAATCTTTGTGTAAACACAATCAAAACAACTTCTATTTGCAATGACTTTTCACTACAGATTGGCTCATAGCCTGAATAATTTAAGCAGTTGAGTATAAGATTGAGACCAAGTTCAGGTGAAGACATTTTCTTAGCAGCAGAGACATTTCTGAAGTAAAGATTAAAGGATGAAAGTGAAGAAAATCATTTCTATTGGACCGTGGGGTGCTGGTGAACAACAGATTGGCCATGAGCCAGCAGTGTGCCCTGACGGCCAAGAAGGCCAATGGGATCCTGGGGTCCTTTATAAAGAGAATGGCCAGCAGGTCGAGGGAGGTGATCCTCCCCCTCTCCTCTGCCCCAGTCAGGCCTCATCTGGTGTACTGTGTCCAGTTCTGGGCTCCCCAGTACAAAAAAGACAGGGACCTCCTGGAAAGAGTCCAGAGGACGGCAACAAAGATGGCAAAGGGCCTGGAGCATCTCCCTTATGAGGAAAGGCTGAGAGACCTGTGTCTGTTCAGCCTGGAGAAAAGAAGACTGAGAGGGGATCTTATCAATGTCTATAAATATCTAAAGTGCAGGAGGCAAAGGGATAAGGCCAGGCTCTTTTCACTGGTGCGTGGGGACACGACAAGGGGAAATGGCCACAAACTGGAGCACAGGAAGTTCCGCACAGATATGCTTAAGAACTTCTTCACGGGGCGGGTGACGGAGCACTGGAACAGCTGCCCAAGGAGGTTGTGGAGTCTCCTTCCCTGGAGATATTCAAGACCTGCCTGGATGCCTACCTGTGCAACCTGCTGTAGGGAACTGCTTTGGCCAGAGGGGTTGGACTCGATCTCTAGAGGTCCCTTCCAACCCCTACAGTTCTGTGATTCTGTGCTTTGCTTGCAGAAAGCAGAACTCATACTTCACCAGCGTTTGGTTAATGCAATGAAAGTATACAAGATGCACTTAACGTCTTGGAAAGCAGAGAGTAAAATATTTGAATTTGAGTGGTAAACCTCCTCACAACTTTTCAAACCGTGCATTTATATTTTAATCAAACATATTTTCCTGTTTCTGTTATGTTGTGGTTGGCTGCATTCCTGGGCCACAGGGTTTTGGTTGCACTCCATTAGTAATGCAGTAGCACCTAGCAATAATTTTTGTGCAAAACAAGTGGCTTTTAAGTGACAATATCTATGTTTGTATTAGGTCAAATAAGATGTTACTATTGATTAAGCATGCTACATGTGTTATATTCCTGCAATATGGACATCAATTGTAATGATCACCTTTTATCACATCTGAATATGACTGTCTTTTTGTTCAGAACAAACATGGTAAGGCTTACAGGAAAGCTTGAAGTTGGTTCTTACTGTTGTTTTTGACAATTTGCGTTAAAGGAATAATTTGAACCATTGGAATAGCTGTGGGCAAATTGAAGGGGGCAGATGTTTAATCTGTTCTGAAGTTCTTGTGGCCAACCAATTCTTTTACAGTGCCCGTACATGAGACGTAGCATACTAAATTACTCAAAAGAAAATAATTGAAAAAAGTGACATGCCTGTTGCAATTGTATATTCAATGTAAATTATAGATTTTCATAAATGTGTGACTAGGATCTATTTGGGCTGAAGTGCAAGAACTTGATTAATTTTGCAGCTCAAGACATTTTAAATCATACATAAATTGTGCCATTGTTTTCACATTTAAAACTATAGGAATCTCATTTCAGATTACTAACCAGAAAAAGAATACTTAGACTTGATTCAGCTAACTTTAAAACTTTTCTAGATTCTGATGGAAGATTTTCTAATATCACATGTCTTAAATTAACAACAGAAAAGCCACTTGAAAAAGTAGGATGTGTTTTGGCTTTTCTGCTAATATTTGTAAAACAACAAGACTGACCATCTATAGCAGCTTGATGATGTCTCTACAGAGTGCTTTAAATTGGGAAAAATGAATAAATTGTAAAAGTGACCCCAGTTTGCTTGATTTTCTTCATGTGGTCATCTTCATATTAATTACAGTACAGAAGGAACTAAATAATGAGACAAGTATTTTTTCATCTTGAAATCCATTTTCATTATTATATTACCTTGGTGCAAGAACAGATGGTTTTACACTCAAATGCAATTTCCAATTTTTATTTATTCAGTGTAGCTTATTTTCCTTTTTTGTTTGCTGATCGATTGTGCCATGAGTCATTTACTTTGAAACACTCTATTTCTCCACATTTTATTTTAAATACTTTATAAAGCAAAATTCCTAAGTTCTTGTATCTGATTTCAGATATTGTAGTTTGGAATGATCTCTAAGAAAGCAATAAAAGATGTGACATAGAAGTCATATTTATCTGTACTCTCACTATTTGGAGTCTTAGAGAACAACTTGTGGTTGTTGACAGGTAGCCAACTTCCCAGATGTATCCTTTAAGACATTGAGCCTTGTTTGTGCCTTTGTCTGCTAGGAGTGGGGACCTCGAAGGGTCACGTGCAGTATCCTTGACTTCAGTGACACCTTAGAAGCCTACAATTTCCTGTCAGAAATACGTTTCTAAAGATTGTTGATGAATAATGCCACTGACAATTAAAAGCTAAAAAGGGTAGATGCATTTGGAAGTAGAGAAATGGAGCCAGTTTGGGAGATATTCATGAGAATTAATGGAAGATTTCAAAATCTCACAGTTGAGCTTAGTTTCTAGGTATGCTAAGTGTGCCTCTGACTGTTTTGAATCTTACATGAAAAAAATAATTCGGGCTTGAACTGTCTGTGCAAAGGCAAAATGCAGTGAAAAAATGTGATCTGTGTAAGATAGGTTTACCTGAAGAACAGTAGTAATGCAGTTTCTCTAATGTCGGGTTTGGAAGTGGGGCTTCAGTGAAGCTCATGAGGTCTTACAGAGCAGCCTGAAGCTGGAGCATTTCATGGCACAGCCTGGCCTTCTTTTGCACTTTCCTCTTGTGTGTGTGGTATCTGATCTGATGTTAATGTGCTCAGAATTTGTGACTCATGCTAAAATCCAGTCTGAATTCTAAATTTCAAATTTGGGATCTTCAGATATCTGTTGCTTGCAGAACACTGTAACTGCAACACAAAAACTTCATGACATACAAAGTTTTACCAATTCAAAGTTTTGCATTATTTCCATCCACAGATAAGAAAGGGTGTAACAGTGCTTGTGAAGTGGTGAGCAAGGCTAATCACTGCTTACATTTCAAGTAATTTTTCTTGCTTGAGTCTGGTGTTTTCCATTCTGTTTTGAATTAAATAATGAATATTCAAGCTTCCGTTTTAAAGCTGCCATGGGAATTTCCAGTGTGATCTTTGCCGTTTGGACAATGCAAGACTAAGTGTTCATGAACCATCAAACATATTTAGGAAGTTACTCATTAGAAACACTAGAAAAATTAAAATTGCTTTTGTAAAAGCACTGGTTGACCTGACAGTCTTTTCAACCATTAGTGAGAAGACAATCTAAGAAACTAGTCCTACTGCAAATAATTATCCACAATAATTTTGCCCAGGTTCACCTTTTCTTGCCAATGAAGATGGTGTACTCGGAGGTGTGATAGTTCTTCGGTCTTGCAGGTGTTCGGCTGAGCCTGACTCATCACAGGAGAAGCCAACTTTACTAGGTGAGAATTCCTTACTCTTAGTTAATTGAGGTTTGGTGCTAACACAAGGTAAAAGACAAAATAAAAATTGTCGTTGAGTGTTTCCCATTGTTTAAAAGCCAGAGAGGTAATAAAAATGACTGGAAATTGTTTGAGTTGATAAAGCCTTAGAAAGTGAAATAGTGGTATTAACCTTATTTGTTTTTTAAAATTGTGGGGAAAAGCATTCTTTCCAACTTGTTAATTCTTAACATAATTGTAATTCAGAGGTTTATCAGAGGTGAATCCCTCTAAAACTATGGCGTAGAAATAATGGTTGCTTGCACTGGCAGGACATGCTCTTCATACAAAGAATCGTATTTTTAGCTAGGGATCAGGCATATGGCCATTTACTGCTTTTCAATGGTTTATATGCCAAAAATACTATCTAAAAAGTTCAATTTTCCTCCTTTTTACGCAATAAAACATGAATATTCAGAGGATGGATTTAAAATTCAGAAGAAAAATTGTTTTATGATTAGAAATTCTTTTTGTTATGCCCAGGAAAGATCAGTTCAGATGACAAGCCACAGTTACTGTTTGCCTACGCACAATAGGAAGAGTACTTCTTTATATTGAGATCAGCAGAAAACTGCTTTGCCTCCATCAGTAGCTGACTGGTTAACAAGGCTCTGAGCCCTTTGGCTCTGTGTACATCCTAGAAAAGAAGATACTTATCCATCTGACTGCTTTACAGCAGAACAAATGTATTACAGGAAATTGGCAGGTAGTTTTTCTTAGTAGGGAAACAGCTAGGAAACCTCTGTAGACTACTAGCAGAAGTGAGTGGAAGTACAACCCAGAGGCAGTAAAGCCCATGAATTATTTTGGCATGCCACTTATACCATATCCTTTCTTGTGGTGCTCCTCAGACGTGGGCATATGTGCCTGGCCATACTATGTGTTTATCTGTTGAGTCATGTGAATCTGGGTAATACACAATTATATATGCTACCAGAATGAAGGGTTTTTCCTTTGTATAATCCTCTGTGCTTCCTGAATAGCTGTCAGTAGCATTATGGATTTGAAGTAGCTGTCATAGGCTTGTCATAGCATCTCACCTGGTAGCTCTTGAACTGCATGATTTCTTTTTAGTCTATAGACTACTGTTTAAAAAGACACCTCTGTCTTAATTCATTACTACTTTTATGCCACTAAATTCCCACATCCCAGTCATTTGTTCCAGTAAGTAATCTTGCTAAATATTGTTAATAGCATTCATGATTCTCAATCCAGCAATCAAGATTGATGTGCGCTTCATGCATTTAATCAATGTCACTTCCATAAGAGTTTCATGTATGTTTGTTTTGCTATTGCAAAGAGCCAGAGATTTGCTGTCTGAATTCTTACAATTGAGATGGTAGTTCTGGGGTAGTAGTAATGAACAGCAAGGGGATTTTAGAAATCTTGAATGGGAAAAGGATTTGGAAATAGCTTTTTTATGTTAAGTTTTGTGGAGTTATTACTTGAATAGCTTGTCTTTTTGAAAAATTACACTGTTAAGTAGTTCTACTATTGTCTTTCAATTATTTGAAAGCCAAGATGGTCTCATGCTGACTCCTGAATCAGGACATGGGGTTGCTAAACGTACAGAGAATGTTGCAAGTTTGATTAACAGTTTTCAAATTTAAGAATGGAATGATTATGACATTATTAATCTAGTGGAAAGAATCCCACCACATAAATTCTCCATCTAAAAAGTAGTTAAGAAGATGACAATACAAGTCTGATTAAACAAGAACAAAAAAGATCGGCCTAGCTTTCAATTTCTTATGTTTGGAAGTGAGAGTAATATTCTCTATTGTTTTAATACTTGACTTTCATGTAAGAAAACATGTTCCTGTTGATAAAAAGATAGTATTTTTTCCTCAGATTTTACAAAGAAAATCCCCATACTTAATATATTGTAAGCAAAGACAATTTATTGATTTTTTTTTATTTTTTTTCCACTGAAATAAGATCCTGGTCGCACAGCTTATTCTAAAGATATTCTTTCTGTCATGTAGAAATTTCCTTCCTTTTGGTTTATGTTGATTAAACATATGTAATATTTATGTTGTTTTAATTGGAGGTAAGTTATGATACTGAAGAACTTGGTATATAGAATAATGAAATCTTTTGTCCCTATTGCAGGGATTTTTTTTTTTTTTTTTGAACTATTGAAACAAATTGCAAGAAAGAGATCTATTAAATAGTTGAAAATGTTTGAAATGTGTCCTCAGAGAAATAATTCATTGAAAGTAATTACATTACCTTCAATAGCTAGCAATAATCGTGTTGCATGCCAGTGTGTATGGCACCTTTGGTGATCAATGTAGAAGAAAAAAAGTCTTAAAGACTGTGTCTAGAGTTATCGAGCAAACAAATATTTTGAGGGTATTTGGTCTGAATTGTTGTTCAACTTTGGTCTGAATTGTTGTTCTCAATTGTTGTTCAACTGAATTGTTGTTCAAGTTGTTGTTCAACTTTTTGTCTGCTAAAAAAACATGCTTTCATTGACAGTTGCATCTTCAGGGTGTTAGGGAGGGGCTGGCCTCATCAGACACAATTAAATTGCTCTGAATATATGTCACTGAAAATTTTTGGCTAACCTTTGGCAATATCGTTCATGAATCTGTTACGGGGAAGCAAATTGCATACCTAAATGGAGTTTATCTTTCTTTTGTCCTGATATCTACAGATCTGTCAGAATCTTCAAGTCTGCTAGGATTGTCAGAACTTTAATATAATACTAATGGTTAGTTGCTATGCAAAGGAACGTGGTTCAAAGGATAACCATGTTCAGCATGCTATGACCTTCATCATTCATATTAAAGGAACATCAGGAATATGAATGAATGAGTTTTTAAAAACATCTAAACATGCTTTTTACAGTATGCAAAAAGTCTGTCTATAATAAAATATGTGAAAATAGCTTTTCAGAGCATCTTATTTAATTCTTGTAAGACTACTTCTGTAATCCAAGAGAAGAATTTGTATTTCAGTGCAATTTTTTAACTCTTTACAGTGTACACCCTGAATTCTGATTAGCAACTCTTTTCTTTTTCCTCCTTCCTTGTTTATGTACTTCATGAACAGAAAGAAAAATGTCTGTGAAGTAAAGCAGGAAGAATGCTGTTTAGCAGTTTATAAAGTTCCAATAGACGAGACCTAAGCATATGAATAATATGCTCTTCATCTGAATTTTGTAGAGTGTGTGTGCATATATGTTTCAGAGAATTAAAGATCGCTGTAATGGCCTGTTTAAGACTGTTTAAGAGTGATCAGTCCACTTTCAAACTTCAGAACAATAATTTCTGGATTGACATGCATTAACAGTACACATTACCAGTGTTTAGTTTTCCAAATCATTATCACTACAAACACATCATTGGTCTTGAACATTGTGTTGTAAATGAGCTGTGAGTATACAGTACTGCAGAGCTGGTGCTGTGTGTAGCTGGTGCTAGAAGTCAAGGTGATTGGATGATTGGACTTATCTTGTTTCTCAAGATTCCAATCTTGTTAAATTACGTTATATTTTCAAAAAATGCATTTTTTGTGACCTCTTGCATTTTTCATTGCAGTGGAGTTTCTGTGGAGCCATACAACAGAGAGCATGTGTGTAGGATATATGTCTGCACAGGATGGCAAAGCTAAGGTAAGCTATGAAGAATAGGTTGTAATACAGCAAGTTAAGGAGAATTTATACAATGAGGTTTATCAAAAATTTATATCTTGAACAGAAGGGAAAAGTAATGGATGCAGAAGAAATTGAATGTATCTATTAACAGAGCATTTCTGATTCCTTTTTTTTAATTACGGCAGTTAACAAATCTGCAATAGTATATGTATTATGTCAGGAAAAGGTGCCACAAGTGTATTTTAATTTCTTCTGCTGTCAGTAACTGTATTTAAATAATTTCATCCAGCTGATACAGTTATACTGGTTATCTTGGGTAGTACAGTAATTTTTTTGGCATGTCTTTCTCCAAATAAAGGAACTGCACCATTAATGAAGAAGGAAGAAGATGTAAAACAAACTAGTCTGCTAGTTCCCAGAGCAGACTAATTCCTTTTTTTTTTTTTTTTTAATGAGAGAGATGATGTGTTGAAACTGAGTTTAGCAAAGAAAACTGGAAAAATCATTAACATCAAGTAGTACAGATTAACTAAGGAGGATGAGAGCCACCTCTTCATGGGAATACAGCACTGAAGGGAGAAAAAGGTGGCAGGTACTGCCATGTAGCAAGTAGAGCATTTAGGGGAGGTGTTTGGGCAACAAGAGTGAGCATGGGAGAAACTGCAAGTGGAGACAGAATCATTTCTGTGGTCAGTTAGAATGCACAGCCATAGCTATTGAACACTGAGAGTGAACAATCAGAACTAGTTAAAGGAACTGACGAAAGTGGGGAAAGAGCTCGTGTAAGAAGGCTCATTGATAATGTTAAAATAATGGCAGAGTTTGGGTATTTACTGAAATACTTAACATATATTAGAGTAGGAGATGACAGCCAAGAACTTTATACTAGCAGATAAAAGTAAGAAAGGCATCCAGCATTTTGAAGTTAGAATTTAGATTAGGATTAATTTTAAAGCCTATGACAGAGAAGAATTTGAGGGCCTGGATTTCTTGGCTCTCTCCAGAAATGAATGCTTCTTGTGCCTCCGCTGAGGAGGAAAGTTTAGTCATTAGCAGTGGAGGAGCAGAGGACTCTAAAACCCACATCTTTCTGACTTTTTATTTGTTTGGGTTTTTAGGGCTATATTTCATTTGGGAGAGAAATATAATTAAGAATGTGAGTGAAATAATAATGAAAAAAAACCATACAAAAGAATGACGTTGACATCAGATAGTTTTACCAAAAATGGTGTAAAATGCTGGTTGGAGCATTGGGAACAGACGTCTGACTTGAGGAGTAAAATGTATAGGAAAAAAATATAAGAATGCCCCAGTAGCAGAAGTAAGATCAAAAAAAAAGCTGGTGAAGGAAATGTTGGTTGGGGTGTTAGTGAAGAACTCTTTCATTATATATGTCAACTTCTTTCCAGTTGAATAAAGTATGTTTTCACTTGTTTTCTTAATATTTATTTTAGGTTTTATTAGAAAAGAATCCAAACTCAACCCAAAAGCTCAGACTGAACTGAGTAAAACTAATGCAAGCTCAGTGTGGACGTTCTAGTGTTCATTAGTTAATTTGAAAATCATTATATTGTGTTCACAGTGAAAGAAGGAGAATTTCTAGAATGCACAGTGTTAAATTATTACAGTGTGCATACTTGCTTCTGGCTTACACTGTAGGGCTCAAAAGCTGTTTCTGAGGAAATATTATTGTTTCTTCCTGGTAGCGCCTCTCTAATTAATAAATAAATGCTAACTATGAAATCTATCTGGTAATGAGCACTAGCATGACAGTGCCATGCCCAGAGATGTTTTCCTACTCACAGTTGCAACATTTGACATCTGGTGCACATTGTTTTCATACTGCTGGTAAATTCTCCAGCTGGTAATCTTGATTGCGCTGACAGACACAGCTGCTCCTCTTGGTTCACTTTTAAATTATGTTTTTGACCTTCATTGAAGAGTTAATCCTCCTCTCTTTCTTCCTCCTTTGAGTCTGTGGCCACAAATGCTTTCCAGAGAAAAACCACAAATGCTTTTGCTGCTGACTTCTATTGATCAAAAAAAGTCTTCTGTCATAAAGGCTGGAATTTTATTCCCCTACAACTAGGGCTAAGTTATACGTAGATGGAAAACTGGGCTTGAAATAGAACACAATGTATTGTAATTTAAAAAAAAATACTAATCTTTTTTCTTTAATAGAATAAATGTTTTGGTACAGTTAGTTTTGAGTGCTTGCCCTGAAAAAATAATGGTATAAGAATTCATGAAAGTATAAAATATCACTTGTTTATGAGTAACATAACAAAATCATCAGGCAGCAGCTTGTAGGGAAATGTGTTGCTTTCCTGTTTTTCTAGAGTGGTGAAGAGCTTCAGTTTCTGTTTCTTTCATCAGTCTAGGACTCAAGTTTTGTTCTTAAACCAGGGGGTTGTCACAGTGGCTGATTTTGGGCTGGTTCAATTTAATGAACGTGAAAGCAGATATTTTCACAGCAAGGCTTTTAGAAAGTGAGAAGGTTTTTGTGTGTTCTTTGTTATGAATTAGACTACTATTAGACTCATAATTATAGAATGGTTACATACTAAAGAGAAAGGGTCCCGCTTTGTAATCTTGATGTATTTCTTTGTGGATTGGAGGCTAATGCACTTCATAATAGTACCTAGCAACTGGTGGTTATGAATCCAACACTAAGACTGTGAAGATACCAGAAACATTTCTTTCGAGGCAGACGCATACTGACCAGCTGGATATTAGCTCACCTACAGAAACCAGTACGCTCGAGAGGTGAAAGCATATTCAACCAATTAACTATCAGCAACTCCTTAAAAGCAAAGCGAGACAGGAAAGTGGGATCAGAAACTCAAAACGGTTTGTAGACCCTGACCTGATGGTGCTTCTGGCTTCTAGCACTGTGAGCTCTCCAAGTACTGATCAGGAGTCAGCCTTGCGACGGAGCTTTGTTTCCTTCGGATCAGACACAACGCAGCCAGCTGGTCGCCTCCAGACAAGACAGCGTGTATGCTCTCTAGCCAGCCTGAAAGCATAAAATGGCTGAGCCTACAAGAGCTCCAGAAGAGTTTTGCACTGTGATTAATAATTGATTTAAAGCATACTTTCTGGAAAGATGTCCAGTTTTTGGTTTTTTTTTTTTCAGAAAACCAGTTGCCTGGAAAAGTCGCTGTTTCCTGTTGAAAGTTGGTTTAAAATGTTTGGTTGAAAGTTACTTTAAAAATAGTGCAGAGGCGTGCCAGATGAACCAGGTTTACACTTTTTTACTGATGCAGTCATCTCTGATTGTGTGTCCTATTACTTGCCTTTAGCTCTCTCTCAATGCTGAAAGTATTTCAGCTTCTCCACTACAAATAGCACTGGTAATATTTTCACTACCTGCCTGGTGGATATCTGCCTTGCTTCTGGTTCTTGTGCCCTTGGACCCTTGCATCACTGCTAGAAGTAACTGGTCAAAACATATCCTTGCTGGAGGAAACTTTTTACAAGGGTAGATAGTGATAGGACAAGAGGGAATGGCCACAAGTTGCGCCAAGGGAGATTTAGATTAGATATAAGGAAAACCTTTTTCTCTGAAAGAGTGGTCAGGCACTGGAATGGCTTGCCTAGGAAGGTGGTGGAGTCACCATCCCTGGTGCTGTTCAAGAAGCGTCTGGATGAGGTGCTGCAGGATGTGATTAAGTAGTTTAGTGGGTACTAATGGTGGTAGGAGGACAGTTGGACTACATGATCTTGTAGGTCCTTTCCAACCTAGTGTTTCTATGATTCTATGAAATCCTTGCTGGTTCATCATCTTTTTCATTCCTCTTGGCACTAGCAGTTTTCATAATCACTCAGTGCCGGTGTTTGTTGTGTACTGGATGTGGATGGAAACAAACTTCTTGTTTGAACAGCTTTGACTTTTTTAATATATTTCTTGGGACTAACATCTATACCACCTATTGCTACAACTTTATCCAGTCTGGTGTCTGGAACCCTCAGCTATAACGAGCTTAAGGGACAGATACATTCTGTTTTAGCAGTTGCCAGACCCATTCTGTCTTCCTGAAGCAAAACCATGACAGACTATTTCAACATTAGGCCTGTTTATTGGGAACATGACTGGACCTCCCAAGATCTCCTGAAGCAAGTTCTTTTACTGACATCTATATAACAGTAGGGCTGTCACATAATCTGGCACTCAACTATTTCTAGCCATTAAATGAGACTGTTGAAATTTCTAGGCTGCTGTGAAAATTTCTGACCATGGCCATGAGAATAGATAGACAATATTAGTCTGTGGACTTCCTCTGCACTTGTCTAGCTCCTTTTGTAGTGGGAACTGCTGCATCAGCAAAGGTTAATTCTTTTAGTTTGAAGGCCTGGAAGATTAAGTGTCTTTATGAATTGGAGCAGTATGTGTATTCCTTTCTGTTCTTTTGTTGCTGACTCATGCATTACTTGATATAAATTCAAGATATTTTATAATCTGTTGACTCTTTTAGATTTGCTACCTAAACTTTCTTTTCTGAGTTTCTAGTCTTCAGAGTAACCTTCCAGATATTTTTTAAGGATCTACAGTAGATCCAATAGCTGATCAAAGCATCAGCTAGAAATGTCATCCTGTTACCTGAGCTCTGAACTCTCCACTCTGGCACCTTTCAATTAATCACTTCCAATTTTCCTGAACTGATTAGGTTACATTCTGAGAATTTAAGTAATTTTGTTGCCACTGTTGGGAAAATATCTCTATTCTGATGACTACAGTATTATTTCCTGGAGCTCTGCCCATACTGTCATGGATGATGTGCAATATTTGAAATCTTAAGGGCTGGAGTAGCATTTGTTGAAGCCATTTAAGTGCCAGTTTGCATGAAGGGCTTTGAGACCTTCTGCCATGTATTGGGGGGGAATAGAACACTCACTGAATTCACCAATACCGTGATTTGAGATGTAAATGGAGAACAGGAAGGAAAGGAGGTTTGTGGATAGGTTAAAACTTAGTTGTCTCTTTTGAGTTGCATAGTCTTTGTATCTTCTTGTTCTTTGTCTGCTGTGCCTGACTGCAAGGGAAAATAAGTTCTTCAATCTCAGATGACAGTGCAAGTGTATGCCTGCAACGTAAGCGCACATATAAACTGCATCTCCTGAAGGTTCTTCTTCTGGGTAGGCAGTCTTTATTTGATTTAACACTATATTTTTTGCATAATCAAACAGGAGACCTTTTTGCTCTGGCAGTGTCTGCAGAGTATTTGCTCACTTGAAGCTTTCAGCATTTTGTGTGCCAAAAGTAAAAGTGGATGGGATGTGCAACAAGACTTATTTTTTTCCTGGATCCCCCGAATTTTTGTTTTCTTAATGATTTAGAATAGTTGATGGTGGGTGATATTTTTGCTTGAAAGTAGGGGCTTTCTCACCATGTTTTCAGTACTGTTTTAAGGCCAGATGCTTTCTTTAAGTGGAAAACCTAATCTCAATACCAATACTGTGCAGTATTGGTCCTGTGTTTGAAATAATTTGTCAGCTCTGTATGGTTGTTAGTAAGTACACATTTTAATATAGACCTGTGTATAAATGTTGTTGAGTTTTGCTATTACTGCAAATGTTGCAATACTATTGAGGTATTGTACTTCGGCTTTATAAATATTAGTTTTCCTAATAGCTAGATGACCTAGACAACTAATTTCTAAAAATCTAGATGTAATATTGAATATAATCCAGATTCATTTGCCAGTTTAAATCTCAGTTTGGCACATATTCAATTTGTGAATTACTAAGCTTTACATTATGGCAGATTTTAATACTGCAAAACTATATATACCAGTCTTTCCATTTTCAAGAAACCAAATTCAAGTTGCTTCTCAGGATGAAGGGAACTGTAGTGAAGAATGTTGTATGTGGCTGTCTTTGAAAACACCTATCAGCAATAACTGCTGTCTATACCAAATGTTGTGGTTGTAAGACGCAAACAGAAACTTTATCTTTGACAGCTAATTTCATGTTCCAGTATGAAGAAACGTACTGAACAGACAGACCATTTCCAATTCGCTCTTCCAGTTGAGATTACATATTATAATCAGATTTACTCAACTTTATTAACTCAATAATATTTAGTAAAATTATTTTCCTCTGTGTTTGAAGGAGTACATATGACAAACACTGATTGTAGTGACTGCTGTTGAGTTTTCTGATAATGAGCTTCTGTATTTTACTTTGTGAATAAAAGGTTTGAGAAAGCCCTTTGTGTGGAGAAGGGCAGCTGTCCAGTGCTCATTGGGTGAAGAATCCAAATTCTAATTTGAAAATTAATGGAAAAAATTAACAAGCTTGAGTAGTTAACAGAAATACTAAGTCAAATAGTTTAGTCATTCATTTCAGACTACAGAGACAGCCTTTTAACTTCATGAGACAGGAAAAATATATGTCACTGTTATACTTTTTCTTTCTTTAATCTTTACTCTTGTCTGGAGACGGGAATCATGCAGAGATTCTTACTTGAAAATAGCTCTGCGCATACAGTAGAGCATCCAATTCTCTCATAAAAAATAAGGTATTTATACGTGTTGGAAATAACCTTCAGTGCTGAGATTCCAGTTAAAATACTTGGCTTGTAGACCTTCATGGAAATTACAGGCTTTGAGATGGGAAGAGAAGTTCTATTTTTTGGGTTGACTTCTTGCATAAAGCCAGAAGTTCTGGAACTTTCCTCATACTTGACTGTCATATCTTAGAATGGAGCAGAGTAGATGATTTTATGTGTCTAGGTATGCAAACGTAAGTACAATAGCCTGATCTAACACCTACAGTTCACAATAGTAAAAATCATGTTTTGAAATACACAGCAGAATTTTAGAATACCTCTACAACAGCCTGGAGTGATGAGCTCAGTAGATGATGGATTGGTACATAGCTTTAGATGAAGTATGTGTATGAGTCATATAAAGAGGTTAAAATGCTTTAGTTTTCAAATTTCTTAAAATTGCATTGTTTTCTAATGCATCATACTCAAGTTTATAGATGCACAAATTGCATCTAATAATATATTTAACCCGTGGGATGAATTTGAGCTTGGAAAACTGCTGGCTTCCTAGGCAACCTGTGCATACAATCATTACTCTTAATGCCTGAGAGCTGGAAGCATGCCATCGGTGTGGCTGTCTTTTTTCCACAGGGACAATCATTGTGGAGCTCCTCTTCTTCTCTCTCTCCCACCCCATAAGGGAGATTTACATAAGATATTGTGATAGCAACAGTTGCCAGTATTTTTCAGGGCACCTTCTCCCACTGTATGGCAAGTGTACATTCAAACCAACAGTGGAAAGGTTCCCAGCAGATGAAACAGCAGAGGATGGCTATTGCCACCAAGATGAGCTGTTACTGCCTAGAAAAGATTTGAGAGGGGGTGGATGGATGGTTTTCATGGTCAAGGCATGTACCCAGCTAGAAAGCTTTTAGACCTCTGAATGATTCTTAGTTTCTGAAGAATATATGGGTTTGGTCCTCCTCTTGTTTAAGGAATAAGGTGGTAGAAAGTGATTTAATTAAATACATGATGTGTCCTTGGTCTCTATTTCGTTATATTTCACCTCAATACTGTAATGAATGGAAAAAGTTTGTTTTACATATTATTCTGTCCAAAGCACACCCTGAGCATGTAATAAGAAAACTAAATACATGAAGCACTCCTTTGACTTGCTTAAGTACTGAATGTGCTGCCATCTGGTAGTTGTGCTCTGTTCTCTTGGCAGCATTTGATTGCCTTCAGTTTTCTCATGCAGAGTTGTATGTCTTTTGGCTTATGCATTACATTAATTCTACACTGTATGCCTGCTTTTAATGAAAAAAATGAAACTTGTGACAAACCCATACTTTAATATGAATAAAAGGAGAGGAGCAGGTCTTCAAAGACTAAAAAAGAAAAGTTTTTTGTATCAGTTGGCCTCAAATTTGTTTCAGAAACTTTACTTGAGAGACATGAAGCAAGCCTTGGCACAACATATAATATTTAAAAAAATATATACTAAAAATATGTAACTTAAAAAATTGATCAGATGTTATTGATGAAATCATATATTGTCCCTGTAGCAGCTTACACTTACTCCAAGGCAAGATGACTGATTAGTTTTGGACTTGCAGGGCAGTGGGAAGCTTTCCAGGGTCCATCCAAAGGGACTGAGAGACAGTAGCTTTCAGTGGGCAGTGTCTGTAGCACTGAGGTTGGGGGATTTAGTTGCTCCATCCATTTGGTTTAGTTAGGAGGGAAAGGGGGACTGATTTTTGTTTTGTTTAGTTTTATGATGACAAGTACACACAGAGCAAGAATCCATGTGTGAAGGTTGATTAGATTGGTTGTGCGTTACAGGTGAGGGGACAGAAAGCAAAATCTGGTACTTCATCTAGCGTTTGTCTCTTTTCCTTTCTAATAGTGGGCTTGACATTTTCCTTGTAAAGCTACAGAAAAGGACTTGCAGTGACTGTGAGGTTTCTTAGTCCATTCTGTTAGGACCTCTCTGCTTCTACTGTGCCTTCACTGACCTCGCTTTTTGCTAGGGAAACAAAGCAAATCAAAACATTCTCAGGGACAGTGAAATTTCTATTTATGGAGCCAAAGATCTGGATAGCCTTGTCGTTCTTGATCTACCTTTCTTTAGCATACTCTTGTTTCCTCAAAGAGAAGCTTCCATGAAGCTGAGTGGAGGATTAATTCCAAACTTCTTTTTCCTTTTCGTATTTTTGTGCAATTTCCCCCAGATGTGGATTTGTTCAGGCTGTAAAGCTGATGGGCTAATCAAATTCAGTTAAAGGCTTTTCAGTGTTCTTTTTTTTGTTGTTGTATTTTAGAAAAATATTTTTAAATTTTATATCTAAGTCTAATCCACTGTGCAATCTGGACTTAATGTCAAATATGATGTTGGGGTATAAAAATGGAACAAACTTTACAAATAAGTTCTGTGGTTGTATTTTAAATGTCTTAAATGTTCTTTGATGTGTATTTTTATTTACTGGAGTTCATTCTTATGGCTAGGAACAAAGGAGTTATAATTGTAAGAATTCACTTGGAATTTCATCTGAAGTTGTCTTGACATGTCAGTTTTATCCTTTGATGCTTCTTATTAGTTAACATATTTTAAATACTATCATCTCATATCTGTGTGGATCCTGCTCTACATAAGGCAGCCACTGGTGAAAGTAATAAGGAGTACTCAGTGTAAAACAGCATCTGTGTTTGCTCTGTCATACCAAGTGTGCAAATAAACAGCGTGCAATTAAAGGCTTTAAGAAAGGCTTTCTCATGTGTGGTTTGCGTGTTTCCATAAATGGAAGTGTATGTATGCTACGATGTGGCATTGTTTTATTTTTTTTTGTTGTTGTAATTTTTGTTCTTTTATGGATAACTTGTTTTTCCTTTTACACCAGTTTTTGTATAAGAAACATGCTTTGGACATCTATTTAAGCACAGGTACTTGATAATGCATTGATAGGTATCTATTTATCCTCTCGGTCCTTTTTTTCCTTTCCTTCCTCAAGATCTTTCGAGGACATCATGCATAGCTAACTTCTAAAACCTGCATGATTTATAAAATTTTGTGTGGATTCAATGAAGTCTCACCTTTTGCTCCTGCAATTGTATCAGTTTAGGCATTTAACTTTGGCTTGTGGGTTAAGTCAAGCCTATGCAGAAGGCTTATTCACAATTTTGCTGAGAAAGCTAATTTACATAAATAAAGTCTGTTGTCGTTGCAATGAAAAAAATCAATTAGAATAAATTAATTAAGATTAATGATAATGACAGTGCTAATATTTCTTCTGTTTTGGCAGTGAGTTTTCTCTCTTTTGCCTCCTGGCATCATCTTTGGGCCTCTGTGCTTTTTATTGTCGCCATGCTATGATCTGCATATGATTCTGACTGAACACTGTGTAAGCGATCCACTTACAAATGATGCTTGATTTAGACTGGACTGTGGGTTTCCTTTGGTCCAGTATCTCACTGAACAAACAATTGCATTTGAGGAAAGATTGCTACAGTGCCCTTCAAACAATGTTGCTTTTACACTGCCATCCTATTCCACTTTTCATTCAGAAATTTTCATAGACCTGGAAAAATGTCTCAGGTCTTTTGGTCTTAAAAATACTCTTCTTCCATTTGTTTTTTCTTCTTTTTTCTTTCTCTCTCTCTCTGTTTTTTTGTTTTCAACTTACGAAAAAGCATCTCAAACATTGTAATTTACATTTAAGAGAAACTAAGAGATTTGAAAGGAATCTTTTTTTTCTTGAAGTGGTAAATGAAGGTCATAACCAAAATTTTTCTGGAAGTGGGAAGATGTTCATGTATCAAGCACAAAGCCCAGACATCAGAGTTTTAGCAGTAAAATGTAAACCTTTAAATGTTTTTAATTAAATCTCATTCTATAATTTAACTGAAAACAAGACCACCTAAGAGCAGGCACGAGGATACCTTTATTAAGACAGGAATTGAAAGAAGCTGTCTCTGAGATACAAAACCTCTCTGGGATGCAATGAATTGATTGCCTTCAGTTTTCTGTTTTTTTGCTATAGCATCAAATGACTTTTTGTTCAATTGAATCAAGTTATTCTTGTGGGACGTTTACATCACGGCTTTGAGTTAGAAGGACCCTTGAAGATAATTTAGTCCAACCTCCTTGCAGCCCATTGCCTCATTGCAAGTTACACATTTTGCAGCACTTAAATCCTTTAAATGGCATGTAATAGAAAATATTAAATATCTAGTTGGCTGCACTTAGAGGAAGCTGTAATTTCTCATGCCAGCAACTTCACCGTTGTGAGTTTTATATCATAGTAGGAGTCATTTCTTGTTCCTAGTTTAATAATTGTGTAAGCATGAAGTTGTCTGAGCATTAACGAACCACCTGATGAAATGTGTAACTCATGGGGGGAATGAAGTGCTCCCGTTTAGTGGGAGGGATGTCTGGAGCATAGCTTGAGCTGGTGACACTGTGCCTCAAACCCAGGGAAATGCTGTTATCAGCCCTGTTGTATTTCAGAGTTCCACTAAAGCTTTTTTGTTTTACCAGAACATATTCAGCTGCTCTGAAACCCGGAAAAAGGAAAGTTTGTAGAAACGTGCTTCTCACTCTTTTTGCTGCGTTGGTTAAACACTAATTTAGTCCTTGGCCCTATGTGAAAGCAATCTGAAAAGGGCTCTGCTGTAGCTCAAAATGAATAGTGCAAATGAAAACATAAGCAATTTTTCTCCATGGAAAAGATGTCCGTTGACAAAAACATGATTGCTCTTTGGGTACTTTTTTTTTTTTTTCCTTCACTTTCATCATTGCAGTTGCTATATGCTCTGAAGCACAAGTTTCTCTGTCAAATAGTTTTTTGTTTCTAGGGTTTCTGTAAAGCATACTTCTGTATGCAGTACTAAATTTCTTTGGATCTTCCGAGGGAATAGGCTAATAAACCATGGAATTCCACAGTTATTTTTCTTTTGTTTTCATGCTGAATAATCCTTTCTTCTATTTTCAGTGAACTGGGTCATCCAGTTGTACCTTTTCTACACATCTGTCATGGTCCTTCCCTTCATGTGTTAAACATTAACACAAACAAAACAAAAAAGAATCCAAGCTGTTAGCAGCTTTTCAAATTTCTTTGTAATTTGCCCTTCAGGCTACATTCATTGACCAGGTTAATTGTTCAATACTTGCAAGCTTGCTCTGTGTCCTGTATAATTTCACCTCTCTTTGCGTTCGATAATACCCTCTTGGCTTTTCCACAGACTCACATTTCAAGACTTCCTCCTGGAGCCGTGGCAGGACAGTCTGTGGCAATAGAAGGAGGAGTTTGTCGACTGGAGAGCCCAGAAAGCTGAACAGCTGATTCCTCACTTCACTGCAAAGAATGTGAATGACTTTTTCTACAACAAGTTTTTTTGTGTTTTAGCAGATGTTGAAAATTCTGCTTGTGTTTTATACCCCGTATTGCCACCACGTGCTCCATAACTTGAGACAAGTGCTGCTGTAGTTTATGTTCTCACTCAGTGAATGGGGTGTGTGCATGTTCATTTTTCCCTAATAAAATAGGAGCTCTTCCCAGTTGTACAAAAGTTGTGGTTAACGATTACGTTTTCATTGTTTTATGTTTGAAAAATATCTGAAAGTTGAAAAAAAATTAATTTAAAGATGTGGTCACAATTGTCATTCACGTTCTAAATTTAAAAGTAACAGGCCTTTGAAGTGGATATATAAATATGCAAAAATGATTATGGTTTCTAAGTTTCTCAGTGGTTTAAGGAAATCCAGTGGTGGTTTAAACATGGGTTGTTTTTCTCCTCCCCGATAAGGAGGAATTTTTTTTGTCAAAGAATGGTTTCAGTGAAACAAACTAGAGCAAAATTAAGGCTAGAATTGTTTTAAATAATCTTATAGGTCATATCTCTGTTCCCAAATTAAGATGTTAATAGCTTCAAGCTGTATCTATTACAAAATGCTATATAAAGATAATGTATCGTAACGCAGTCTTTATGTATAATGGAATATTACATTGTAAATAAGAAAACAAAGTTTATGGAAAGATTCAATATTATTCTTTGCTTCTGTTTTAAATCTATTTTTAAGAGAGGTACAGAAATGAACGTATTACTGGATGCAAAGTGCAATGTGTATTGAACGGATACTAGCTTTCTTATTGATAAAGCAACTTCCTAACGTCCTGCCACAGCATGGGTATTTATATAACTGTGTGTAATATGTATGTACTGTGCATAAATTTACTGTAATCTTTTTATACCTTCAACAAAACTGAAGTATCAAACAATGTAATCCTGTCTGCCTTGTGAAGCGTTGGCGGCTGAAATGTCTTTTGTCAACAATTCTGATATGTTAGCCCCAGATCGCCTGAGTCCTAAAAGTGCGTTCTGACATCCAATCTTCCATTCAATACTTTTAACTTCACAGCACTGGCAGCAATAGAAGACTTCTGTAATTAATTCATTGTCACGATAAGTATGCCAAAGAGAAACTAAATTAGTTCATCTTTTTCCCTGGTGGATATTTGATAATTCTGTTTTCAGAAATAGTGGATGAATAGATATTCAGACTGTATTTGCTTAATCGGGCATTATACTTGCCTCTTTTGTAATGTTGTGCCTGCCTATTACAGACATACTTGACTGATTAAATGGTTACAATGATTGTAGTACCAATCTTTCATGGATAAAAATCTTAATAAATTTTTTTTAATAGCCTCTTGTTTATTTTCACGTTAAAGATGCATCAAGACACGTTCGCATTTGTGTGTGGTTTTTTTTAGTTGTGACATCAGAGTATCCTATAATTTAAGATATTTCTATAAATTCTTGTAAATAATGTGAAACAAGCTTTTCAGGTTGCAAAAACAAAAGCAAAAAGGAATGCATCTATCTAAAGAAGTTTGTGCTGAGGTATCCGTCTGCCTCCTCAGAGGAACAGCCAGAGCCTGGTCTGATAAAGTGAAGAACTATAGTGATTTACACTAGCTGAGGCTTGGCAGTGCAGAGTACAATGCTTCAGAGATGTTCTGACAAGGAAGGTGAGTTGTCAGAGACATTCATATTTTTCTAACATATGGCACTAAGTGGTTGTATGGGTGTTGCACTATATGGTGAGTGAAAAATAGATATAATTCTTCTGAGTTTGTATGTACCCCTATTTGAAAATGGCATTGTTTTTTGCAAAAGTTGAAGTAATGATGTTAACCTTTCATTCAAGTGCTTTTCAGTGTTGCCTTTGTAGTAACAGTAGCATAAATTCACTTTCATGTAATGAACATGGCAGAAGGGATGGTAAGATCTGCAGATTGATAAGTTGTTTCTTCCACTTACTTGCTTAATGTCTCTTTGTAGAGACCTGGAATCCAACTTAAGATTTTTTCCATTTTTGTGCGTGTATTCATACATATGTGTGTGTATATATATGTATAATCTTAGATCAAATACCAGAGAGTATGTTTTCCTTTTCTTTTGCTTTCATTTCTATATCATTCTCCAATCAACTACTTACTAAGTAGCTTTTCTCAAAAAAGACATGCTGCTTCATGAAGCAATACGGAAATCGTTGTTTGAACTTGAGCCTTGAATCTCTTCATTGTCCAACTTTTCCTTCTGTCTGGATAGAGGAAAAAGAGGTTCTTTGCAAGCAAGGTTTGGAGCACAAACCAGGTACAGAGCTGACTTTCTGCTTATGGTACTCATAAGAAGGAAGCTCTGCTAGCATATTTGCAGTTCTGTGTCGGTAATCATGAAGACTGTCAGGAGCACAACTTCCTATCATCCTACTCCCATTTCAGTCAACGAAAGATCTTACACTACTCTTATTGTGGGTATATTTCTGCTTCCAGGTCCATTTTGGACTTCAAAAGGGTTTATGAAAAGTAAGTGGTGAGGATGGACGCACTTTTCAATTAAGTGATCTGTAAGCTCTACGTGATGAGTAACCATTGCCACTGGCATAAGCAGATACAGTCCAAGAGGAAATTATACAGTTGGCGGCAATAGCTGGCTAAAATTATAAAGGAAGGGTAACCAGACGAAATGCATATAAATACGAACAATTTGAATACTCTTGATTTTATACTCTAACACACAATTACATGCCCTTGGTTATTTTGTAGCAGACAGGTTGGTGCCAGAGTAGTCACTGATCTGTCATAATAAATTTTACTTGTAAAAGCTTGTAAAGGCCTCCCACAGTAAAGTTTAGTGGTGATTTGAATTCAGTTTTGTGTATTCTGTAGGTATGAAGAGTGCTTCTCTGCACTCTTCCTCTGAGGAGGAATCAAAGGGTTAAAAAATGTCGAGGACATTAGCAAGGCTGCGGTAACTGCTGGTGTTAACTAAAATGTAGGTAAATAAGAGTCTAGAAAAAGAATCCAAACCTATTGGTTGTTGTGGCATTACAGGTGACACAGGTGCAGCATTTCACAGTGGAATGTGGTCATGGTACAACTGGGCAATTTACAGTTCAGTTTTGAGCAGAATGATGCAGGGTTAAAGACAGGAAGTTACACAGTGTATATCCACATTTGAAAACATGAAATCTTTGACCATAAGTTCTAGTGGGTCTGTAGATAGCACCACTGATTAATAAGAACTGTTTTCTTTTTTTTTTTTCTTTTTTTCTTTTTTTTTCAGAAAACTGTAGGAGGTTGTTCTGCTCTAATAGCCATGTGCTTGATCATGATTATTTACTTCATTACAAGAGAGCACAGAGATTAGGAGGAGTTTTATTGTTTAAGGTCCTGTAGTGATGCAGCATTCATCTTCCACATAACCTGAGCAATAAATCCCCCTAAATATTATCCAGATCACTTAACAGTGATTTGAGCACAATAAATGTCTGTCATGTTGCCTGTAAGCCCCAGGATGCATGTTGTGCAGGCTTCCCGTAGGCCATGCATCTGTCGGATGTGTGGTCCTCTTCAGATTTGTAGAAATGGACTAAGGGAGACAGGAATTACTGAAACAAAACAGATAGCCAGTGTGAGTCTGTAAGCATGGTTTCCTTAGGATCCAGGCTAAAGGGAGTTTGAAGCAGCTGCTTGCCTTGCTACTTAAACAGTATATGAGAAACTTGAGAGCAAATCAGCTTGCACCAGAAGCTTTTATGTTCACCTCTCCCTCAGGGGTGATGGAGGGGTGCAAGTGTGGCAGGCTCCAGCTAGCCTGGGGAGAAAACACTGTGGTATCAGTGCTTATCCTGGAGTTTGTATGAACCTGTGAAGGGCTATGGGTGACATGCTCTTGTGTGTGTAACCCCCTCCATGCCCTGCGCTGTCAGGCACACCGTGCAGAAGTACACCAGTTACACATCCGAGTGGACTAACAGAGGAGCCCAGCGGCTTATCTCACCATCCTTCTTGGATTCTATCAGTCAGCTACAATGTATTGTAGTAGATGTTTAGGCTAATGTTGCCCAATGTATTACACTCCATCACATTGATGTAAATATCCATGTACGCATACAGAAAGAAACCACCTCAGCTCTGTCTAAAACAAAAATCCTTTTGAAGATGTTCAAATGCAGTTTTCAGAAAGCACTACATGAAAGCAAATGTTTGAAGTGAGATCGTGTCCCCAGTGAAGTCACCAGGAGCCCAGCCATCAGCTTTGGCAGAGCCAGGACATCTCTCTTTGAAGTGTTTCTGTTAGAGGAGTCAAACATTATGAGTCCCTTAATGTTAACACTGGAGACTTCTGAAAGGAGATTGAGCAAGATGTTTTGATGACTGATGCTTGTTTTTTGGATTATCTGGGAATATCTGGTGGGTGTGCAGAGTCTTGAGAAGTTAGATGGAAGGATCAAAATGCAGACTTTCCTGTTGCAAATAATTTGAAGGCAGGCTGTAACTTTGCTCCAAAAGGAGCTCTTTGCTAGCCAAGGACTTTCAGCACTTTTTAATAATTGGACATAAAACACGATACCAGCTTGGATTGTGAAGTCTGTATGTACTACAATGGAAACAGAAATCTTGTTGAACATTTTTGGAGCGGTTTCCTTAAAACGTGTGTTGTATACCTCTGCTGATACAGCTGAACATTGTGGTGCCATTCTATGAATCTCTGGAACACCCTGCTCATGGACCAGAGGAGAATCAATATGTAAAGTTGATTTTTCAAGTTTGAAGAAGGTGTTCCTTTACTTCTCATGGCTAAAAGTAAGCTCTTGTCTGTGGTGTTGCCCTGTGTTGGCGTTGCGGTGGGGCTGCAGGCCCTGTGAGGAGAGCCAGGGCTGCCCCGGGCTGCTTCCAGCAGGTTCTGAGGGCGCCATCTTGGGCGAGGCCCAGCCCCTCAGCACTGCTCAGGGAAGGGAGGTTTAAGAAAGCACAAAATGGTGCTGAGCAGCAAGACGTGAGGGGAAAACGGGGAAAAGAGGAGGTGTGGAGAAGGTGCTCCAGGCAGGGGACAGGTGGGCCCGTGGACAGACCTCAATGGAGCAGCTGGATATTCCCTGAAGGAAGCTGCAGCCTGCGCAATGGACCCATGATGGAGCTGGGCAAAGTGCAAGCAGGAAGGAGGCAGAGGGAAGCTGTTAACTGTTTCTCACAATCCAAACCTGTTTTAATTAGCAACAAACTGAACTATTTTTACTAAGTCTGGTTTGCCAGTGATGGTGCTTGGTAAGCAATCTCCACATATAATTTCATCTTAATTTCCATCCCTGCTGAGGAGGGAAAGTGAGAGACATACCAGTGCACTGAAGGCATGGGTTACACCTAGAAACTTCCTTTAAGACCAGATCCTAAAGTAGAGTTTTGCAGCTGAGACTATTTCTTGTGGTAGCTCTGTTTTCCCTTGGATCAGTGAGCTGAACGTTGTGCCTGGCAGATGCAGGTCTGTAAGAACTATGGTAAAGGAAATGGGAGCACAGGACAGGAGGAGGGGTGGAGAGGGTGGGATAACCCTTTCCACTGTTGCTGAATCAGATTAGGTACAGAATGAAACTGCTCCCTCATTGTGCTCACTGTGATTATTGGTTTTGGTTGGTATTGTTCTTATTCTGTTCCAATCCATCCCAGGAAGTCACAGCTACAATGCACTGCAGAATTTTTTGGGGGGGCAGGGGAGGAATGGACATGTTTATAAAATCACATTCTTTGTCTAATTTTGCAGGAATCAAGTCTAGTTAAGTGCAGTTCTCAATCTGATGAAGAAACAGTTTCTGAAGTTTGGAAGCTCGTCCTTTCGAAAGGCAGTGAACTCCTCAGGGGAGATAAGAGCATGCCAAGTCCTGAGGTAATTAACGGTCAGTGTTGTGACATGATGGCCTTTGAAACTAATACTGTGTGTGTTTGAGGAGGGAAGGGAGATTGTTTCAAACCCCGTGTTTATTGTATTTATGTGTCATGTAATTTCTGTGAAAGAAAATTAGCTAACCAGAAGACAAACAATGCCAGGCACAGCAGAAAATGCTTTATGGTGCACAGTCTGAAAAATGTTACAATTTGAAAGCTGCAAACCAGTTCATTCCTCGGGAAAAAAGACAAAAGGATAGAAAAAGCATCATTTTTGAGTGTACTCTTTGCACATCACAGAAGAGTTATTTTCAGGTAAGTTTCAAGAATCTTGAACAACATAAGGGAGTTCTCTAAATAAGAAAAGAACTCAACAGTAAGGAAACTCCCGACAATAAATGGCATACAAAAACCCAAGAGAAGGTTCACTGTTAAAAACAATATGCAAGGAGCAGAAAGCAACTGAATTATTGTGTTGGCCAAATTGTGACTCAGAATTTTAAGTTCAGGTATGAGCTAATGCTGTTTTCTTCCTTTGGTACTTATTTTATTGGATTTGTTTTCAATTTTGAAACAAAGATGCCTTTTTTGTTTTGCTACTGTAAAATTATTTTCACTTTAAATAACTCTAAAGTTAAGGAAACTCATTTAAAATGAAGATGCTTCTACTCCTGTGGAGATGACAAGCCCAGATAGAGGTGTCTGTATAGACTAATCCTGCAGGAATGTGGCTCACAAATGTGGTCAAGTGACTGAAGAAGTTGGGTGAGTTTGCAACAATGAAGTAGCCCTTGTTCTTCATCTTCAGCCCAGTTCAAATTCTAGTCCTTTGTCAGTACATTTTCATTGCTCTACCCACCCTGTGACCTTAACTATGCCTTTAACTTTTAGGATTCACCTATGGCACTTTGAGATCCAGTAGCAAATCTTGTCTAGTGTGAATCTTTGCCCTTACTTCAGCAGAAAATTTGTCTTAATCAGGCCATAGGAACCTCCACCCATGTAAGAATCACCATAAGCCTTTCATCCATACCTTAAGAGGCTCACATGTCTCCTAGCCTCCTATCAAATCCATTCCATGTACAACCTGATTTTCCAAAAAAATCATTTCAGCTTCAGGTGGGCTCCAAACCTCTCCACGTTCTTATCCCTAGGGAATGTCATTCTTCCCTCTAGCCATTTGTCTCTACTTTTGGCAATTCTGTACTTCAACAGCTCAGCAATGGTCTTAGTTCTGCAATCTGCTTTGCCAGACGTGGCATCAAACATAGCATTGTGTGACTGTCCTTGGATGGTCCTCTTATCTCACAGCTCCCTGTAAGCACTCTGTTTCTGTGGATAGCAGGAACCTCTCCTAGTCCTGCTGGCCTTACAGTACCTAGCAAGGGCTTCATTCTTTAGTTCCTGATTTTTTGAAACTTGAAGTCAAATTTAACTCTACTCACAACTACAGTGGAATGAGACATAGGCATGTGTGTAGTGTCATAAACAACACACAAAAAAATGTAAAAGGCCTCCTTTTACCCCTCCTGGAGGGGTGTGATGAAGTAAGCAATACCTGTTTGCTTTTTTTTTTTACCTTGAAAATGAAATTATACCACTCCCCCTTGCCTGATCCTTGCTGCGAGGATATGTCCCTATTTCTTCAGGATGCTTTCTGAATGCTAGAGCAAGATGGTTTGCAGCTCTGCTGCTAGGGGTACTAAAGCCAGTTTCCACCACTCTGATGCTGTTGCCTCTCCTAGCACTGAATTACTCTCAAGAGTCCAGCAGAATAATTTGGTGCCTAAGGAAACCCTTGAACCCACTGTTTTAAATGCCTAAGAGTATTCTCCATACACTGCATTTTAATGTTGTTGTTTTTTTCCCCCTCCCTCTCCCTTCCCATCTTCACAATAAAGCTAGTAAATGTGATTATCTATTCATTTGGAAATCCTGGGTGCAGATTTTCAGGCTACCATGCTCATGTAAATAAGGTTTTTATGTAAGCATGCTGTCTTCATGTGTCCATCTTTAATTCCTCTTCTCTCCTGCCTTCACTGTTCCTCGGCTCAGTTCAGTGCTATTAATGGAGGGTAATGCAGTTAGTGCATGTATGTGGCCAGACAGAATAAAGAGCTACAGTAAGTCCCTGTATTGAAAGGAGGTTGATGAATCCCTTGAGGATCCATGCAGGAGAAAGTCTTAATAAAGTATTTTTCCCCAGTTACAGCTAAAGTGCAGGTTGCTGTGAGCATCACTTGGCACAAATCTGGAAGAAACCAGGCGTTGTTTGTTTCAGTAATCACATAATAGCTTTATTCACAATGAAGAACTTGTTGGCTGGTACAAAAGTTTATTTTTACTTCAACCACTTTATTTGCCTTTCTTATTTTTTCAGGTTTTTCATAATGGGCAAAAATCTTCTCCACAATGCAGTATTACAAGACTGAACATCGCCTGAAGAATCCAATGCACCCCCGGAGGCAGCTGGCAACAGGGCAGCTGGAGAAAGCGACCAAGGAGCCGTAGCTGCTTTCTGAAGTGATGCAGGTTAGTTTTTCTATTCTGCAAATTTCCCATCAGAGATGGCTCTCTGTTACTGTGAGCGTGATCCTTTTGCTAAGAGCAATGCAGCGTTCAGGTAATTTTTTTGTGGGAAATCCTGTGTCCATTGTATAAAAGTAGATATGCTGACTTTTTGGAACAGTTTTCTGGTGATTTATGTTTTACTAGCAGACAGGATGCCAGACCTTGTTCTTAGGTCATGATGTGCAACTAAGGATACCAAGGACATTTTATTTTGGTCCGTCTTGCCAGGAATCAAGTGCAGTAACACTGTGCAGCAGATCTTTCCTCCCAGTTTGCTCCCTCTGCTTGCAGGGTTGTGATGAGCCCTTCGTGTCTCATGGGAGAGAACATCCTCATGCTTGGAGTTGGGGAAACCCTGGGATTTCCCCATCCTGGGCTATAGCTTTGTTGACAGGCTTATTTTTCACTTTAACATAGTAAATAGACTATATCTCCTGCTTGGTGATGATTCATCTCTCATTATGTCTAATAATTAGAATTCCATGCTTGTCTGCTGCTTCCTTCATGCGCTGCCAAAGGGAGCAGTCCCTGCTCTGAACAGCTCCATCTGTTGGCATCACAGTGCCGTATCGAACCTGGACAGAGCGCCGCAGGCACACAGAGGTTGTGGCTGTGTCAGACTCGGCCACGGGGGGGTACCACGTGCAGTGACACGGCCCTTTGGGCACGGTTTTGGTGTCTGAGCTACCGCATGTTGTCACATCGCATCTTGCTGCTCCATGTTCCCCTCCTGCTAGCCTGCTGCAGGGCGAAGGTTTGAGCATGGCCCACGTGCTAGCTAAATAAATACGAATGTTTTGTTTCTCATGCTATCACATGCAGCATGCAATACTATCCAGCCTCATCTGTGAACAAACAGTTCTCGTTACACAGATGAAAAATGATATTTAAAAATAATAATAATAAAAAAACAACTATGCAGTTTGTTTGCTTATCTTCAGTTGTGATTGTCCTTTGCAGACTGAAGCCTGGCCCAGAGCTGACATAATGCAAGACAGATTGCTTCCATGAACTTCAGCGTGAGTTTGGAGTGGGCTATGTGATGTGGACTATGTGATGTTGCAAAACTCTAAGTGCCTCTCAGAAGGGCATGAATATAACTTACTCATGGTATGGGCTTTAAAACATGGGTTGTGAACAATGTGGCAATCACTTCAGGTTTCCAGACTTCTCTGCCTTGGAACGGGAACACCTCTGGCACTCTGCTGCTGCTCTCTGGCATGGGCTGGGTTGCCTTTGCTGGGGCATGGCTGCAGCCATCCCAGGAGGAGTAGCACCCTCCAGCAGAAATGCACTGTGTGCATGTGGAAGCACACTTTCCTTCCAGGAAGAAAAGGAAAATAAGGGGACAGGAAAACTGTTCTCTGCACTTCCACTGCCACATTCTGTTGTTGGAAGGCAGGCTGCTCTGCTGGGCTTTCACTGCAGCAGATTTCCTGCATGATTTCACGATGCTGCTGTGCAGTTTCCAGCCTCCTGCAGGATGCTCTGCACTTCTGCAGCCCCACATGGTTGTGACCATACGTTTGAGGACTAATTATTCCCAAGGAGCTGGGTTGCAAGGAGGCAACAGGCAGACTTAGTGGTGGGTGCATTTCTGGAGGTTCTTGGATGGCTTGTTGGGAGCTGAAAAGAAGGAGGAGCGAAGTTGGCAGAGCACCTTGTAGATAGGGAAAAGGAGAGAAACTAAAACTGAGCTACTTCCATGTCAGAAGATTTGGCGCTGTATTTGTAAGGAAATGAAGTGCAGATCAGGGAAAGCAGCTGCATCCTTGAAACGGCCCCCATTCTGCCTGTTTGCTGAGCCACCCAGGCCAGTTTGCAGCAGGCTTGTGGTGTCTTCACATCTTGAAGAAAAAGCACTACCATAACTCAGGAAATGTGAGTGAGCCTGACTTGGGTTATGGAAAAGCTACTAGGCAGGAGTTTGAAAAGCTTGCTGGTAAATCATTTACAAGAAAATATCTCGCTCAGCGTGGGGTTTTCAGTGAGGGGGTCGTATTTAATGTCCTGCTTCAAATGTTATTATAAATCATTACTTCCTCACCCACTAAATCACGGCCTGCTCTGTATGCTGCCCCGTAGAAGTGCCACTGACTTGTGAACATGTTGGAGTTTGGAGCCATGTGGCCCTGTGGGATGGAGGGAGGTGCAGAAACATGAGGGGCCATCAGGCGTCCCGGGGGCAATGCCTGTGCCCTGCACAGCCCTGGTGTTTTCATAGCACTGGCTGCCTCTGTGGAACACAACACCTCTGGGTGCTTTTTGACAGATGCTAAATGTGAGTAACCTACATGAAAGCACGTCCCTGGTGCAGAGGCAAGAAGTTTTCAGGAGGATAAAGAGGGCAAGTGTTCGGCTTTGGTCGAAAGATGCCTTTGAGTTATGCAGGGAAACTTCTTCCAAAATGCATAAGAAACCTCATGCCCACCTGGGACAGTCAGCAGGGCTGCACAGTAACCTGCTCCAGAGCTGCCTCAGACCAAACTTCTTCAGACAATGCAGTCTGCGTCAGCCAAAGGAGCACAAGTGATGGTAGCCCTTGGTACACAAGTGCCTGGCCGAATGGATGTCTGTGTATGAAGGGGAATCTCCCTTCCCATTGAAAATAAACATCTCACCTTTGAAAGGCTACAGCCAGTGCAAACACAAGGGAGCACAATCCCACATCCAGGTCTTGGTGGAGGATCCGCTTTGTGCTGGAAGGAGGCTGTGGACTGCTTTCACCTATTTTACACAGGTGAGTGGGGAAGAAAAACCTCAGGGAAATCTGTCTGTGGAGCCGCTAAGTCCTTAGAAAAGTGCCTTTTTTCTACTTTTAGATCACGACCAAAAAAAACCTCTGTGCATTACATATTCTTTGTCCTTGTACCTATGTGGGAATCACAGTCACCAGTTTCATAGGTCATTTAGAGAGATTTTATATGGTAAGAATATGCAAGAAGGAGGTATTTCTTTTGAGGGATATGTGTAATATGATAATACTTTTGTAATAGGAATAAAAAAAAAAAGAAAGCTTTTATAATATTATCTCTTCAAGTCCATATCAAGCATAAAAATTGAAGTCAAAGCATGTTTAAGGTTTTACTGTTTCTTAACAGAACAGTCTTAGCTGAGGAGAGAAAATAGTACTTGTGATCTTGCTTCAAAGTAAAGGGGTAATTTTCCATTTGGGGTGGAGTATGGAGCGGGGGAAGATGTCATGAGTGGGAAAATGAAATCTTCAGCAGTGTCACAACTACCATAATACAGTTGTAACAGAATGTAGAGACCAGCAAGGGACATACCCTGGCTGAGCTGTCCTATTCCCCACACAGAAGCCAGGACTGTTTGCCAAGTCTGTGTACATCATAGGGCTGTGTACTTTCCTGAGTCTCTCTCTTTGTTTTTTTCCCCTTGCACATGAGTAAGATTTTAATTTTAGAAGAAATGCTGGTAGTCTTTTCTGGGCAGTTTGGAGGAGGGGAGATGAGTGTTTGTTGAGTATTTTTGTTTCGCTATACGAATGCAGTGAAGTCTGTCTGAGCTCAGCAAGCATCACAAGTCTGGTTTGCATTTAACTTTCCAGGTCTTCATTGAGAAGAGGCTGTCTGAGGTCACCACACATGGGCAGGCACAGAGCCCATACAATTTATACAGGTAATGTCCATGTGGGTACAATCCACACAGATCTACCTGACCTTGCTCCCCCCTCCATCCCACACAGACCCACTCACGTCTATTGCTCCATCGCCTCCAGGAAGCAGCTTGGCAGCCCCTGGTCCCTTCCCTCACCCACGGTCAGACAGGAAGGCTCCCAGATACAGCTCCTGTGGAGATGTGACTCTTTCCGAGCACGAACTATAAAAGCAAAAAGGTAGGCAATTGTTTGTCTTTGCTGATGTATTTTGCAGCTTTGCATGGGCTAGAATCTGCCTGGATAGTAGAGGACTCTCACTAACCAGAGTAATCCATACAAAGGCTCAATTCCTCTGTGTTGCACTTGTTGGATATTACTGTGAGAGACCTGTCTGAAACTGTTCTTTCAGTGGGTTTAATCATGGTGGAACGGGTAACTGAGCTGATCTCACTAGTGCAGATAGGGACCTGAGGCACCTGTGCTGAAATACGACTGATATTTGGTGGAAAAGCACAGAAAAAATAGCACAGAGTTTCTTTGAGTCTGCTCCATTGAGCAACACTACAGTCCGAAAGACATCCCTGCCCACTCTGTTTGTTTGTTTGTCCAACACTCCTACACCCCTATTTACTTACGGACACAAGAGACATTGGCTCATTTGGCAACCTCTAATGACAGCTTAAGGCTCACCGCCCCGTGCTAATTGTGCGGTGTTAAAAATACAAATTGTTCCAAGTGAGGAGCAGCAGTAAGGGAATGCAGGGAATGGTTCTTCTCCACAACATGTTTGCTTTGTCCCACACCTTTGTTTTGCAAGTTGCTGTTTTCATAGAAAAGGAGTACAAAGCTTGGTAAGTCTAACTTGACTCTTTCTAAGTATGTTTTCTGGGGATCATCACACTGGCTGAAAAACAGGCCACTTCTCACAGCCAAGGATGTGAACCCAGAGTGAGGTCACAACACTGATTACAAGATACACGGAGGCCTTGCAATTAGGATTGGCCACACTGCCGTAGGATGGTTATTACTGGTCAGACACTTCCTGAAACGCTCAACAGCTCTCATGGAGCGGTGTCAGGAGCTAAAATTACCAGCATTTCTGTGGGGTTTTTAAAAGCTCTTCCTATTCTGTTCCACCAGCTGCTCTATCAGTGGTGGTCAATATTTTCCCCTACATGGGGAAAAAGCCAGATGCATTCTGAATGAGCTATTTATAAAGATGTACTGCAATGCACGCTCATCTGCTCCTGATGAGAGATTCTTGCCACCAGCAAAACCATGCAGAGTGAGAGGAGAAAATGGCTTTGTGTTTCAGTTTGTACTTCTCTATGAACCTCAGATCCACACAGGATGCTCTGAGGACCATTGGCAAGCACTTTTAGTGAGCTGCAATAGGAAAATACAAGTGTAAATGGGCTGCAGGAGCATCACTTTCTAGCCAGCTTCTCGCCAGGAACCCAAAAGTAGCTTAAACTTCACTCCCAACATATTTTGTGGGGGACAGAAATGCAGCTTTTCTCTGCCATGACCCCATGCCGGTGCCATTTCCAAGAGTCGGCCTTGGCAGAGGCCTCTCCCTTTGCATGGGGTGGGTGTATCCAGCAGCAGAGGAGGAGGAGAGCACCTCACCATCAGGGAAAGGTACCTTATGGTGCTATAAGGTACCTCTGGTCCCTGTTAATCTGCAGCATTTGCCCTAACACTGGGCCAGTGCTCGACCCTCAGAGATGTATGTTCAGGCTGCATTTACTTATCTTGGTTGTTCTTACCTGACAGCTGAGGCCAGAAGGATGGGTGGAGTGGTCCTGCACAACTCATGAAGGAACAGCTGTTCACAGTGAGCAAATGCCACTTCCCAAGCAAAAGCTCTTGGGTTTAACAGAGGGTTTTGTGTGCCCCTCACTTCAATTCCCCTGTAAGTATGCAGTGTGTGGTTTGTATTTGCTGTGGACCTGCAGGGCTGGAGGAAGATTAATTGTGCTCTCATGTTTTCAGCTGATGTCTGCTCTGTTGGTATGGTGGTCTCATAACACTTCTAAAATACTTGGGAAGGTTTTTCTAATGGAAGTAAATATTGACTTTCAGTGGAAATTGACAGTCCTTAGTATTGCCTGAAATTAACAGGCCTTTGCAATGCTAATCTGATGGTAAGTTTGAACTCTTCTCAATGGTTGCCTAAAGACAGTCATTTAGTGTGGCATCATTGTTGGACAGATCTCTTTACATCTGTCTTTAAAAGCAGCTTGCTTATACATTCAGGTATTAATTGGTCATACCAACCAGAAATTGCTGTTGTGCTGATAGTGTCAGGGCCTGGCCGTGGCCCTGGACGCCATGTAGGCAGGGCAGCACACCAGAGCAGCAGTGTCCAAAGACCACATGCAGGTACCTCTGTCGTGCTCTTCTCAGCTTGGACATGGGGCTTGTCATGTCCTAGCATACTGTAAGCAGAAGCTGATGACTAATCTGTGAGGCAAATAAGCATGTAAGCACACATGTAAATTATGTGGTGAACCAGATGCCCTTCTTCAGACAGTGCTCTCAAAATGACTTCATATAGGAAAGTTGTATTTTTCACGTCTGTTTCTTGAACATTGTTTTTCTGTTACATGGTACTTTCTGTAATTAGCAATGAAAATTCAGGCACAAGAACATAGTGGGTGCTTGTTCCATGAAGTTGGGACCATTTTGATATTTGACGAAAAAATGAAAAGCTCATTTAGTACCAGCCTGGCTATTTATACCTCTTCCACAAACTTAAACATAGCAAAAAAATGCACCATAACTCATGAAGCAAAGGAGCGTCTTTGCCAAGTGTAATATTTGTATTTGGAAACATGGTCTATATTGTATGAAGCAGTAGCCTTCTAACTCCCTCCAAGGTTTCTTTTGGCTGATGTTTATCCAAACAGTCTTGCTCTTCATTCATTTTAATGGCTGAGAGGGAGCTGAGTGTTTTTACACTGGCACGGCTCAGCCTTTTCAGCTGGCGCCGAATGCCCTCCTCCGCGTGGCATGCCAGCAGCGGGCTGCTGCACACAGCCCTGGTACACAAGCACCCGCCTGTTCTGCCATCACATCTCTAAGTTTTATGTGCTGATGTCTCCGTTCTGCCCTTGCTTTTGCCCTGTGTGTCCTAGAGGTCTGGCACAATAGACACCAAGAAGTCGTGGCGCCTGTGTGTAAAGAAGGCAAGGCCCTTGGGCATCGTGTCCGTGTGCAACGGGAGCAGAACTGCTGGCTGTGGGAGAAGCACTTGCACTGGTGCCATTGGGGAGGAGAGGCATTTGGGAAGTTTCTAACTCGGAAATGTCCACAGGCCCCTGCTCTGGAAACAGCAGTGGTCAGGTAGGAGATGGGAAACACGTCATCTCTGCTTTGTGATGGCCTGATGTGGTGAAACGGGGGGGCTTACTTCACGTGTGTGGCTGATGACTTAGCCAGTTCTTTACCCGCTTAAAGAGGTTAGTAAATAATCCCTGTTCTTTTTCCTCCTTGAGCAATAATAATTATAAATAATCATATAAGTAATAATATTAAATAATATAATATATAATACATTAAGATATCATTACATATTATATTTTTATGATTATAATTTTACTATGTAATGATTATAAAATAATTATTAATAATAATTTAATATCCTAGAGGTGTTATTGTCTGGACTATAGGTTTAAAGCTTAGGTTTATAACTTGAAATTCAAGAGGAGAGGGAGCTGTGGAAGCGATCAGCACATGCTGTTCTTCTGCTCCTAGAGGACCCTTCTGTTGTGGCGTTGCTCAGAGACTGGGCAAGGCAGACAGCTTCTTCATGTCCTCTGTCTCCAAGGCAGCCAAGCCATAAGCCCACCAGCGCCCTTTTGCATCCTTGAAGTGCCCTCTCCTGAGGCAATCTGTACCAAAGCTGCACGGAGCCTCTGGGCCGATCACTTCTGCTACTCGTTTCCAGTCAGGCTCACTTCAGCCTCCAACACAGTGCTTGGGATCCCCCTGTGACTCCAGAAATACAGATGGGTTCTGCTCCTTTATAACTTGATGCCATTAGAGTATACTGTGTGCCAGTGCCCACTTAGAGCTTTCTCCTCTTGTGGTTCTGATGTGCCAGGCCATGAAATCCACACAATCCAATAAAACCAATTGTACCTTTCCTCCACCTGGCTGGAGGCAAGGCCCCTCTGGTCCTGGTTATTGTATTCATCAGTCACTTCTCATTCATGAGAATAAAATGGCTTATTGTCAACCTCAGAAATAGAATGAGACCATCTTCTCTATCTTGGCAACTGTCCACTGGAAACTGGAGCAGACATTTTTCTGGAAAATCTGCTTTTTTCAGTTGTTCTTTCTTCCAACTCACATACACTTGCCTCTGGGGTCCAGGTGGCTCCCTCACTCTCCGCATGGTCATACAGAAAACCACAGGATGATTCATGGTGTGTACCCACAGTATCCCCTCCCTTGAGGGAAGGAGAGCTTGCCTCTAGTGCTAGGGATACTGTCTGCACAGGTGGGGAGTAGGACCCACCATCTTTGAATTGCTGCAGTTCTCAGGACAGTTTTTCCACAGCTGCAACACAGTCCCATAGAGACAAAGATTTCCTTCTCACTGTCGAAGCAAGCCAGCCATTCATCCCTTGGGTTTTCATGATCTTTCCAGACCACTGGTGCCAGCGTTGCCATCCTATGATGGTGTACTCCACATAAGTTTCTGCCACGTATGTCACTGGCATCTCACATCATCTGAGTCTTGGGATAACGGATCCAAGGCAGTATTATACATCAGCTCCAGCACAGCTAATTCCCTCAGGTACTGGATGCCTTCCTCTATGGTGGTCCACTTGCCTGGGAAATGTACTTGTCTTCCTTGAGGGAATCTCTCTCCTTTGTGGCTGAGAAGAGTCACCTCCATAGGCAGAAGGCTTGTGTCCCTTTTCCAGTCACTTGGTCAATGCCACCTTCCCTAGAGAGAATCCCAACTGCCAGACTTTGCTGCCCATTAAGTCCAGGCTACCGACCCTGTTATCCCAGCACTGGGACAACCAGGTGGCAATATGTCCTCTGGATGACAGCTTAAGTCTTTTCGTACATCTTGCAGCTCACTCAGCATTAGGGATCAGACGGTTCTGACTCTTCCTTTTCCCATCCTCATGATGGTCCTGCTTCAGCCTCATCTTTTCCTTCCATCTTCGCTTCAGTTGGAGTTTCTCCTTACTCAAGGAGCTGACTTTCACAGCCTTTTTCCAGTCTTTCTTTTCTATAGGGGCAACTGGTACAGATGGGTTCTCCAACTGAATTGCAGGGCCCCTTGCAGCGGTTGGAGAAACCGCAGATCCTCCTGCCTTGTCATCAGCTCTAGATACCATTTTCCTTTTTGTGAGTGATGGCAGCGTACAGCAGGGCTGTCCCTGGAGCTGATTTCCATCTGTAGCTTTTGTGTAGCTTCCAGACCCCGTGGGGACTCGAGCAGCCCCCCCTGGTGCTCCCCACAGGCAGCCGCTGTTTTCCTAGGCAGGAGCCCATTGCTCGGGCCTGGTGCAGAAGATCCGGTCCTGGCAAAAGCTTCCCACCCCGCTGCTGGCTCCGTGGCTGGGCAGGTGTTCGGTCCTGGCAAAGGCTTTGCAATCTGATGAGCAGGGGACAAGGAAGGGAAACACGTCTCCGGTTTAAGCCAGGATGTACCCACTGGGGCCGTCTGCGGGGCTGCACTGCAGTGGGCCCGGCCGCCCACCTGTGCCTTTGCCAGCCCCCAGTGAACCTCTGTGGAGAACATGTGCATCCTCTGCCCTTTCATCATATGCGTGCTTACACAACCGGCCTTGTGACTCATCCTTTTGGCTCTGTGATTGCACTGAATGAACAGAAGGCTGAGGTTTCACCCCACAGAGAACAAAGCCCTCCTGGATGCAGGATGGCGAATAATCAGGCAGACCCAGGAGCAGCGCATTCCTGAGGGCCTTCCAAAGGAGAGCCGTGCCGGCTGCGTGTGCTGCCAGTTCGCAGTCCTCGAGGCATGGGGTACCTGCACAGGTGCTGCTTTGAGGCTCGGAGGGCATTTAGTACAGGCTCAGTTTTTGTCTAAACTGATGGTGGCTGTGAGACGTAATTGCCGAAACATTAGAAAATATCAGCATCAGAAACACTTGCGGTCCAGTGATCTTCACTAGTGCAGCTGATGTGTTTAGAATGGAGATGGACATCTATGGGAAAAGTGATGCAGAGTCAGTTCCCAGTTTTGCCACAGTCCCTCCTTCCTGTCCTGACTTTGGCACTGTTAGCTCTCTCAGCACCATCACAAGGATGGTGTGAATTGTCACGCTGTAAAGCTGTGGAGAAGTTCAGACTGTGAGTATTTGCAGTGACTTTACACAGTGGCACAGAGATGCACAGTCAGGAGAGCATGGCTGTGCTCATGGCACAGCAGCATGTCTGTGCTCTGCCACCAGTGCTGGCTGGGCCTGCCTGCAGGCCCTCAGGGGCTGACAGTGCTGCTCGCAAAGAGCATCGCTGGTAACTGCTGTCACTGCTAACGTTACGCTCATGTGAGAGAGGCTGTGTGTGTAGAAAGGCCCCAGCTCCATCTCTGCGTTGTCTGGAAATTTTGCCCATGGTGCAGGAATGCTCTCAGGAAGGGGCTGTGTAGAGCTCTGCTATATGGGTATAGTTAAGCTCGCAGCCCATAGTCCCCCAAAGCCCTTTCGTGATGTGCCAATAATCTCATGGAGTTTGCATTACCATTGCCTATGGTTATGTGTGAGTCCCTTTGCGTGGAAGTACTCAGAGGCCTCACCCATGTGTGTTTGTGTGGGATCACCAAGAGGCAGCGCAGCCTTTCTGCCTGCCCAGGCTTTAAGCCCTTTGTCTGACAGCACCAGCTACAGCTGGTTTCTGCAGCAGGGCTGTCCGTGGGGATTGGAGCATCCATGGGAACTGAGCCATCCGATGGTCCCACTTAGCTACAGCCCAGCGAGCCATGGCCCCAGGACAGCCGATGCTGCCTCCTCGCCCTGTGAGTATCCAAAATAGTGGTGTGAGGAGGTGAAGGAGCTGCTGCTGCCCATCTCAGCCCCCTGGTGCAACATGCACAAAGCGTTTAATTGGCCATTCCCTACTGTTTCTCCCAGTATGAAACCATCTTGCCTTCCTTCCCGACTCACGTTCTTTGCTGGGGAGCGGTGCAGCATGAAGGGACCAGGTGGAGAGGCCTGGAGGGCTTTGAGCAGGTGTCTGCCTAAAGGAGGAATCACCTGCAGCCCCACGGAAGGACCAGGAATGCCAGGTGCCAGGCCGTGGCCTTAGTTCTGTTACAGGCTCCTCGGTGACCACCACCAATTCTAAAACTGCCACTTGCAGTTCTTCGCTTCCTAAACCGTTTGCTTTGCAAAACTGTTGCTGAGTTTGATTCACAAAGTGCTCTGAGGCCTTGGGTGTGAAATTCTGTGACAAAAGAAGGCATTCCAGCTCTTCATTACATTGCACATTTTAAATTATGGAAAATTGGTCTAAAATACAATAAAATTAACATAAAAAGGAATGTTTTCCAATTGCCTGTCAGGATCCCTTCAGTCTCCTAACTGTTTTCGTGTGAAGCAACGAGTGTAATGCTTGTTGATAGTTGTTTGTTCCCTTGTTGTCTTGAAGCAATTTACAAGTTACTCTTGCTCAACATCTAGGAAGAGAAGAGAATGGAAAATGTTTACTTGCTTCTTTTTGGTTCAATTTCCGAAACAAGAGAGTGGAATGAGGACGGGTCGGCCCCTGTGCTGACCCAGGAGGACGAGGGTCCCGTCCCTGCGTACCCACACCGCTCACCCCCGTGGTGCAGTGTCAGCACCGAGTGCCTGTGGGGATGTCGGTGTGTTGCTGTGTCTGTCTGTGCCATTCCCCCTACAGGAGAAGGCTGTAATGGAAGAAGTCATCATGTGAAGGACACGACCATTTACTGTGTGATGCCACGTGCTGGTGCTAAGCATCTTTCCTGCCCATCTCCTTCAGCACGCGGTTTGGTCCCTGCCTTCCTGCAGCCGGGCTGATCGAATGGAAGAGCATCACTCTCCATTTGGTAAGAAGATGTGTTCTTAGCTAAGTTTACCTGAAGCTTTCCTGATTTGTGTGGGTTTTGCTCTTTTTTCTTCCCTGTTGAGCTGGACAACAATGTGATTGCAGTCCAGCAATCAAACATGAAAGAGAGCCCATGTGTATACAGTGCCCTCCCTGTGCTGGAACTCAGCCAGATGTCTTCATGCACAAGGTCTGCTTTAGCCTCTTCCCATTAAAAAAAAAATAAAAAAATCTGGCATGAGAAGTGTCTCTGGACAAGTGAGGGCAGTGCAGGGGCCATTGGCAGTGGCACTGAGCTGTGCTGTCAGGCGTGGTGGGCACGGAGCTGACACAGCATCATGGCAGTGGTGGGACATGGTGCTGCCTCCTGTCCCCCACGTGAGCAGCAAACATGGTGATGTGGTGTCTTTGGGAGCAGCCTTTTGGACATGGTCCTTGCTGGTTACAGTGGTACTCACTGAAGTGCACAGCTGGCTTCACCCAAAAAGCTCCACCGGTGGGCAGAGAAGCGGGGAGCACTGGGGCAGGGAGCAGCTCTGCACCCCAGGGACGTGGATGCCGCTCAGCTGCCTGTGGGGCAGTGGCTGCTGCTGTTCCCTCTGTGTCACTGTGGCGATGAACCTCTCCAGGGGCTCCGGTTCTGCAGATGGTGGAGAGCAGCTACACACCTGCAGTGAGCAGGGGGAGGTTTTGCAAAAGGAGACCTTTTGGAGAAACAGGTGGGTGTTCTTGGGTGTCCTTGCAAAGCAGACCAGGCCAATGTCCCAGCTCTGTCATGCTGCTGTAAGGGAGCAAACCCACTGGCCTGGGTGGTTTGAATGGACAGGAGAGAAAGGAAGCTGACCTTTGTAGCAAAAGCCACATGAAATTACAGCAATACTGGTGGCTGTGCCACTATGGGCAAGGGCAAAACATTGTTCTTTGCCGAGGTTAACCACTGCCATCGGCCTCTCGCAGACAGCTGAAAGCTGTGGTGCAGCTGTCACTGTGCTGTGGCCTTTGTATTTTGCGAGTTGTTTGTAAGCTGAGGGCTGTGCAGTGAACGGATGCACTGAATTCAGGTCCCTGCTGCCTGCTGTGGAGGCGGCGGAGGGCCTCGTTGTGTCTCCAAGCGCTGTTTCTCATGGCCAAGCGATGTCCCCTTGAGAGCTGCCCCCAGGACGTGGAGGTGGGGGGGATGGCTGCGGCTTTGGTTCTGGAGATGGAGCACTGTGCTTAGCATGTCCCTCACTGTGGGCATGTTTTGAAGTCACACTAAAGCCCTCTGGACACTGAGGAAGTGACGGTGCGCTGCTTGTCCCTCAGCACAGTGTCGGTCAGGCCCATAGCAAGCAGCAAATTCTGACATTTAACACATGGAGTGTTGCTTGCCCGAGCTTAAAGAGGAAGTATTACTCAAGCACTCCTTTGAAAACTAGAGCCACCCACGCTTTGTCTCGCTAGGTTTGGCTGATCTGAGCTGTGTCATACTGCTGTCACTCCCAGAATGTAGCGTTCTGCATCCCTTACGAACGGTGCATGTAATGAATGAGAGGCTTCTCTGGGCAGTCAAATCTCCCCCACCTCCTTCGTGTGACAGAGAGCAAATACGGAAAGTATTTACGATCCCCTAAACTGATAGAAAATTAGCACGGTCATAAAAGGCACATGTGGCTTCAGCAATGCAGCCGAGGAGGGAAAATGAATAAAGCTGCCGCTCAGAGAGGACGAGGCAGAGCCGGGGAACGGCTCCTGCCAGGTCAGCTCCCTGGCAGTGCTCCTCTCACGCAGGGCAAAACAAGCCCCGTCCCCTGCAGGCCCCAGGGGAAGGGCTCTTCTGTAGGGCTGTTCCTGCAGACGCTGCTCTGGGCAATGCGCTGCCACCAAGAGTGTGGTGAGAGGATATCCTAAATGCATTTACATAGACACAAAAATACATGCGTGTGCGTGTACTTTGCGTGAAATATGAAACCAGTGATTTCTGCGCCAACCCCTTAATTTGTCTGAAACTGTGCAGGCATAATGGAAACTGCCCACACATTTTTCCATTAAAAGTTACAAAGGGAAAGGAGGGGAAACTGGTGATAGAAAAACACACGTTCCATCAGCTGTCACAGGGATGCCATGCAGCACCGTACGCTCTCATGTTTGTGGACCAATTGTCCCCACACTGGTGCTTACAGCTGCAGTGCATCCCTTAGTGCTGGGTGCTGCCAGGGGAGGGGACGCAGCAGTGCCTGTGCAGGTGCACAGAGATGGGAGCTCGGTCCCCTCTGGTTCATGCTTTCCTCTGTGGATTAGAAAGAGAACCCAGCTCTGCCATCGCCCCTCACCTGGGACGAGAGGGCTGTGTGCAGGTAACCTGCTGAGTATGCTGCTCGCCAGCTCTGGGGAGGGCTCTGGGCGGCCTGCCCAGCCCGAACACGGGCGGTGTTCTCCAAAGATGGATGCCTGTGTGAATGCTGAGCACAAGCCAAGGGAGCACTGCCCAGCAGGCACCCGCCTGGCAGCTCGGGGGGCTTCGATGGAGACAGCCAGGAAAAGGAACGAGGAGGAGGCCGGGGGAGCACCAGTGGTTCCTCAGCTGCAGGCATCCCCTCTCTGAATGGCTCATACCTGTGCTGGGATTCCCTGCCCCGAAGCAGCTTGACCTGTGAAAGGTGATGTTTCCCGCCATCCCATTTTGTACTGTATGTGCTCAGAGGCCTCACAGAGGCTGGCACCGGGGAGGGCTTGTGGTTGCTCTTCACTCATATCGATTCTTGTCCCTCTGTGGTCCATAAACCCTCCTGCCATGGTCCCTCTGCTGCTCCAGCCACAGCTGTGACAAACCTCCAGAGCTTCACCCAGGGCCGAGCAGCAGGAGCCGCCTGCCCAGGGAGCGGTCAGAGGGGCTCGCTGCTGGGGATGCAAAAGCAGCACAACATTGCTGGTGTCACCCGGCCCCACTTCGTCAGGAGCAGCAGGTGCATCCAACTCACTGCAACCAACCCTGCGAAAATGCTGGATATGGCAAAGGCAGTCCTACGAACTCACTGGCATCTTTCGAAAGACCGCATGGTGTTGACAGTGCCAACCATTTTGCACGGCAGGGGGGAAAAAAATGCAGCTGGTAAGTGATGCAGAATGGCAGGGATCCGTGAGTGTGTGCTTGTTTTTGTTTTTTGCTATATTGTCCTATAACCTGTATGCATCACTGCAGGTTATGTTAGTGGAATTTGGCTGCTCAGCTGCTGTCCAGGCAGTGTGAAACCAGACCCACTGATCCCTTTAACTGTGGAACTACTTGGATATGGGGCGTCGATGTAAACTGTATTATTTTAATCTTCCTTTTGGGATGGCTACCTCAGAGTCTATGAGGATTTCTCATTGCTGAGACCACAAGCCCTATTTAGTTCTGCTTGGTTCAATTCCTCTCTTGTCGTTGGTTGGGCCTTCAAACATGGTTGTTCTGTGCTGTCAGAAACAAGTTAACTGCTCTTCCAACTGCTGGCCTGTGCCTGGAAGTGGAAGACTACAAAGCCTTTCTAAGATCTTATTCTGACGTGGAATTAGGAGACTGGGCCAAATTTGGCCATGGTATCTCCTGCACCTTGCTAAATTCTACTGTTCAAAGTCATTCCAGGCAAATTTTCAGTTGTTGAATAGGAAAAAAAAAGATATAGAACAGAAAAAAGCAGTCCAGCCCTGGAGGGATTGTAATTTATTATAAAACAGCCCTGGCTTTGTTTTTAACAAAGACTATTGCTTAAGACTGCAGAATTGTGACTGTGCTCTTGAGCTGTGCTCCAAGACTAATGCTTCAGAAAAGCTGGTATGTCCTTATCGGGGCTCAGGCTCCTTCAGCACCTCCTGCCTTGGCAAGGTATGAGCAGTAAGACCTGCAACTTTGTGCCTCATTTCATTCATTAGAATGATTATTCCTCTTCCCTGACACTGTATTTGTCATGTTCGGTTCTAACGGTACAGTAACATCTCTCAACAGCCCCATAATTTACTAATCTATACAATGCAGGGATGTTTTATATTTCAAGGACTGTGACTGCCCTCTCATTGCCCTCCCAGAGAAACCTGAGACTGTTGTTCTCCCCACACTGCTAAGTGAGCTAAAAAGCAGGGCCCTCTCCCCCATATTGCAGAAAATACCTGTCTGCCCAGCAAGTGACTGATCCTGGAGCTGCTTAGGTTTGCATCCATCTGCTATCAATTTAACTGGCTCAGCTAGCTAGAGGCTCCTTCATATGACCTTGCAAGAATTTACAAAACCTGGTTTCTATAAAAATTCAGGGGCAATCCCTGTGTTTACCCTCTCACTCAGCTAGCCATGTTGGGTTACTACCAGCCAGTGCTCAAATACAGCCATGTCTCCCCAGGCCTCCGGCTTGAGCCTGCGTCTGGGAGGATGCGATGCCTTGGCCAAGCTCCCCAGCTGCTGCGCTTACCTCGGTCCATCAGCTGTTGCATATGTGCAGTAGCTTTGCCTGGGCTGCTGTGTTTCTGGACATGTGGAGTGCAAGCGCCGTGCTGAGGCTCTGCAGCCTGTCAGGCTGGGTCTGGCAGGTCCAGGAGAGCCTCTGCAGCACACACGTTGCAACTTTGGTCAGAGCGGGTGGCTGAGGCCCAGGCTGCTTCAGAGCCCCCTGCCATAAGCCTGACCCTTCCCAGGCTCATCAGACATCTTGTGCATAAGGAAATGCTGGGAGGACGTGCACACGCCTGTCTGGGAAGCCATGATCACCTGCACCTGAAAGGCCAGCAGAGCTAGCGCAAAGATTTACAGCATGCATGTGTCCATGTAGATAGCAGGAGGAAGTGTCTTTTGTGGCTGTCTTGAACCTTTTAGCTCAGATTGACTGTAACACAAGATCAGCCTTACCGCTGTGTGAGGTTCCACATGCAGAGCACATATGGGCATCAGACCACGCAACCCAGAAACACACATTTCTCTAGTGACATTTAGCCTTAGTTTTCCAACCGGAGACATTGACTTGCAGCAAGACAGGCTTTTACAGGATGGAACTGAAAATATTTATTTACCCATGGTGTAATTTTTATCTTTCATAAGAACGCAGCTGTCAGCTGCTTCGATACAGGATTATGTACGAAAATGTGCACTTTATAGAAATTTGGAAGTAAAACCTTTGCTTAACAACAGTCTTATTCTTGGCAATCAAGTTCCATCTACTGAAGCCTTCCATGTTAGAGACATATCCCATATGTGAGTTATTGTTATAATTCAATAAATACTTTACAAAAATAACGCTACTTTTTTTGAAAAAATGAACAAATTTTAACTCACCATAGTCCCTCCCCGACAGCTTCTTGGAGGAACAGCTTCTTCTGTAGGACACTGTGCACTCAGCAGATGACAGAAAGGGGAGGAAAAAGGTTGCTTGCTTGCTTTATCTGAGGGAACTTACTTAGAATGTGTGTTCCACTTTTCCTGTCATTGAAAAAATAACACTCTTTATGTTAAAAAGCAGGGATTTCCTCCTGCAGCTTCACTCCTCCAAAGACTTACAGAATGCTTAGCTTACAGGTAGCTGCCCAGCGTAAGTCACAGGCTCACCCGCTGCAGTTCTGTAGCTGGAGCTGTTGCAGCTCCTGGAGAACCACTACACTGGGATTGTTTCTGGTCCACAGGAAAACTGCAGGTACCGCTCCCTGCAAGCCTACCCCAGGTGGACAGCAAGGACCTGGGCTGGAAGGAAACAACAGAAAGAATTCCAGTTGCTAGTGAGGGCCTATAGTCACTTTTTAAGTATGACTCTTCCAAAAAAAAAAAAAAAGCCTTCCTTTCTAGATATGACTAGTCATGAAATGAATTATAGAGAAAACTGATGCTGTAGGAGCATTAATCTTGTAAACCATTCCCATATGGAAGAATACATTTTTCAACCCTATTGTTTGTAATTTTTAAATATGTGCCCTCCTCAGCTGGGGCCTTGGTCCTGCTGGCGATGGCAGCTGCTCCCCTCCCGCCTGCCCCCCCATCTCACACTTACGGTACAGTTGGTGAATAAAATGAAGTGCACATTATTAAATGAACATTAATGCAGTATAAAATCTTACCAGGACAAGGTTTAGGTATGTTTGTATGCAAAAATAGGTGTGTGTGAGATAGAGAGATATGTGCTTATAAATTACACACACTGTAAAAAATACTCATGTATTATATTACAACTATATACATTCATTAGAAAGAAACTGATCAACCCCTGTCGAGGAGATAATGCAGCAGCCGTTATCAGTTCTTTGGCATCCAGGAAACGAATGCTATTTTCTGGACGAAAACCCTTTCAGTATTCCCTTGCTTCTTGAAATTGCTTGTAATAGTCTTCGTCTGTAGGGTTTTCTGTACACTTCTGCCCATTGTTTGGAGGCCGTGCTTCATTGTATCGGCTCCAGTCACCTTTGCATATAATCCAGGGCAGAATGTCCACTTTGTAATGGAGTTCTGCTGAGAATTCGATGCTGATCAGGTTTGGTGTTCCTGCTCCTTTCCCTCTGGTAATCAGCTGCATGTTATCATCATAGCAGCAGTGCTGAGCTGCGAGCGTTGTGCTCTCCAAAGAGAGCATGGAGCGGATGCAGTATCGTGCAGTGGGCTTATAGATCTCCAGTTTTTCCTTTGGACCGCTTGCATCCTTCCAGCGAAAGTTTTTCCTCTTAATTCTATCATAGATTTCAGCAGTGCTGTATGCAACTTCTCTGGGGTAGGAGCACGGGCAGCTGGGAAGATCGTTGACCACCTTGTGCATGTATTTCTTCAAGAACTCACTTTTGCAGCTCATCCATCTTTCACAGCTATCAGTATCTGTTTAAGGGCAGGAAATGGAAAACTTAGGATATGATATGCAGCACCCCAATTCATATGATCAGTGATAACAAATGAGAAAACCTCACTGTTCAGCACTGGCGCTTTGCTTAGGAAACAAAGGGCAGTAATAAAAGCTCGTCGCCCTGCCTGCAATGTGGTAATGTGCTGTCCTGTCAGATAAAGAAATCAAATAGGTGACCAGGGCCTCAGGCAGTGCTGCTCCAAATTATGTTGCAGTACCAATGCCAGTAAGAATCTTTGAGGTTTCTTCTACCTGGCAAATTCTAGCCAAGCCTCTGCCATCCCTGTGTGGCCCAAAAGACACTGTCGGGGTGGACAGGCAACAGACCTGAAAGAGGGCGATTGTGTTCCCTGCACTCATACAGGCGTTTGCAGTCTGCCTTCGGTTTAAGCCCTAGTCTGCACACTCACCTTGTAGGAACAGCAGATTCAGATGATGAAAATTTTGTTATGGTGCTGGAAACATCAAGATGGCAAGCAAAGCCTGGGTTACTTTAAAGTTCATTATTAAATCCTAAACCAGTCTTACTTTTAACTAACAAATACTTCTTTCTCTTTGGTCTCCATCTTCCCAAAGGGGTATTTCAAGCAGCTGTAGCTCAGACATGGAGACTGACATCTTGGCTGGCTTCTCACACATGCAGCCACAAGTGATTCAGATTTGAAATGGGCATGTGACATAATATCAGTGTCCATACATTAGGAGGACTTAGTGGCACCAGAGCCCTGACTTATAGCTGGGATTACAGAGATTTATGGACTAGTAGCATATTTAATACTGACCTTTTATTATTTTGCAACAGTCTTGAGAGAATCCAGTTAAACTTCTCTACCCAAAATGTTGTTTAAGGTGTCTGTGTCATGCTGTGAGCTTTAAAAAACCCTGCACATCTTTCTCCACACTTATGTAACAGGACTCTGGAGTACGGCAAAGACTGGGACCTGAAACGCTTTCAGCAAACATCCCTGCAAAATATTTACTTAGTGATCTCTATTTTGTTTTTCTTTCTCCATCAAGAGTCCTTTCCCAGCTGTCATTAACTGTTGTGCTCTAGCACCACAGAGGGGGGTGCTGGAGTGCATTGTTTGCCCAATTAGTCCAGCATCCAGCATTTAGGAGTGGCTACTCCACGGTTTCATTGCAGGGATGAAATCAGAACGTTAGAGAGGTGGGCTGACTTCTAGATAGATCAGTATCAAGTCACGCCCTATAAAATTGCTTTGGCTCGTCCCACTGCAGCACACAGTTAGAAAAGCTGTTCGTGCTCATAAAAGTCATTGCCATTTCTTTTTTAGTGTGACAGCTAAATCTAAAAGGCTTTTATAGTATCATCCATTCAAGGCTATTTCAGCAAAATGCTAAACAGTGTTGGATTTTCTCCATCCACTGCTGTGGACACTTAAAGCTCTTTTCTGAACTAGGACAGAGACAATTTTACAATGAAAGAAGGACAGAAATGTGTTAAAAGTTAAGAGAAGAAACATTCTATGATGGAAGCAAGCTAAGGTCTGTGTCATAAACTTAAGCAAGATAATAGATGACCATTTTTACTGACACTTTTTTCAATAAACTTAAAACCTTGGACCCACAGCAAGAGTGAAAACAGGAAAATTTAAGTTTCTTATCTCCTACTGAAAGATTGGCTAGGCTGCTTACCGACTTCAAACAGTTTGGTGGCATTGAAGTCTTCGCTCCCGGCGAGTAAGCTCACTTCTGTGGCTGCTGTCCGGAAGGTATCTTCGATCCCTAAGACAAACATGTTAATGGTGGTGGTGTTTTCCTACGAAAACAGGACAAAATCAACTGCCTCCCTCCCACCGCCTTCTCCCCCGGTTCTGCACGCTGCTTTGTTTGTCGGGGAAGCAACCTGAAGTTGTTCCTGGAGGCACTGTTCATTTAAAAGTATAATGCCCAAGAAACCTGGGGAGTTAGGAAGCTAACTGCTGTTTTAAAGAATTAGCTTAGCCCCAAGTTAAAAAGGGTTCCCATTTTAGAATTTAGATTATATTTAAGCAACAAACTGTTTATTTATGAACCTGGTGTAGGGACAGGGTGGGGGAACCAATGTTTTTCTTCCTCTTCCAAACCCAAGGCTTGCCAGTATCTCTCAGTGATGCAGGTAGGACATCTGCACACACTGCGCCTGGTCAGCTTTATGTGACCAGCATCGCCTCAAAAGCATGTAAGTAAGGTGAGTGACTGATAAAATAAATACATGTGTCCTAATGGGAACTGTAAAGCGCTGGCTGAAACACCATGTCTGAGGGAGACAGCATTTTTGTCATTTCCTAAAACAGAGCAACATGTCTGAAGGCAGGTGTATAAATTCATATCCATGCATGGGCAAATGTTTTAAGGAAGCACAAGGAAGAAAGATGCTATTACAAGGAGAACGGCACGTGTTGGTCTCTCCTAGCACTAGGGAGTTGAAAGGTGTGAGTAGGCAAGAGATAAATAACCTCCCCAGTCAGACCCATCTCCCAGCTATAGCAGCAATATCGCAGCTGTAACAGCAATAGAATAAATATCAGGATCTTAAAAGATCAGAATCTTCCAGCAATCTCCAGCTAAGCGTCTGCTATCAGTAGAGAGAGACGTGGATTTCCAGAAAATACACGAATTGATCCTTCCCAAGTATGCATCCTTTCATTGCTGTTTCAGTTTGCCCTGCCTAGCAACCTAATGTTTCCCAGTCTGTGCTATGTAGCCTTAAAACAATTATCTCTTCAAAGAAGCATTTGGACGCTATTCTTTTTTTCCCCCTTGACTTAAAAACCTCTACAGAGAGCAGAAAGCTCTTTAATACATGATAACTGTATGGTTAATAATGAAGTCTGTTCACCATCCATCTTCTTTCCAATGAACTTTCTCCTGATCTCCTGAACCAGGGCATAATAGTGGCTTGCAAAGCTTCAAAACAGCCTCAGGCAGCTTTTCAATAAAATTATCATACGGTTTTGCCTTAACTCCAGCAGTAGATGAAGAATAATAGATACCCAAGAATCCATTACAAGGCAGTAATTCACTGCTGGAATTATAAACAGTAGAAGCTGAGCTTTGCCCTTGTCATTTTAAAAATGTCAGCACAGCCTCAAAGAGTGAATATATTTTGCTTGCTGATCGTTGGGGGTCTGTTATATGACATAATATGTTCTTTCAAGTTTGCCACCGTTTGATGCTAGCTGGTAATAAATACTGGAGAATATAACTGGGGGGCTACATGCTTTATTCTGGATTTAACCCCTTATTGTAGAGGCCTTAGCATGTATGAGAAAATCCCGTGGTATTTTTCTCCTGAACTGCCTAGCAGTTGTTACCTTGCGATGAACGTACACATCTGTGAGCGAAGCTTTTCTGAGCCCCTTCCCAAGGTTCCTAACCCTTTCTTCCAGCACTGCTGACATTTCTTTCCTAACAAAAACATGGACCTCCAGTTTCTGCATTTCTGAGTCATTAAGTAAGCTCAGTGATGCCACCATGGCATGTGTTTTCACCCATCTCCGACCTTGGGAAGTAATGAAACAACATATAGCTCATGCATTGCTGCAGCTACTGCATCGCTGCTTTGCAAGCTTGGCTAAATACAAACCCACAGCAGCATTTAAAGAACATCATGAGAGAGGTTTTCCATAGCAATTCTAAACTTTTATGATGTGGGTTTGAGTGCTTGGCCATGCTTTATGATGCTAAGGACACCTGCATTAGTGGCGCTTAATGTCTGTGCCTTTAGAAGGGCAGGAGCTAAGGAAAGGCTCCTTGTCTTGGCCATATTTTCTGATCACATTCAAGCTAAAGCTACACTTTCCTTCATCCCATTAGTGCAGACTTGTTGCAGGACCAAGCTTGCTGTTTATACTCCCCAACTGACCAAGCAACATGGCAAGAAACGGAGGTGGCTTTCCCACCTTGACATAGCTGTTGACTTCCAAGGACAGGAGATTTTGTAATCCAGTAAAAACAAAATCTCTGGAGTCAAACACAAGTAGATATTTTAAGTATTTTTTTCGTATTAATACATGTGGAGGCTTACAGTAATTCTGGGTACGTTAGACACAAAACTTAAAAGCCATTTTGCTGGGGCGAGCTGTTTGTTCACAGCACGGGCAGGTCCATTCACTGCACAGCAAAATATGAGCTCACTGAGGCAACGGTTAGCATGGCTGTTTTGAAATTCTAAAATTAATGCAAATTTGTTTCATGAGAGTAGATTACACCCTTTGGAATACAAAACGTAATATGCTCAAAAATGACTGCCAAAATCTAAAAAAAGCCTGTATTTGTCTTTTAAGTCTCAGGGGATAGCAGACTGCATCCAGCAGCACAGTATTACTAGCGAAGAACCTGCCATTTCACAAACGTCCTTGAGAACCAGCGTCTCTCTTCCCAGCAAAACTCTTACCTAGCCAAGGAGTCAATGGGACCTTGGCTTCGGGCACAGCAGGGCTCTTCTCCCCCTCCCTCGACCACCTCTCCCCAGTGCCCTTCTGCTAGCACAACCAAACCTGGGCAGTTTGGCCGGTCGCAGGTCCGGGACTCAGTGGCGGTGCAGGCGTACCCACAGGACCTCGTCCGCTTCTGGTTGCCGCTCCCGCAGGTGACGCTACAAAGGGACCATGGGCTCCAGTCTCCCTCTCCATCAATGTAATCTGTGTAAGAACAAAGATGAGGAAGGAAATGAAGAAACGAAACTCCGACTGCCCAAAACTACTGTGTAGTGTTTTTTATTAAGAAGGCAAAACAGGAATGGAATCCAGATGTTTCTACCTGAAGCTCGGGCTAAATGCCAGGCATAAGCCTGCTGTTTAAATGGTTTTCACACTTGCCGCTCCTCAGGGAAATGCATACAGCATTATTTGAAAAAATATTTCCTTTCTCTTTTGACCTTATGGCAGCTGAGAATCCTCAGCTGCAAAGCTGGGTCGTGAACTAACAGTACACATCTATTCCCATAATTCCCCTCTATACAGGAAGATGCTTTCTGATCACAAACTAATATCACAGGATAAATTACATTTTGTTTTTTTTCTCTTCAAAACACAAAGCAATAGTGCAACAATGCTTGCGTAATTAATTTTTAGGACACATTGAATGTTGGACCATGGGAGGCTGAGCGCCATGTGTGGAAACGGCAAATTTTCTTCTGTCCCTCCAAACATGAAACATATTACAGAAATACTACCATGCATATAGGGAACTACATAGTCATCTGGCACCCAGAACAACATGCAACTTGTACTGGTTCACACAAATTCTTAAATAACACCAATTCTGATTCCTTACTAGGAGCAGCCATCTGAAATGGAAACACAAGGTTATTCTCTTCTGGTAGACAGCCAAGACTGTACCAAGTCTGCATTGCCAAGACACGGTGCCACCATCAGTACCCGCACACCTTAGACCCCATCCCTTTTGTTTGCTGGGTTATCTGTTGCACATCCCACCTTGCGAAGGGCACCAGGTGGAGCCTGTGAACCAACCCCAGTTCTCTTCCATTCCCACTGGCCTCTTGCTTTTCAGCCTCGCCAGCTGAGTTGTGTCTTGCTACAGAACGTATGGCTTAATGGCATTCTCTGCAATCTGTGAGCGTTCAGCTGGCCCCATGATGGCAGCTTGTCGCCTTTGCTCACTTGGGTTACACTCACAGTGGTAGCAAAGCAAGTCTGAGTGTTGTGACTCAGAGCCAGCCCCGCTCTCTAGCTATAGGCTGACCGCGTATGCACTGGCAAGACACGGGGACAGATCCCTGTCTGAACTCTGTGCTACATGCAACTCCCGCTCCCCCCTCCCTGCCATGCTGTCAGTGGGCTTCCTGAGCTGGTTAGTAGAACACATAACTTGATTTGTACCATATGTAATGACTGACGACAACTCTGTGGGGTGCTATTAAACATTTATTGCCAGGAGTATGCGAAGGTTATATATCTCACTCCTAGCAAGCTGCCTAGATGCGAGTTCCTCGTGGCAGGGACCTTACGTGCTTTTCCTCCTTTTCTCACACTGTGCTAACTGGGAGGCTGGCACACTCGAATCAGGTGTCTGCGGGTCTGGTGTGGGTGGAATGATGGCCCCTGCGGTACGGTCTGCGTGCAAAGATGCCTGACTTGAATGTGCCAACAGGAGGGCACTGCAACAGTCTGAAGAGGCACAAGGCCTTTTCAGGAAAATGTGATCCACCTTCTCTAACTAACTCTGCTCTCTTTTCCAGCCTTTTTCTGACTCTTTTTTTTCCCCCCATGTGTCTGATGAGGAAGAACAAACGTGACCAGGTATGATGGTCACCCATCAGTTGTGATGGATGCCTCATCCCTGGAGGCGTTCAAGGCTAGGTTGGATGGAGACTTGGGTAGCCTGATCTAGTGGGTGGCAACCCTGTCCACAGCAGGAGGGTTGGAACTGGATGGTCTTCAAGGTCCCTTCCAACCCAAACCTTTCTGTGATTCTGTGATGCTTGCCAAAGAGCCCAGCCTGAGAAGTCCAGGAAAGGTGAATAGAGCTCTGTGTGGTGCTTTGTGGCAGGGGCAAGATAAAGGATATAGGGATGTGAAACGTGTGAACAGTCTGATGCTGGAACTAGCATAAAAGCCCCATGCAGACAGGATCTGCTGCTATGTCCTGTCAAAGGCCAATGGCATGCAACATTTTACATTAGTCAGAAGGCCAAGAGTCTCTTGCAATTAGTAGGGTGCTCTGGTGCATGGCAAAAAGCTCTAAGATAATTTTCAGGCTCACCTACCTAGTGCTTATACTGCACTATGAAATACACGGTATCTACTATTAGATATACCAGGTTGAATTTTCGTCTCACTCTCAACCTGTTCTCCCTTTTTTTTTCTATTTGTAATTCTCATTAATTCTACCACAATTATTTGTGAGAGCAATTTTATTTTCCCTAAATGAATAGCTATATGAATTCTTGGCAATAAAGTGTGCCCATGCCTAAATGCAGGTGCAAAAAGAAGGGACAGACTTTAATCTGGCCACAAAATTTAATGCATATGCGTGCATTTAAATACACCATCCCATGAAAAGGCTCTCTGCAGTGTTAAGGCTCTAGGACCTGGAAAAATTAGACTGAAACAATGCACGACAGCCACTCTGCAGTATCTAGGTGACACAACACAAGTGCCACAAATACTCTGGCTTTGGAACTCTGCTCTAACTAATTCTGTTTATTTATTTTCATGAAACTGAAATCTGAGAGGCTCTGAGCTACCTGTGACTCCTGTGGTGCACATATTAATTCACCTCCCTCAAGTCTTTCCCATGCGGGTGGATAGTGGGGCAGTGAGTAAATGGAGCTCCTCTCTGTTTCTAGTCTCTGCAACCATTTCATGCAACAAGCTGAAAACAATTGTTTTCGCCATGACACATCTGGAAGGGAACTACACACGCAAATACACAATGTTCCTGCTGCATATGCCACTCCCCACACATGCACCAACATAATTCATCTTATTTGTGTATCCACCAGACACTACCACGTTTTAGATCTTGCTTATTTATCCAATAATTATATTTCAGTTCCCAGACCACTGCATGATTCTAAATTTGCACTTATCCTTACTCTAAAAATAAATATGAAACCTTGTTTCCTTTGCTTTTAAAAAAAGTACACTTACGACTAAAAAAAGACCCTCTTATGGGATAACTGGTATGATTTTCAAGATTATAGACTTACTAGTGGAATGTAGCTACCACAGTACAGCTTGTGCATCTGCACAGATTTGTATTTAAAAGCTGATGAACAAAAGCCACATGTTGAAAAATTCTATTTTGTTTGGCCTCCTTTCAGCAATGCCTCACCATTCTCATTTCCCCCAAACTCATTTTACAATCCCAAGATGCCCATAAGAGGCCTGGAACACAAACTTACCATACTCTGGCTGCTCCTTGGACTCAAATGTCCGGTGACTGGGTGCACGACTATCCCACCCACCGAGAGGGTTTAGGAAGTTGCTGTCCTCAGTAGTGCTGTCATACTTGTAGTCCTGGTCACCGCTGCTCATGCGAGTCAAGGTGGAGGACCTCTGCCACCAGTTTCTCCAGTCGGGTGACGGGACCGGCCAGCTAGGCTTGCTGCTCTCTTTTTGCAGGTCCTTGTCTGTCTCGGTGTCGGGACCATCCACCACTTCAATGGTAACCTGTGGGATTCAAAAAAGACCGGACTGTCTGTCATTGTCACCTCCCAGTCAGTGGGAGACTTCCTCTATGGCAGATGACTGATGTTGCCTTGCAAAGGGGCTGTGTAACACCGTAGGGTTAGCATGTTGTAAACCATATGTGGATTACTGAGCCCAGAGATATGCAGAGGCTGAGTGATTCCTTCTGCTACCTCTGCTGAATCAGACCTTGGAACAAAGGCTAGGAAAAATACCACACAAAATAATAACCCATGCTGTGCCTAAACCCTTTACAGCAGAACAACCTGCCTTATGGGGAAAAGATGTTCAAACCTGGACGTGTATGTCCAGAAAAGAAAACCAGATCTGTTCCTCTAAATACACTGGGGCTGAATTTGAGGCAAGCATGAAGCATGCCAGTATGCAGAGCTTGTTCTGAGGACTTGGACTGACTTAGTACAGGGCTAAGTAAGTTCATGGGTGCGAAGGTGGAGGACAGCCCACAGTCTCCACTGGGTCAGTGTGGGTTTGCATCTGCCTTGCCCCCTAGCAACGTCTCAGCCCAGCCCCTCGCACTGCCCACCTCAAGACACCGTGTTTCTGTCATGGCACACTATGTGAAACCACACCGCGGGGCTGAGAGCCAGCAGCTCTTTCAGTCATTGCCACATAAGTCACTTGCTGCTAAGCCACCTGAAGTAGGCCCTCTTTATGTGCTGCAGGGAGTTAGGATATATGATCCATTTACGGCTTCTGCAGAACCCAGAGCCAAGATTCAAATTTGGTGCCCAGTTTGCTCACAGACATCGTGAATGCGAATATAATGCTGCACAGGGAGAGCCCTTGATTACTTGGGCTGGACAATGTGTCATTATGAAACTCTTGGATAAACATTGTGCATGCATATAGGTGGCTATTGAGGTAGAAATAGGAATTAGCCATCAGAAACCTTGGCTATGTGAGTCAAGCACAGCATGACCGTAGATTAATCATGAAATGCTCTGATGCTTTGTGCTGGTGTGGTTCAGTGATTACACTGGACTGGCTAAACACAGTGCAGAAGTGAGTATCAGTTATATCTATAATGCTTAATACGTACCGAGGTGTTCTTAATGTTACATAGATTTACAAAGCAGTCTTTCAAGATAGTGCTCCAGGAAAACTGGGTTATTTAAGAACTGGAAAATGTACAATTATGTTTAAAGTCAAAATACTCACCATATAAAAACAATGTCCATGTTTCTTCAGCTACCTGTGATCTACAGAGGAGTGTAATGCAGGAAGCAAAACAAAGACTTGCTGCCATAGTTGAGGTAGCTACAGGCACGACTACATGGACAAGACAGCGCCCATGCACCCTTTTTGGAGAAGGGAGATTTTGCATCTGTTTCATGCTTTGCTTTTAACCATAGACAGAGCCCCTGAAATAAAACAGCTCCAAGGCTACTAAAATGGCACTGGGAGAAAGAGCAAGAGTGAGGGAAAGGGCAGTTGTCAGCCTAATAGCATCTTTACGCAGGAGATATTTTACTCCCAGACTAAATGTGAAATCAGAATGATTACTTCATTAACCTCAGTTTCTACAGACCAAGAGTTAAAATGGATTTCATAAGTTTGAAAACAACAGGGTTAGTTCAGGGATTCAGAATTGTTGCATTGACCCAAACAAAACAGAGTTTTCACAATAAGTGAAAATAAATGATGTTGCTCAGTGGGTAACACTGCACTGCTGGCCAGTTGGAGGGCTTTAGTACTGACCATGTGAAAACTAGTATGACTCTAGTACTCACTCTTGTAGCAAGTATTTTTAAGACCACATTAACTTTGTAAGCAATGACTCAGAAAAGTGGAAAACAAAACAAAACAAAACAAGCCTTTTGTTAAAAAAAAAAAAAAAAAAGTCATGGAGCACTTGACAATCATTCCATTTGTTTTTCTAAACTGTAGTTACATGACTGTGAGCCAGGGCAAACTCCCATTATTTCAGCCAGGTACAGTGTGAAGAACCATAGGGATTTGGATTTAAGACACTTATTCAGAATTTCAAGCCAATTTAATCAAAAGAGGGTTTGTAGAGACAAAGGAAATTAGTTGGGCTGTGTGCTACATTGTGGAAGAGAAGCAGGTGATATTCAGGTTCATAAGACCACATCAGACCTCCAACAGCACTGCCACTAACTTACTTTTGAGACATGCCTGTGCAACCAGTGTGTGTGTACTACAAAGCAGGCTTATTAAAAAGGCCTTTAAAATGAATTTTCCAGCACACGAGGTGTGCTTAACTTAACTGTGCCATGGAAAGCTCTCAGTCCTTTCTGTCTGGCTGAGAGCTAACGTGGAACAAAGAGGGAAGCACAACCCATTGGGGTGACTCAGTGCCCCGGGTAAGCACACTCACCAGCAGTGTGTGCGATCATACGGTGCTTCTTTCAGTGATACCTGGGCAGGGGAGAAGGAGTCCCTGCCCTTTGTCTCTTTTCCTCTCCAGCATGACTGTAACTGACCTTGCAGGACTGTGGTGCTTTGTCACCAGTGAACAAGATAAGAAGTTAAGGCTTGAGATATTGTTCTAATTAATAATCCCTTTATTAATCAAAAGAGAGGGGTCTAGGGAGAGGAAAGGTCAAGAGAGATCCACCTCACCATAAGCAAGATTGTTTAGATAAGCTATTGAATAAATGAACATAGCAAAAGCTAAATCCAGCGTGGTAATCTGACAAACACCAGTATTTCTCCCTCCTCTTTTTTAAGCTTTGAAGCCAATAGAGTGAAAGAAATTCTACAACATGTCCTGGGATGGCCTGACCTGCCGCTCCTGGAAAGTTAAAAAAGACGACTTCAGTTGAATCAAGTTCTCTTGGTTTTCAAGGACTCATCTACGCTCTGCCCAGCCCCGCTTAACTCTAAAGCACCTCCCAGAGGCACAGAGAAAATCAGTGAGAAAGGGCAGTAAGGCCTCCATGGTGTGACCCAAGGCTTAGGGCAGAGGTATAAGAAGTGGCTACTTCTTTGGGCAAGGAATTGCTTCCCTATCCCAAGGTAAAATCCTGAAAAATTAGCATTCACCGAATTGTTCCAGTACTTACAGTTAGCCTTAACAGCATTAGCCCATGACTATGCATATACGTATATATGATACACAAATATGTATCCTCTGATTGGTTGCCATACTGTTTTTTAATTTTTTTTTTTAAAAAGTCAAAAAAAAGAAATTAGATCCAGAGCTATAGTCATTAAAAAGGGGCAGTTAAGACAGCTCTGGAAAAGCTTTCATGTTGTGTAACTATTCCAACAAAAACATGTTCTCTCAAAAACAAAAAAATAGACCTTGTTTAGTATTTTTATCACGAAGACCATTTTAAAGACTTCGTTTTCCCTGTTTTCTTCTTCCAGAGATTATCAAAACTGCAAAGATGATTATTTATTTTTTTGTCACGCTTCCCAAAATGTCTGTGGTAACATGGATCTTGTGTAAATCCACAATCATCTCCAGAAGTATTCAAGCCTAAAATGAAGCCATTTCTTTTATGGTTGTTTGAGCTATAAATAAGGATGTTCCTCTAAAAATTGTTAAAAACAATTGGCATAGGTACATTAAAACAACAGATTTGCAATGAATTTCTAATGAAATAAATGTATCAAGCACAGATGTCTTGAGACACCAACATCCAATTTTCTCCTGGCCAAAAACATACAGAAGATAAATGTTATCCATGCTTGCTGGAGTGCACAAAAAGTTCTATGTGCTTTGTCCTGTTTATTGAGACAATGTTTCTGAATTCACTTTAATCGTGTAAACATTGCCCTAAGCAACTGGAAGATTGTGTTACAGGAAGGACTACACTTGCAGTATTGCGCAAGCAGCGGATTCTACCACATTTCTACCCCACTTCCTTCATGACGCAAATTTTCAGTGAAGAATTTGCCATTCTATAAAGGTGGATATGTGCAAGTTAGCAATGGAGTAACTGTAATAGCAGAATAGAAATTATTTAATTATAAGCTATTGAAATGATAAATTTAGGTTTAGACCACATAACAATTGAGCTAAATGGATGTCAGTAGTGCTGAAAAGTTACTTCTAGTTACAGCACGACAGCTCACACAGAACAGTTTTCTGAGCTCATTGAAAGGAAAGTGAAGGACATTACAATTTGCTCGGCGCGAAGAAGACAACATGACTCAAACCCTGAAATTTGTGTTCTGATGGCCCTAACGGAATCCCACAATTCAAAATCTGGTCCCAACCCTAGCTCTGAATTTTGCATTCTGCGGTGAGCTCTTGTTGCACCATGACTTTAATAAGTCTCTGCAGAGGTAACAGCTCTGGTATTGAAAACTCTTAAACCATGGCCCTCTGGCACCCTGCCCTGCCAAGACTACTTCTTCCAGCTCACTAAGAGGACTAGCTCAGTTCCTGACATGGCTGCACTGTGCTTCTGGTGCTGCAGCGAGCTCAGCAAAGCAGACAGACTGACCAGGCAGATGGTCTGGACCCAGCCCAAGGAACAAGAAAAGGAATATGCACTCTCCATTTCTCCAGGTCTTAACGACAGGGACAATTGCATTGTCATTGCATCTCAAAGAATTAAGCCCTAAAGACAGTCCAAGAACTGAGTGCTACTGGAGCCCTCCAGTTATTACTGAGCCAGATTAGAGGCGAGACATACTGGTTACAGCTCAGTGCTGCAGATACTGCTGAGTCTTTTCTGATGATACCAAGAGGGTGTTGCTTTCCAGTGCAGTAAAACCAGCAGCTTCAAATGACAAATACAAAGTTTATCTAAAAAACAAATCTAATACAATGTGTTAAAAGCTACATGTGATATGGATAGAGGTGAGGGGAATGAGTACTGATAAACGTGGAAAAGAGTTGGCTTGAAGTCTGTAGTTATTTTTTAATGCAGATCATACAGCCTTGTTTCTCTGTATTCTGTATGTTCTTACAGTGTGTGGCACTGGTATTTTTTTAAAGAGAGGGTAGAAACAGATTATTTATCAAAGAGAATAGGAACACCTCCCCTGTGAGAACAGGCTGAGAGCTGAGGCTGTTCAGCTCCTGTCACTCCTATTAGTTATCACCAGTGCCACGATTCACAGCAAGGATACTCATCAAAACACATTTAATCATAAACTCTTCTATTTCAGCTTTCCAGGCACACCAACACATTTTCATATATATATACATCCCCCACATGACTTTCTTCTGTTACTTAGAAGTATGAACAATTTTGTCACACCCATTTTGTCTGCTCATTTACAAGGTCTGCAATAGGCATGCCTCAACTACTTAAGTCAAACAAGTGCAAACCTACACAAAAGGGACATTCCACATGTGAGGAAATCCAGAGAAAAACGTGTGATCAGCTTTTGAAATCACCTTCTCTTCCTGAAGTCTTCCAGCCATTGACAGAATAGTTGAAATAACAAAAAAATAAAAAAAAATCAAATACCCCAAACCAAACAGCTAGTCTTTGCTTGACAGCCGCTGCTGCAGTTACTCTCAAACAACCAGCATGAAAGTAATGCTGAAGTATACAATGCCACTTGAAATGGTGCAAGATTTAACAAGGCAAGAACACCACAGAAAGCCTAAGTAAGTGCCATCCTTGACTGCAAAGAGTCAAATAGCATTTGCATTACTGCAGGCTCTGATTATAGTTTCAGAGGTTTTCCTAAAAGGCAGTCCACTACACTTGTATTTGATTATCACCTGATGAATGCAGTAGTAGCCTGCAGACGTTAATTTTCTGAATTTCTGTGACTGTGTTCTGAAGTCCACCACTTCCTCCCCAAAAGAGCACACCACTAAAGCATGATACAGCAATTACATTCTTGCAGAAAACCAGAGAAGGAATGGCCACAAAGAGAACTCACTGGAGCATCTCTTCAACCTGCTTTCTCAGGCAGAATTTTACATCTGTTTATTAGGTATTTAAAATGTCCAGGTACAATTTCCCTTTAAAATGTTATTTTTGGTCTGCACAAGTTTGTACTAGCAAAAGGAAAAAGAAGTTGTGAGGTCTGTAAGAAGTAAGCCATTGTACTACATTAACACATAGTTTTTTTTTCTCCTTTTCAACCAAATTCCATGACACAAAGCCTTCATTTGACACAGCACCATGGAGTTCACAGCATTACTGCACCGTGCACTGCCAGGGTGAGCTTTATCCTGATTCCTCTGTCATAAAGAGGCAAGAGGCTGGCTTGATGTCTCAGCTGCTGCTGTTTTACCAGCTGCCTCTTCACACATTTTGTATTTACTGTTCTTTATGCCCACTCTCACGTTCTTCTTCTAAACGCAGAGGGCTGATCTAGCAGACAGCTCTCACTATCTAGGTTGGTGGCTGTCCTCTGGAGCAGATAGCGTCCCCCTTCCCAAGATGAAGCCATACAGATTGTCTCTAGGCTGCACATAGCCTGTGGAAGGCTGGATGCAAAGCCATGTGGGATGTCCAACTGTCTTAGCTGCAGTAGAAACTGAGTTGCATCCTCTTGCTTAGTCAAAATATAACTGTGCTATATGTTACGATGTGTGTGACAGGTTAAAACTCCACAGACTTTTTGTTCATCATTGCTCTGAGACTCACTGTCCTATGAAGACTTCTAAATTAACACCCTTAGGACTGTAACTTACAGAGCCCAAAGCCATTGGGTAGAAGAAAATTTAGTATTGATTCTGCTTTCAGTTGCCAAACGGGCAATGAGAAATTTGCAAGTCACTCTGTCGTTATTTCCATTGAGATAAGTAAGGTACTGTTCTTTGAGCAAGAACTCAATGTAAATCTTTTATTTTTTTCCCCAGAAAGAGTAGACTGTCTTTTACAACATTCAGGCAAAGGAATAAACTTTCTTTGAAGTCATTTCTACAAATGACTTCGTAATGAATTGACGGTAGTTTTATCTCCATAAGGCCTGAACTGCTGCAGGCAGGACTGCCAACCAGGAACTTGAGGAAGCTCCGTGTATCCCTATTTATGCATCTGAATAAGCTGACTAAATATAATGCAGGATGTAGGGAGCCTTTTTCTGAAAGAGTTGATGCTTGTGCAAGAGCTCTGGTGTTAACGTTGCTGAATGTTTTCCAGTTCACAGGACTAGGCTTTCTAGTTCTCAGAGTCCAGCAAAACTGCTTAGCTGGCTGACACATTTCCAGCATCAGGTGATGGAAAAAGAGGTCAGAGCAGAAGCAGCTACTGTAAAGACAAGTCAGGGAAATGTTTCTATCCTCCAGTCATTTGTCTGTTCCCCAAGTCTAAACATGAAATGTTGTCATGGATCAGAAAAAGTTCTTGTTTCCTTCTGCCCTCCTCCACGGTTAACGTACTGTTCAAACAGTGATGGTACGCTATGTTACCTCCTTCCACAATCTGGGACCCCTATACCTTCCCTGCCTTCCCTTCCTAAGACTTTCTGGAAGGCTTCTCCTAGTGTGAGGGATGTGTAGAGGCACCACATGTTGAACGTGTTTACTACCTTGGCCTGTCAAGTATTGGACCTGCACTCAATCCAAATCTGTTAGACTTAACGTTGCAAGCCATCTATGAAGTAATGGAGTGTCGACTTGGAGACAGCTTGTTCTCTCACGAATAGGTCTATTATATCTTTATGTATGTACTTTTTAGACATATCAAAAGGATGGTAATTTTGTGGGCTGGGGGACTATAAGAAGCCAGGAATTTATTTAACCAGAAAACTAGTTCTATTAGCGTACTGTTTTTATAAGCACATCTTAGGCAGAACAACATTTCAATTTATTGTTTTGGTTAAAAGAGACTTCTTATTAATGCCAATTTTGCTTTAAGGCTCTGAATTAAAAACAAATCACTCATTTTTTCCTCTTTCTAATCCTTGAAGTTTTAAGATGCAAGCGGCTTGCAAGAGGCCTTTCCAAACCCAAGAATAGTTTGAGGAATAACATATAACAAAGTTTCTTGCAGACAGTTTTGGGGTTGTGTTTTTTTGTTTTTTTTTTTTCCATGCCAGGCAGCTGCTGCAGAAATTGACTTTAAGTCTTGGTTCCATAGAGAGGACCACATTTTGAGATGAAACTTAGAGTTATTCTCATATAACCTTTGGGAATGGTTGCATTTTTTAATAGCAAGCCAAAAGGGAATCTGTTCATAAGGAAATTTTACAATGGAGAGTTGAAAACAGAATTTAAAATACTCATTTAATATAAGGGAATATATTCTGAAATGCAAAGGCAAAGATGTCTTTAGTATCATAAATAGGTCTATTGATACCTACGTTCTGCGTTCAACAATACTCAAAGAGAAATTCAGAAAACGTTGAAATCTGTGCATTCACTTAAGACAAAGAATATATACAGTCTCTCTTGGGCAGAAGGGTGGACTGTTCTGACTGCATGACACAGAAGGCTGAAAGTTCACTTAATTCAGTAAAATGATCTCATGTAGCTTTGTAAAACATCACATGTTAGCATGAATTTGTACCTGAATGTTGGGATTCTGCCCATTGATGTCTGCTTTTGACAGGTCAGGGAAGTTTGGGAGATCCAGGAGGAAAGATCTGGGTCCATCTCTTTGCAAGGACGTATGCCCGTTTTCCTGCCTGAATCGCTGCTTAGGGAAAGGCCGGTGGGCAGCCTGAAGATCAGGGTATTCTTTTCTGTCCTCGGGGTTCAGGGTAAAGCTGTCTTCAGGTGAATGGTCATCTGCAGTGAGTGTGTTCTGGGGAAAAAAAAAACAACACACTATAAAAACAACTGAGGTGCAGTCCTGCCAGTATCCCCATCTCCAGTTTCCTCTAATGATGACCGCAGTGTGCAGATAGAAGTCCTTACAACGTCTGCACCCACAGCTAGTTTTTCAAAACACAGGATTTATGATGTATTTTCTAGGGTATCATGAGGTTGGCCCGATTCTCACTGAAATATATCCAGTTACACTGGTGCAGATCTGTAACTACCTGACACATGATAAAACTGAGTCAGATTTGGGTGTTTAGCTCTATCGGGTTCCTGGAACATTCCAGCCTTCCAATGATACCTACACATTCACGCAAGCATCTAACTTAAAGCAAATCTGGAAACCTGAAAATCTGAAACAATCTCTGTGAAAACAAATTATACCAGATTAAACCTGATCTAGCTGTAGATGTCCCTATTCATTGCAGGGGAGTTGGACTAGATGGCCTTTAAGGGTCCCTTCCAACTCAAACAATTCAATGATTCTGTGTTCCTAAAATGGTGCAAGGATATCTTTACTACAAAGCATTACAGTTTTCTCTGTTCCAAAGTGGAGCAAAAGCCCTGACTGCTAAGTTCTTGTTGAAATTTATGGTATTAAAAGATCCTACTGTGTTGAACTAGCAGCCTCCTCCTCTCTCTCCTTCGTTTGCAACAGCTTCCATCTAGTTGTCTGTCTTCCTCACCCGCTTTCTCTGGTCTTGAACATCTGAACCTTCCTTCCTCTGGGATCTCATTTTCATGTTTGCCTAATGGTGGGATTGAATTTCACCAAGCTGTGGGTCAGTGGTTAATGCTTTTGTTATTGCTGAGCGTACTTTCGGGTGATGCAGTTTATTACAGCAGGCTGCCTTCGAACCAGTAGCACTGCTGCCACTGCCTTTGACCTCACCAGGGAGCTACATTTGGTATCAAAACACTCTCTCCCTAGGTTAGGACTGGCCTGGGGACTCAAGGGGGGGAAAAAAAAAAAAAAGGTAGACAAGTCAAATCTTCTTACGGCTACAAAAAAAAATGCATCAGGCAGATTCAACACGGGCTTTGCTTTTGACTCAGCTGAAAAATTTTAGGTTTGAGGTCTTAGTAAAACTGCCTGGGGAGCTTTTATTTTCAGTTCATAAACAGACAGCAAGCATGGATAGGGTAAATGTTAAAGACCTATCTTTTAAAACAAGCACAATTAAAGTGGAGTGGCCACATGCGGTTCTGGCTCTTCTGAAGCCTGTTTTTGCCAGCATATCTGGTTAAACACAATCTCCATCCAGCTCCCCTGGCTCAAATTAAGCTAGCATACCTTCTGTTAAGGTCTCAGATAGGCAACAGTTCCAAAACCTTCTCTTCTATTTTGTGTTTGTTTGCAAAGAATGTTCTAAACTGAACTTTGAAGAGATTTTACAATAAAATCTGTAAATATCACAGGAAAATATTCAGATAGTTAAATAAACAAAGATTTAAGAGTTAATCCAGGATTAAGTGAAATCTCAAGTAAAAACTAAGGCATCTCTCCTCTCTCACTGCACTGCATTTGTAAAGAAGAGCAAAACCAGATTTAGTAGTATTAATGTATTCTTGGTATTTTCATGATCAGAATGGTTACACTCTAGAAGTGCCAAAAGGCTATGACACATATACCTACAGCACTGATGGACAAAATTAACTCCAAATTCATTCATACACGTGCAGTGGTAAAAGTCTACATGCTCCTAACCACATTGTGTGAAGGCTAAACCAGGAATGCTGCTCTTTGCTGCAGACCAGGCAAGACCTTCGTATATCTTTGGTGGTACAAGCTCATCCATAAACACAAACATTATTTAACACAAAATAGAAAGTAAATCACATAGCAGCGAGCTCTGGGAAACAAAATCGAGGGCCACTTAGCTAACTTTAGGTTCCTTACGTATATGCTTGAGCTTTAACTTAACACTTAGCAAGTAGAATCTAACTTTGAACTGCTTGGCACATGAGGATTACCTGGCTTGTCAGTTATGTCTGATCAACAAGGAGTAACTGCACTGTTATTAAATTGCTTCAGTAAGGAACTAAAAAATGTGGTATTCTTAACTACTTCTTTCCTGGGGCATCATGCACAAAATCTTGCATTTATTAAAAAATAAAGCAAGATTTTATTAAAAAATTATGCAATTTTCACATATAGTTTCATACTGTTTGCTTGCAAATTCAGGAGCATCTTGATTCCCTGCATTACCATACCACACAGCTAGAGAGCTGGCCAAGGACCACAGAGACCTACACGCAATTCTCTGATAAGACTGGCTGTGTGATCGTGGCAGGTCATGCTCTGTCTATGCCTCAGTGGGAATAACAGTACTTCCCTCCCTCCCTGTGATGTTTGTGGGGAGCTCAGCAACTACAATAATATGGGCTATATAAAAAGTTTTTAATAGTGTCAGACAGATGGAATATCACATGGAGTTAGTTAGAAAATTGTCATGGCGAAGCAATGACATCAGGCTGATCGGGCCCACTACCAAGCTGCCTGGGGCAGGGACTGTCATTAATTACCAACTGACTGGGTTGGGGTTGTGGAACATGGAAAAGGAAAACGGAGGGGGACATGGTAACTGTCCTATACCAAAGGCTGCTGTCGAGAGGGAGAAGATGGACCACTCCGTTTGTTCAGGGTCGACATGAGAAGATGACCCTGGTTCAACATCAGTAATACATTTCCAATGGCAATGACAGGGAGAAACAACTTTAGAATAGTTCAGCCGGAAGGGACCAACAAAGATCATGGAGCCAACTGCCTGACCACTTCAGGGCTAACCAAAAGTTAAAGCATGTCATTGAGGGCATTGTCCAAATGCCTCTTGACACTGACAGGAATGGGGCATCCACCTCCTCTGCAGAAAGCCTGTTCTGGTGTTTGACCACCTCACAGCAAGGAAATTGTTCCTAATGGCCAGTGTGAACCTCCTGGTGCAGCTTTGTGATGTTCCCACACGTTCTGCCATTGGCTACCAGAGAGCAGAGCCCAGCACCTCCATCTCTGCTTCCCCTCCTCAGGGAGCTGCAGAGAGCAATGAGGTCACCTCTTGGCCTCCTTTTCTCCAAACCAGACAAAGTTCAAGAGCAGACTTTTCTGGGAATGTGGAGTCTGTCTTTAAGAACAGAGTAGCCTAACTCCCATCAGGAACGGCAGAGGTTACACAGAGCACCTCCTGCCTTAAAGCAGTGCTGGCCCTTGCAGACCCTTTCACGCTAGGACAGGCCCACATTGCGCCTTCCTGGGGCTTCTGGCTGCATCAGTAGCTGTCAATGGGCACAACAGGTTCAGCTACCATCTGCCCACAGTACCATGAGAAAAAACCCTTTGCCCTCTGTTATTAATGGAAGGTCTGTTTTTAGATAGATAAAACTTGGTACGACATCTAAGCTGATGTGCAGTATGATTAGAAATGTTTATTTGCAGTAAAAAGATAGCACAGGCTGCCACTGACAACAAGCGAGCTCGTACCGCACCAGAGGAGCAGAACATGGGCTCCTGGTTTCCTGCACTAACTCAGGCAAAGGACCTTCCATGGCCCATCTAGCAGGGAGCAGCGTGTCCTTGCTGCAAAGCCAGCGTGCTTCCTGAAGGAAAGGGTGTTCGTGTTCCAAGGCTACCAGATGAAAATTTGGGGAGGAATATCCTTCTCTTATTATTTCTAAGTTATTTCACATGTTTTTGCTTCATGCTATTTATTTTTAGGTGCATACAATTTGTATTTCCAATTGCTTTGGGGAAAGCAGGGTTGTTTCCCTCGCTTTAGAAGCTATGTCACCTCATTCTGAACTCCTGACTCAGTTTCTTTGAAGTTATGACATTTCTGAATCAGGCACATCATTGGTTTCTTGCTCAAATGAGGCATCTGCTCTAAATATTTGAAGAGAAATCACATCTTTTCCCTTCATTTAATAGAATTATTCATAACTTTTAAACTTTCCACTCAGATGACTTTTAAGGGGTTACTCAAGATTGCTGTCAGCTGCAGCTCTGCTGTCTCCATGGGATCAGATATTTATAGAAATCCCCAGTACAAAACCAGCTAGGGGTGTCTGAGTATTCTCAGTGTGGACAGTATGTAAGGCCAGGAACACATTAATTATAGATGTGTGACAAGGCAATGAAATAAACACTATAGAGAGAATCTGCCATTATTACACAGTAACATACCTTGCCATACTCATCACCAAATATGGGGCAGCAACAATTCAGTCTCCTTCATGGCAGTAACTGCACAGGATGGAGTGTGAGGGATGAGTTGGGATGTGCAAGAAAAAAACCAAACAGACTCAGAAAATTGTTTTCCCATCTCTGCCACTGACGGATGTGAGACCTGACGAAGCCACTCAGATTTGGTTTAAAATCCCACATACCAATGTATCTGTGTCTATCTATAAACCAGGGAAGAAGAACAATTCACAATTTTTGGAGTTTAACTTGAAATGTTGGTAATCCAGATGGGACTTACACTGCAGAAGGGTTTAAGGCACCAAAGTGCAACCCTGCAGGCAGGAAAAACATCCTACCTGATACTGCAGTTTAACTTGTCAATAATCAAGCAGGTACTGTAGCTCTGTCCACTGCCTTCTTATTGCTTCTACCTCTGCCACACTAGACATTAGCCCATTGTTTCTGGTAGAAAGTTAAACAGAAATTCGAACTTCTAAAAATACCCAACTAAGGGAAAAGAGAAGTTCTCTGCATTTTTAGCAGGTGAGGAATCCATCTTCCTCCTCTCTTCCTTATTTTAATTTCCAGTTCTGAAAAACAGGAAATAAGTGAGGAACGACTGGAGCTACAGAAAATATTCTGGAGGAGCTTCTCTTTCTCTCTTTCGTACTTCTTACACCTTCCTTCCTTCCCTCCCCAGTTGTCAAGCAAAGGGCACATTTGCAAGCACTGCTAATTATGGAGCTAAAAGAATTTGGGAAAACTGATGCAGCTTAAAACCCTAACAACTCCCAGACAGCAAGGGAACCTATTACCAAATCCTTGCTACAGCTACATTGCTTTTTTATTTCTTGTATGCTCCTTTGAAATATCTTGTAAAATGATCTTGACAAGAGGTCTTGAATTGAAACCCAGCAGTCTGTCAATGCACTTTCATGATGCACCTGTACAGCATCTTCAACCACTAGGAACAAGGAACATGCATTTATTAGGAAACTTCACAGACGCTATAAAAGATTATATTGCTATCAGAGACAAAATGAAGCCTGGGGCCTTCACAGAAAATCATTATAGCCATTAGGGCTGGTTTCATTTCCCACCTGCCTAAACAGATTGTTTTGATTTTGAAGGCTGTTGTGTGCTCCCAGGTTAGTGCCAAATGATCACTTTAAAATTACCCTGTCTGGGGAGGCTGCAAAACGCTCTGGGACACTACATGAGACTTTCACCTCTGCAGATCTGAGATCTGTAATGAACTTGGGAGATCTAACGCCTGGGTTTTACTTACACACTTACTTATTCATTAGGCATTTCACAAGTACAAGAAGCGCAAGGCCCAGCACGGAGAGGCGTGAGGACAGTGCTGGCTAAGCAGACAGGGCAATGAACAGCTGAAAGGGATTTTCAGAGATGCACAGCTATTTGATGATTAATGCTATACAGTCCAGGCAGTCAGGAGACCCACATTCAGTTCTTAGCTCTGCTGTGGCTCTCTTTTACAACAGGCAGACCACTTGGGTGTAATTAAGCTCATGCTTAATTTCCGTGTGACTAGCTGAAAGCACACGGTGGCACTGAGCCTCCCAGCTCCCGTTCACTGCCAGAAGAAGTCACACCAGAGGTGTGGCACATGGAGCACACAGCTTCTGAAACACTCCCATTTTTCTTAAAACACGCTTGCCCCCCATGTTCACACATATCAATGTGTGACTAAATGGCTGTGGAGAGACCAAATGCAGGCATCCCATAGGGTGCTGCTATGGGTTGCACGAGTTTCAGGGCTTGCATGGCTTTTGGAGTGATGTTTCTGTGAAGAATAGGATGGAGCTGCAAACAGTGCTGTTATTAGGACAGCAGAACTTCAGAGTAGACACAGGGATCCACAGTCACAGTTGGAGCAGAACCTATGGGTGGGTTAAATGTTGGGTGCAGCACAGGAAGCGAGGTGCTTTGGGGGCCCAAGCGTACACCCAGCCTGCCAGTGCCGATTTGCTGGTGCATGCAGAGATCAGGAGCTACGTACAGCAAAGGCAGCATCTCAAAGCATCTGGGCACGTTCATCTCAGAATCACAGCTCTTGAATTTTAGATTTTTACACGAAAAAGTTCCACAGAAAGGCTTGAGAACCAAATGCACAGCCCACACTTGTGACTGCAGAGGGCACAGTATTGAGGTCACCTCCCCTTCCAAGGCCCAGTCAGGCCTAGGTAACTATTTCGAGGCACATACCCAACACTACAGCAGAACTCCTACAGCAATGGAAGAAAAGCTCTGCTGCTGTTCCTCCCTTACTGGGGCTGAACCAACAGCCTCAGCAATCACCTAGCTTTGGTCCATCCTTTCTCCAGCCTCTGTCTGGAAGTTTCCCTCACCAACCTCCCCGTCTCTTCCACAGCATCAGTAAACACTGGGGCCAGATCTGAACCGTTCTGGCAAGTCAATGTTATTTTCCTCAGAGCTCAAGGAGAAAACCACCCATATTATAGTCAGATCTGGCAAATTCTTCCAACATGTTGTGGACACACATTTCACGGCACAGCTATTTTTCATGCTCTGTTATTTACTTGTATTTCATGTTTTCCTTGAGCTGGAAAACACAAACAGTATGGCTCAGCTTGGAGGTGAAGAGCTGTCAGTTTGTGTAAACACTTTGATAATAAAATGGATTTGGTGGTGATTACAATTCAATGTCTGCAGGAAAAAACAGAGGCCCTTTAGCAAATTTGCTAATGTAGCACATGCTGACACTTTGTTCTTCAGCAGATGCTCAGCCATCCATGGCACAGCCAAGTGCCCAGAATTACCATTGTGTAGGGCTTTGACCGATGATTGGTGCCAAATTTTGCATATATTTAACAGATATTGCCAGTTGCCTAAGCTGGTGCTAAACATCCAGTTGTTCTTTGTGACTCTGAAGATCTTCCCTGCAATCCCTGCTTGGCTGGAGCTCTCCATGCAGGAGTCACTGATCGAGCAGTTGAATGGGCAAATGCACAACTGAAGGGGAAGCCAGCTATTTCACTCCTACAATCTGTGATGCCAAAAACGCAAGTTCTGTGAAAGTACCAATTCACTTAGACTTTCCTAAATCCTCACACTAAATCAGTAGAGTAATACGGTTTTAAATAGAATCAATTTATGCCATGGCTAAATTGAATTGAAGTCATCATTTCAAATCAGTATCACAACTTACACACAGAGTTCCAAGAGAATGGGAAAATCTGCCTTAAGCTGTAATCAAAACCACAAAAGCAAAGGAAATTCAGAGTGTTAATACTCTTTGTACACAACTTTTTGGTCAGGCTTTGCAGGCCAGCACACACAAAGTCAGTGTAAATGAAAGAGAACAAACATACATCTGAAATTATTTTCGCGGGTTTTAAACTAGGTCCTTTTGCAAGTTTATTCCACTAAATCACTGTGGCTAGGATTTCACTAGGTGAACCAGCTTTAATAAATGAAGTTTTCATCTCTCCCTAGCCAGAAGAGTAACCTTACTTGAAACCTTTTCAATTTTCAAAGTTGCCTTCAGCCTTCAGTTTCCAAGAAACAGCTATTCCCAGCCTCTGTGTCTCCCTCTTGTAGGCCACTGAATATCCACCCTATGCTCTCAGAAGCGTCTCTGACTCCGGCTGTGTTAGCTGGCAGATGTTTTTAGAGACTAGAAAGTGTTTAGTCCCCGTGGACCAAAAGTTACATGATGACTTCATCACATCAGCAAAAGCCAATAACGGGAAAGCAAGAAAGCAGACAAGTGTTATATTCCAAAAACATGATGTTTCCTGTGCTTCTGGCAGTGCTCCTTCTGTGCCTGAAAAAAGACAAATCGCTGGAGTCTCGATGCTCAAAGCACACACCGTCAAATCGCTGCGAGATAATTTACTCGCCCCTCTGCAAGCTGCATTCCCCACCAATACTACCTTTTCATTTTGATGGAAGTCAGAGGGTGAAGGCAGAGGAAAGGCAGCACTTGTTTATTTTCAATATCTATGCACCACACGAATGCCTCACAACACTCTCTAGAAGGGGTTGTTACTACACTCTGGAGTTTACAGAAAAACAGCAGCAGAAACCTGAGCGGCTGCCTCAGGATCGCACACGTCTTCGCTCCTGCAGTAAAGGGCTGCTTGAAGCCTGTGTGTATGGTTGTAGGCTCTCCATCTGAAAACTTTGGAGACTGATACATGAGCAACTGGAAGGCGTTAGCATAAATGACATCTGCATATGCAGTGTGATAAGTGTCGTGAGTATCAAGTCATCATCAGTGGACATTATGCCCTCTTTCTACATCTCTGTGAACTGCCCTAATGACAGAACGAGAGAAAGCAGATACACAGGAGAAAGGCCTCCCTCCAGTGACGTGATGGGGAAGAAGAGCAAGCGAGCAGCTACGCAGTGCACCATGATGAGACAACACGAAGACCCCTCTCTGTTGAACAGGAGAGGAAGGATCTGCCCTGGGGAGAAATGTGGGCTTTTTCTATTATAAATTCTATGCATGTATATATAAATTTTCTGAGAATAGCAAGGGAGGGGGGCTATTTCCTAGAGCTGATTAAAGAAGCATGACTTGATTTTCAATTTCAAACGACTCGGGGGGCATTCCAATAGACTGCAGGCAGGAAATGAATACCATACATGCACTGAACAAGGCAGATGCTTTTGGATCTGACACTTACGTGAAAAGAAAATATCTTCATTTCTGTCTCCCCTCCTCCCCACGACCACTAGTTAGTTCTAAGCTATTCTTGGAATAAATGGTTTTATTTTTCAAACTTGGTACAATTGTAGCGCGTGCCCGAAGCCACCCAGACGCCACCAACAATAAACCATACGGAGAAGGCCAAACTCATGCTTAGATTGGACCCAGCAGCCAGATGTTGCAGCAAGGTAGGAAAGATAAACAGCTCAGGTTTGAGGTACCCTAGCCTCCTCCCTTAGAGGAAGGGAGGTGTGACCCCAGACAGTATGCCAGATCCCAGGGAGGAAGAACTGCTTCTGTATAGAGGGAGAGCCCAAAGCGCGTACAGCACACGTGCTGCAGAGCTGATTGGAAGAGCATTTCTGGGTTGGTTGTGGCCCAGAACTGGCTTCCAGCTACTTAATTGTGCTAAAGAGATAAATATACGTCTTCTCTCCTCATACAGCTCTTACAAATAAACTGCAGTAATTGTTGTGGGAGCATTATGGGGTTTATAACCTGACTGCAATGTAATTGCAGCTCTTTTTACCAACAGCAGGAGTGTGTACTGGGGAATTGGCATACACAACTCTTTTTCGTCTACTTATTCCACATGTGTGCAAATGCACAATTTCAGCTGCAATCTCCTCTTTTATCTTATTGCTGGAAGACTTAAAGGGAATAAAGGGGGAAGAAAAAAGCAGAGAGGTGACACTAAACTGACCCCTACTCTTACGTTATGCAACTAATTAGTTCATTTTATTTTGATGTTAAGGCTGCGATTGCTATATTCTTACAGACATGAAAACAACCATCCTTTTAGGAGACAGAAGAAAGCAGGATGAGGAGGTGAGAAAGGCAGCCATGACTTACATTATTCAAGAAGCCATGAATGTCAGATCAAAGAAGAGCAAGAATCAAATTCACTGCCACTGAAGGATTTCAGCTGCTTTTTCAGAGCTATTGATCTCTCAAGGGCAAACTCTTTCAACCGCCAGTGATGCCTCTAACTAGCCAGAGCTCCCACCCTACGCTGGCTAAGCCTCGCGTAGCTTGCTTTCATCAGCTGGCATACTGAGGAAAGCAGAGACAGCAAAGACACTGCATGTCTGGGCCTGATGAAGGAGACATACAGCAGAGCACAGAAAGACCATGTGTGTATTTTCAGCACCAGATGTTACCTTTTTAAATGGTCATTGTGGTAGATGTTAAATAAAAGAACAGATTCCTCACTGAAAAGCTGTACATTTGGTGTCCACCAGTACCTTGGAGCGCTTTGCCCAGGGACACAAGCACCGTGCTGAAAGCCCGGCTGCCCTGGGCAGGATTTGTTTGCTGAGCTCTGGCTGGAGGCACCAGTGCCTTGCTGATAAATACATCATCTCCTCAGATTTGTTGTGGGATGAAGGTAGGATAAGGCATCTTAAGTGCTACTCCAGCTCAGCTGGCAAGCGGTGACTTGTTCTTGAGTTTGGACTCATGAGTCCAATCTGAACACCTGGAAAGCACAGGATTCAATCCTAAATCAAGTCCTAAGCTGTCATATGCACTACAGATCAGCATCTTTTCTCCTCCCTTCCCCTCTTTGGATCAGGTGTCTTTGGAGTCTGATTGAGAAGCTTCCAGGTGTTCTGCCTTGTCAGGACACCGCAGGATCATGCCTTAAGCAAGAGCCAATGGAATTGGGTGCAGTAAAGCAATTTCACATGGTGCATCTCCAGATGGTCTCTTAAGAGCTGCCTTTGAGCTTCTGGTATTGATCCCCTTTGCACTGCTGCTGCCACCGTTGCATCACTGGGAACGCTCATTCGCCCTGCCTCCCACTGCCTCTACATTACACACACAGCCACAGCGGCACATTGCAAATTATTCAGCTCTTTCCAAGCTCTTCCCACAATTAAAGATCCACCTATTCTCACCAGCATTTAGTGCAACTTGGTACTTAATGCATTTTCATGAAATGGACGACCCTTTTCCTTCTGCGTGTTTTGATCTAGTGCCAACAAGAGCTAGCCCTGCTCCCATTTAAATGCATAGCAAAGACTCCAGGACTCTGTCAGGTTAAATAGCTCATTTGAAACCTTTGGTGCTATTGTTCCTGAATGTCTGAAGACATGGGCATGGTGTGGCTGCCCGAGGTTCCCTTTTGAACTGTATTTCCACAAATGTTCGCCATATCCATATCAACCCCTCCATTCTTTCCCAATAAAAGCTTGGATTCTAAAGCACAAGATGAGGAATAGATACTCTATTGGCCAGCTGCAGCTTGCCTTTCATAAATAACATGACAATCAATCCCTGTAAAGGAAAACGATACTCCAGAAGCTCTGTTTTCCTATTGTAGGAAGGAATAAGACAACAGAAAAAGTTAAATGTTGAAAGTCTAAACAAACTTTGAATTAAGATGGTAGTAGTAATGATGGATGAATTGTAAACCACCTGCAAACATTAAGATTGCTGCACTCTTCTGCAGACCACTGAGTCTATACTGCAAACCACCAATAGACCTGGACTGTGCGCTCTATAAAAATCACGATGAATGCAGACTTGTTTTTATATTATGGAGGTCCTAATCCTCCTCCTCCTCTGCCTTTGCTCTATTGTTGCAACATCAAAGACCCACTGCTGGCCGAGATACAGTCAATATGAAAAGGGCGACCAGCAAATTTACTGCTTGACTTCATTCCCTTTAAATGGAATAGGCACCATGGCCCTTTTTCAAAGTCCAATCACAGACATATATCTTTTTTATTGGACATCATGTACAATAAAGTGAAGCTGTAACTTGGAAAAAAAAATAGAACACCTTAAAAAAATCCCATGAGGTGAACATTCCTTTATAAAAATATCACTGTGGTTACGTGTTTTGAAAAACTCTGTGCACTCTGCAGTGCAAAAGGCACGGGCTGGCTAGGTTATAGTTTAGCTAAGATGCATATCCATGCCTAATATCTAGTTGGTTTCAAAAAACCCAAAACTAATAAAATGTGATATATTTAAGACAGAATGCCAGTGTCATTCAAAGAAACTGAAATGGCAGCATTCATGTCACAAGAATCATTAACTGCTTTGTTATAGCCTGCTCTGTGCAGTGAACCTTTACCGACTTCTTCAGTCCAGCCAATCTTAAAATCAGCTGTGCAAAATGCCAATATACATGCTGCATCTTCAGCAGCCCCAGTCTGGTTACTGAGGGAATTCTAAAGACACTTTCAGAACAGAGTTGTACCTGCAGACATTAAAAGACAGGAAAGGTTTTATTGCTGTTGTATCACTAAATGGATACTAAATAATTTCCTGGTACGAAATCAAAAAGCGTATAAGCAAGTCATATGATGCAGGAGATAAGATTGTGTTGGGGTTGTACAGACTCCAGGCTAGCTAGCTCTGTTTTTTATTTTTTAATAAATGTTATCAATATAATGAGAAATTTCTGTTTTAATATGCTTAAACTATTCATCCTTTTCGTTTGGGCAAAAAGACATTAGTAAATATATTTAGTAACATTGGGCCAAGTTCATACCAATTTTCAAATCCTGCACTGATATATAGGTGGCAGATAAAACCAAACAACTTCACGCTTTGTTACACCTGTAGTAAACTTAGGCAAATGTTTCCAGTGGAGTAATTTTGGTTTCCTCATGCCAAAATCTGCTGCCTGTGGGTGACTCCTAAGGTGAGAAAGATACTAAAAAGCATTTGACGTTCTTGAAACACTGACATCCAAAATAGCCATGTTATCACTGGCTCTCCTCACTGCTCTTTCCATCACATAAGGTTCCATTGTCAGCCACCTCCTCTTTCCATCACGGTCTACAGCACAGACCTTCCGGTGCATGGATCTCACCTGCTCAGCCTTCCTGGGCTTGTACAAGAAAACGTGTTTCAATGGTTCAGTACCTGGCAATGCAAAGGCAAGACATCTGAAGGAAGCTTTCTGGAAGTTAAACTTGGTCCACAAACAGCACTGACTGGGTACCTATTCCTTAAAAAGAGAGGACTTTTTCTGAGCAGTGGTGCAAAAAGTGGTGTAAATAATTTGGGTGGTTTATACAGATACTGTATAAACCTGTACTCATAATAATACTATACTGTACTCATAATGTTGTCACCAGTGCTGATTTCAACAGCCACGCAGACAGAAAGAGTATTTTAATCTTTCCATGGAAGCAGAGCTACTGTGGAACAAAACAGTCCAAGATTTTTCAGTGGGTATGAAATTAGCAATGAAATGTTGTGGATGGAAATGAACTCAGGCAATCAGAAGAAAACCACATGCCAAAGCCCAGCTTGTCTTCCTTGATGGAGGTCTAGATGATGTGTGTTACATGCATATCAATTCTTCAGAAAAAAACTGACTTGTGAAATACTCAGATCCAAGAGGAACTTTGGCTGGGTCTGCAGCCGCCACAAGTCATTGACTCTCCTTGCTCCATGGCAGTCAGTGGAGCAAAGTCATTTAAACACACTGAGAACACAGGACTAGCACGGAGGTGTAAACGTCAAGCTACATTTGAACTTCTCCTGACTTTCAACATGGACTGTAGCCACTATGAGTGTTGAAAGAAAGATTTAATCTCTCATTTTCTGCTCTCATCTTTATGAACAGCTTCATAAGATTAAAAGGACCCAAATGGCTTTTAGTATACAGGAGTTTAGAGGTGAACAACTCCAGGCCTGTGTTCATCTTATTGACAGCCAGAAAGGAAGAACACAAAAATATGCCCCACTACTATGATTTCCCAAGCACAGAAAAACAAGGGCAAAAGGATAAAGGAATTGCTCACCAGTACCGCCCACAGCAGCTCCTCTGACCAAGCATCACACAGCCACACAACTGACCGCTGTGGCAAGCCATCGCTTGTCACAGCAACAAGTTACTTTTTACTTTGTTTTCTTTCTTTTTCTGGTATTTCAAATTGAAAGTATGTGGAAACAGCAACACTGGAAGTGCTCTGCTCTTGGTGATGGATCAGTGAGATCACCACTCTGTTTCTTGGAAATGTTATTCATCAGGACGCGTTCAGCTATGACTTTTAACCTGGCATTGTCTTCAAAACTTTTAAAATTGCCATCCTGGAGGCACAATAGTGCCTCAGTAAAATCCAGCAGTAATCACTACATCATTTAATACTTCCTTTTGCAGCTTACTAAAGCACTTTCTATTTTTCCACTCTAAGTTGTCACTTTATTATTCATTGTGACAGTACCCACAGTCTGCATTCATGCCCAGAGACCTATTATGCTACACATTGTTTGCGAGCAACAACAACAAAAGAACCTCAACCTCAAAGAGCTTGGATTGAGATTTAGAATAAAATAAAATAAATTAAAATGCATCAATGGCCTAGATCTGCTACCACTGAAAAATAGTGCTTTAAAAAAGGTCAACTTTTATGGAGAACATAATTTAGTCAACTCAAAGAGCTTCTGATTAGTGTAAAGCAGATAACGAGATATGAATCTGACAAAACAAGGCCAAAAGAGCACTAGACAACAGTGTGAACAGAACAAACAACTGGGTACCACCACAATGACTGCAGCGTGGCCTCTTATCACAGGAACTTCTGTCCCCCAGGGCTGCGCAGCTCTGCGGCAGGCAGTCTCTGCACTTCACTTTCTGCAAAGTTTTCAGATGCTGCAACACAACACGGCCAGAGCTTTCACCTAATCTTTCATTGCTTCTTGTTTTCTTTGAAGAAGTGTCTCACTATTTTGGAGCAAGAAGACATTGACTATTAATATACAGATGTAGTAGGTATGAGCAGAGACAAATGAACAACTGCTGAATTCAAAACAAGGTTCCCTATTTACATTTAATGTAGCTGGAATTGGTTAAACAGACCTCTCCCCAGCAAAACAGTTCCAAAGCAGAGCAAGGTGTTGAAAAGCTCAGTATGCTGAAGCTGCAAGCACTAGGGCTGGGTTGCCTCTTAGCAGGTCATAATGTGCATGTTAGAAACACAAGGGAGTACACAGTGATCAGCTCCTGCTTGACAGTAAAGTGATGATGAAATTGTTGGGGTCATAGAGACCAACTGCAGAGCTTCAGCCCTAAGCCTCCTCCTTTTCGGGCAGCTGGTGTAAGCAAGGACAGAGCAGGGAAATGTAGCTGAACGTAAGGACTGACAACGTAAGCCGGAGGAGTGAAGGCGAGATTTTTGTGCCGATCAGATAACAATTAGGGGTCAGTAGTTGCATTGTTGTACTGCTGCTATACTGCTGTAATAGCTGTGACAGACTGGCTGTGTTCTTCCTGAGCAGAAAAGACTTATGCTTACACGGTGAACAAAGACTACAAAATAAAACAACTAGTTCCAATTGCCCAAATGAGGTTAACCAACGTGAGTACCACCGAGCCAGCTCCTTCCAGGCTCTCTAGGTACTGTGCCTTGTCTCTCTGCCTTATTGTCACCAAGCATCATCATTCAGGTTCTGGACCTTCCCAGGAACCAGGCTCAAACCTACCACTCCTGTTACCACTGTTAGCCAGCTGCCCAACTCCATCTGTAGGCCTCAGAGCCACGTATAGCAGGCTTCCCTTTAACCACTCTTGCCCCCCAGCAAAGACCCAGAATGAATTTAAGACTATGTACACTCTGCTTTTTTTCATACAATGCTATAGATTTGGGAGAAGGTTCCTAAGTCTTGCTCAAAACAGAAATAAAGTGCTCCAGTAGACTCTTCTGTATAAGGCACTATGAAAAAAGTGCTTCGAGCTATAGTCATAAAATGGAGATGCACCCTGTGATGTAATGCCAGGTATTTATCACTGACGACTCAAGCTGAGCAGTACAGCAACTCCTAGCTGTTAAGCTAGAGAGAAGTTGAGCAAAATATGCCTCATGCAAACATCTCGGTTAAATCTAAGGCAGGAAGCTACATTTGTACCTGCCTGACATTGCTCCTTGCAGCCATAACTAGAAGTAATATTCCTGGGTTCCTGCTCTAAATTACTGCAGTAGTCCTAGATACTAAAACGCTTGCCACATCTTACCCCAAAGGTGTGGTAGCTCTTTTCCACCAGGGATGCTTTTGTTGGCTGGGAAATGAATCAATAGGGTAGGCATGAAGCTCAATTAATATTTTCTGGAGTTTTCCTGGAGCCAGGTTTGGCACGTGGAAGAGTCTCTCCTAGGAGCCATGGACAATAGCAAATGCACTGCTCAGAGCAGCAGCCTCACTCCTTCACCCTCTGCTGCTTTGTCCTTTGCTTCCATGAGTGCAGCAGCAGCAACAGCACACGTAAAGCTAATCACCCTTCCTTCCCTCTAGATCCTGGAACAAGCCACAGCCCACTAGCAAAACCACTAAAGAGCACACATAATTCTCTCCCTTGGGAGATGAGAGAACGAACTGCACATGGTGTAAGTAATTCGTAAGGCTTAGTGCCTAACTGGAAGAACATATGCTAATGGTGAGGGTGAGCTTCAGCTAAGAAACAGTACAACAAAGCCTGCTGAGAACAGACAGGTTTTACTATCACTGTCAAAAAGCACGAAACAGAACATCCTCTGTGATGAGTAACGACCTCACCAAAAGAGGTTTTGGTTGTCAAAGTATCAGCCCGCTTCACTCACAAGACACCTGCTCTGAAAGTAATGTATAAACTGCTCTTAAGGCAGAGAAGGATTTAGGGCTCGTATAAAATGTATGATGTGCATTCAGTTTTCGGCATCTTATATAGGCTGACGACAGTCTGGAAACCATGAATGCAAAATGCTGAATCGACAGTTTTTCAAAGACGATGTAGACAATCAGTTTCTATTAGAGTTAAGCAAATGTAAAGCCCCAGAGCTCCAAAAGGCTTTAAAAAGCTCAGCCTAAAACTCTCCCAAAGTAAACATCTTGAGTCCTACTTGGACCGAGGAAGCCAGGAAGCTGAATGACGCCACTGTATCTGAGTGGAACCCATTTTGCAGTTTGCCTGAATCCCTCCAATACCAGGGCCAGCAGGAAAGAGCAAACCTCAAAAACACTGAAATACATCCTGGCAAAGGTAACAGACAGCACACCTTTTCCAAATTTCTCATCACGGTGAGCTGATGATCTTAGAAGAAAAACATCATCTCAGGCCTCTGTAGCATTCCTTACAGGACAGAATGATCCTTGTTGGTAAGCAGCAGAACGTGTTTCTCCTTGCGGGGCTCAGAGACCATTTCTCACACCGTGTCCCTGCCCGCATTCCCATTGGAGGGAGCAAGGATGGAAGCATGGAGATTGAAAGTAAAAAGCTGTTTGCAGCATTGTGCTTCCTTTCAAATCACATGGTGTCGGCTTCACGCACAGCCACCGAGCTTCGTGCTACTGCAATACTGCTGCGAGCACCGCAGTGGAGAACCTGGCTTTGGGTGCTGGGGCATACATTGTTGGTGGCTCTGTCGCTACATATTACAAGGTCCTCTTTCTCGGTGTGAGAACTCTGTTTTTCTCGTGTGCAGTGCCCGGTTTGGAAAAATTAGAAGTGATGGGAATAAAGTTTTCAATGAATTATTTTGCCTCCTATGCTTTCATTTTGAGATTTTAGAGGATCAAAAGCATCACAAGTGCCTTTCAAAATTTATGTTAAGTCCCTTCATTCATCTTAGAACTGCATTAAAAGAGAAAAAGGTATCTTTTAACTGTGTTAAAAGCACCCAAGCAGCAGTTTTCCATCTTCAATAATAGCTCCACTTGCTCCTTTTCAGAAGCAAAAGTCTATACTTTTTTCAAAAAAAAAAGTAGTCCTAAATACTTTCTGTCGGCTAAATTAAATTAGACCTCATAGAGTTCTCCCCGGCAGAACCAATACCTCTTTTTTTCCCTCTGTCTCCCATCAAATAAATACCCTTTTTTTCTCTGGGGGAGAAAGGAGGGGATAAAATCTGATTGAACCTAACTGCCAGATATTTTACAGCTCTAATCTGGACTTCCCATGTCTCGTTAGTTCACCATACAGCCAGTTTCGGCAGCAGCATGAAGCAGCAGCGATGCAGATTCAGAGCTCATTTCTGCAGCAGTGAGCTGAGGAAACCCATGCCTGTACCTTGCCCATGCCAAAGAGCACTAGCAGAGCACATCGTCCTGTTACAGCCAGCCACGGGGACACACCGATCGCTGGGGACAGGTGCAGTGCAGGGAAAGGCACCGAAAGCAAAAACAAGAGTGGGGAAAAAATAGCTTGTTTAATCTCAGGATGGGAGTTCTATCTGGATGTCTTCCATCCATCAGCATTTGAACCATAATTGAGAGGCAAAATAAATACATAATGCAAACCTATCCTCTACATTTCCTCTGCAATCCTTCCATCACCTGGAGGAGCAAGGATGGGAGAAAGAGAAGCTCTTCCTCCCTGTATGAATCTGACCATATGCATACAAGTCTCTTTATATCAGACCGCTTACATCTCCATCAATATTTTACGATTATAAAGGATTCTTTCAGAAGAAACTTTATGGGAAAAGGTTCAAGGACACCCTAAGATTTCACCTGTGTGTTTGTTTTTTAACTGGGACTATCACTTCAGGTTTTCTTCCAGACACGTAAGACCAAATTCTGACTGCTTTACTCATGCAAAGTGACTGCACAAGCCTTAAAGTGTCATACCCTCCACTTGATATTACTCAGGAATAAACACAAAGTTTTTAATTCTGTTCGTGGTGTGTTTTACTGAAATTTGCCTTGTCAAAATGCAATTCCAAACAGCTGCTGCTCAGAGTGGTCTTATACGGGTTTGTCACGATCTGCGCAGCTTTGTCTGTGAAACTTCATCAGATGAGATGCTGAGCTAATCGCTTCTCACCATCTTTTCCTTCCACAGACATACCGGGAGAAATAAAAAGGCATATCAAGACTGAAAAAGAGAAACAAAAGCCAGAAGAGAGGAAGATTCAGCATCGTGAACACCTGCCACTTTCTCAGCACCTCTGGCACACAGGGTGACAAGCTGGCCAGCTGCACACAAGGCAGATTGTCATTGCATCACGTGCATATAGGTATTTTTAGATCAATAATAGGGTTCTGTAGCACGAGCAGTAACAACTGGAGAGACGCCTATTTGCTTACACCAACCAACCCAAACGCAGCTTTGCATTCCACACCGACCCTGTCCCTGGGAACGCTCTGCACTAGCACATCGTGTTTCAGCGCAGGGTGAGCCCTGAGCACAGCCACATCCCCAGCCCCCAGATCCGAGGACACCGGCACAACGCTCCCATCCCGTTCCATTCCGTGATGCTCTGAATGGAAGCATCTGCCTGTCAGAATTCAGCTTTCTGAAGCAGGCTGAGGCATTTTCCAGCTAGCAAAGGAATCCCTGGAAGTCATGAAGCAAAGGGAAACTGACAGGCTGCCATCTGCTTCGCCGACGGCTCCGAGCAGCAAGCCTTCCCCGTAGCGCCTCGTGCAGACCACTCTCGCCAACACACACCTGCAGAACCCATTCTGCTGGGAAGCGCGTGGTGATTTCACTTCTACAAACAACAAAACGCGATGAGAACGTGAGCTGCTAAAGCTATCACGGTGCTTAAAGGCACAGCCTTGCACTGAATTATCGGTAAGAAATTAAAACCACCAGGCAGAAGAAACCCTCCAAGCTGACAATCACCAGATTTGGAGGAGACAGCCCGTGTCTGGTGCCAGAACCCGGGATAACTCTGTGATTCCTTCTGTCCCACCCTGAGCTGTTCCCCTCCTTACCTTACAAGGAAGGTAGACTCAGGTGATCCTAACGATAGCACGCACCTCATAAAGAGCCTCTCCAAATCCACTTTTCCGAGGAACAGAATTTAAAAGGACGTTTCCAGCGTCCAGGAGGAAAGCCAGCATCATTTATAAAACGCGATTACCAGAAATCTTGAAGGTGTTAATAGAAAATAAAACTTGCTGTAGGGTAGGGGCAGTGCTGAAGCTGCAGCTCTAGAGGGGGACAGTCTGGGCGGGACACACGCACACAGAGTGCAGGTGCTGCCCCGCTGCCACCTCAGCGTAAAACCCAGGGGGAGAGGGACACCGAGGGCGGGCGCTCCCCTCAGGCGCCCCACGCGCGGCCGTTGGCGCTGAGGGCGCGGCGGGCACTCACCTGCCGCAGGCTGTGGTTGGCGGCGCCCGGGGGCTCCCCGCCGCCGCGCAGCACGGTGATGTGCAGGGTGAGCAGGAGGAGCCCCAGCAGCAGCAGCAGCTCGGCCGCCAGCCGCACCATCCTCTTGAGCCGGGCGGCTTTAGGGCCCCGCGGCGGCGGCGGCCGAGGGGGAGGCGGAG
>WBMW01000972.1:300978-415341 GCA_013396635.1 Penelope pileata | reverse complement strand
CCTCCCCGCGGCTCCCGGCCCCTCCCGGCTGTCCCGAGGGGGGGGAGAGGGGCAGCACCCCTCCGCCTCCTCCTCTTCGCTGAGAACTCCTCGGGGAGCGGGGGCTGCGGGGCTTCAGCCGCCGGCCCGCCCTGGCAGCTGGGTACCTGGCTCCATCTCTCCTCTCGCCCTCCTCCTGCGGCCCTGGGGCTGGCAGGGCTGCGCCGCACTCCCTCCTGCCCCCGGGTGTGTGTGCGTGTGCGAGCGGCTCTCCTCCGGCTCCCGCTGCTGCTCCCGCACCAACTTTCTCACCCCCTCGCTCTGTGCCGGGAGAGGTGTGCGGCGGATGCTTTTATAGTGCCCTGCCTCCCTCCCCTGTTGTCCTCCCCCCTCGTTGCTCCCCCCCTTTCCCTTCTCCCGCTCTGCAGCTCTGCTGCTACCCCCTCCCCGACCTCCCCAGTGCCAGGGCTGCACCTTGCGCAGGGAGTGCTATGCCCCCCAGCAGCGCAGCTCCTCGCTGCCTTCCCTTTGCCTGAATGCGCTGGAGCAGACATTCTCTCTTGCATGGGAGGCCCCTGAGTCCGAAATGAAGTTGGGTTTGAAAAGACATGAAAACGGGGCTTGGATGATCACTGGCTCTAAGTCGGGATATCCCTGCGTCCATTCTGGAGGAGCCAAACTGAGCGCTGAATGTGCAGCTCTGCTGAGACAAGGACGCTGCTCAGAGAGACAATAAAGTCACCTAACAAAAACTGGCAGTTCTGGAATCTTTGCGGTTCTCCTTCCACAGTTCAGACCATTAGATGTAAAAACAAGGATACACACGACCTGGGCGAGTGCGCGGCAGCTGGGAGGCCAAGGTGCCATCCAAACAGCCAAGTGCAGAAGCAGCGTTGCCCACCCCAACCGTTCTCAGCCTCAGACTGCTGTCCCCAGCAGTGCTCCCGCGCAGCGAGAGGCCGTGTGCTTGCAGGGCGCGGTGCCAGCAGCAGCCCAGCGCGGTGCAGTGGGGGCATGAGGAGTCGGAGGTTGCACACAGCTCTGGGTGCACCTGAAGGCTGCGGTCACGAATGAGTCAGAACAGTGCTGGTGCCCTTGCAGGCAGATCGGTGTCCCTTCCCGGGATAACTGCTGTGAGCTATTAGCCGTCAGACAGTAACGTGGCTGAAAGAATTGCTCTGAAATACTGCTGAAGATGAGACCAAAAGCCACAAAATCCAGCCCTTCAGGTTTAAGGGTTTTTAACCCGTCTATATTAGCGCTGTGGTAGGATGTGCACAGCCCATGGCACAGGGCAGGGACCCTGCAGCGAGGTGCAGCCCCTCCATCTCCTGGAATCACTCCTTGAGAACCACCCGGTACGGCATCAGCACTCAGGGATGCGGGGAAATCCTGAGGAGCTATTCCGTGTTACATAAAGCCCGGACAGCCTGTGGGACAGTCACGTGGCTCTAAAATAAAATGTTCTTTTTTTAAAACCCAAACATTCCTTGGGCTAATCAAAATACCGAGAAGATAAAAACACTGATGTGCTTCAGATGTCATTGCTCGGCCTTGGCTCTCCTCCTGCTGCCATCACTGGGACCCTGGCAGCCAGCATCCCCGGGCGGATGTGCTGATGGCAGACGAGGGAAATCAGGTGGAGAAACAGCACAAAAATGGTCCTCCAGGTGTAGCAGGGTCTGTCCCTACCCAGTGGCTGTCAGCGGATGCTGGCTGTTGAGGAAAAGTGGAAACTTGGCATGTGAGTTCTGTATTTCAGAGCTTAACAGCGCAGATCGATGGCCGGGGAGAGACGGGAGGCTGTAATGCGAAACAGTCCAAGTGACAGCCTGGTGAGAAACACACATGGATCTGCCACTGAGCTCTGGGTAATGTAAGTTCTCCCTCGCCTCATGAAAGACTCTGAACCCGAAGACATCTTTAGTCCAGATGAGATGGGCCTGAGCTGGTGCGCATTTCCTCACGGGACATTAAGTTTTATGCATTACGCCGTTGTGGAAAGACAGAGGGACAGAGCAGCGCTCCCATTGGCAGTGGGCGGGTGGCAGTGAGGAACCAAAGCCTCTTCCCACTGGAAAAAGTTGGGACAAAAGCAGCAATCGTGTGTGGTGACAGTGCCTGCGTGGCTGTGCCGGGGGGAGCGGGCGGCTAGAGCGGGGAGCATGCGCACCATAGATGCCAATTTAATTCCCCAGCACTGTTAAATGAGCAGATGACTTCATCGATGAATCGCAACCTGTAGGGGAGATGTACTCAGAAGCACAAGGAAAAGCTGTCTTTTCCAAGCCTGGCGAATAACTTGTCCAGCAGCCACCATCTGGTCCCTGGAAAATGAAGGCAGGGTTTGGTCTGCCTGCAGGGAGACGCGGCTGCAGCCCGTGGGGGATGCTGCTCCCAGGATGTGGTTACGGGCACCCATTGGGGAGGTGGTGTCAGCAGTGCGGGGTTGGTGAGGCGTTCCTCTGGCAGCTCCTTCCCTGTGGGTGTTGACAGCTCACACCTCGCCCCTCCACCTCCAGCTTCTCCCTTGGATTTCTCTTCCCTCCGGTGACAGAGGTGGAGGCGGACAGCGCTCAGTGGGTTGCAGCACTTCTGCTGGGGGCTGCGTGAGCCTCCTGTGCATTCCCAGCCCAAGCTCATCAAAGGGGGTTCCATTCACACATTTTATGCAGCATTCCCTACAGGACAAGTGCACTGTGTAGACCAGCAGTGTAGCTCACCCAAGGTGCAAGGCGTCAGCAGGCCGCAGTAGCTCAGCGTCCTATTCCCTGCTTCTCCCAAGCCGCGCAGAGCTTGTGTTCCTCACTGCAGTTTCAAAAGGGGGACACAGCCGTGCCTGTCCTCGCCTCAGCCATGTGTTGAGGACCGTGTCCTGGGGAAGTGTTTCAGGTGTCCATCAGGGCTCTGGTCATGGTCCTGTCAACCAACACAGCACTCCAGTTGTCCATGGTCACCGTGCCACCTTCAGTGCTCCAGGCTGAGAAGCTGTGTCTGGGGCTGTATTTGCCACATCCTAGTTGGCGTGTCCTGCTGGCTGGTGTTCCTGTCCCCTGCACTTTGCAGAGCAAGCCCCACCACACTGCCACGCAGGTACCTACACTTGATGGTATCAGTGCTGCTCCTGAAAAACAAAGCACTGCCTTGCTGAGAAATGACACTGTGCGAAGTCTGGGTGGTCCTGTTGACTGCAATAATTAGCACGTTAATTGTACCTGCTCAAGTGTGAAAAATCCTCGTTTTGGATGAGTGCCACCAGGTGACATCCTTCAAGGCTAGCATGAGAATGGCTGGAGAGAGAGGGAGGAAAAATACAGCGTGATATGATACAACACAGCTATCAATACTTTATCTCCCAAGTACGCTAGAGGTAGAGATGGGAGCAACAGATTAATCAGTGTGAGTGCCACTGCTCCCATGTCAGAGCCCCATGGCTCCCACACCCCAGCTGTCCCAGCAGCTGTGTGATGCTGGTGCTTACCTGGCTGTCCATTCTGCCCCTTTGTTGTCAACCCTGCTCCAGGATGATGAGGTGTCCCGTCCATAAGGCTAGCAGCTTTTCAGATGTGTCAGGCAGAGTCCCACCCTGTGGGGCTCGCTCCTCCCTGTGCCCAGCCCCAAGATGATGCTATTTTATCTTTAAGCCTGGGGGTTGCTTCAAAATTATCTGAGATGAAAACCTGTCTCCAGTGGAGTCATTGGCAAAGCTCCCATTGACTTCAGAGGAGCCAGGATTTCACCCTAAGATGCTTTGGAGATGATTGGTGAATGGAAGACATACATCTGTCTTCTTGAGGGTTGATGGTGGTGACCTGGTGAGCATTGAGTGAGGCCAAGTTGCGACAATTGGCTACAGCTTTCCCTGCCTCTTCCCTGGCTTCCTCACAGGGGCTTTGCTTTACAGCTCATCATCTTGGGTGCTGCTTATCAAGGAACACCTTCCTGTCGCCTGCCAGTGGAACTTAATGCCTGTTTGCCCACATTCCCCTTCCCCCAACGCCAGCAGATCAGCAGATAAGAGACAGAATGGCTGATGAGCCTCAAGCTGCAACCTCTTAGCTGGAAGATGCAAATGCATACATGGGGGTCTTCTTAAAAAACGAAAATCAAAAAAGAAAAACTTATCTGCAGATGACTTCGGTCTTTCTGTGATACATGGTTCCTTTATCTCAATAAATCACAACTGGAACGTTACATCTAGTAACATTAGTTGATAGAGCAAATTCTCAGCTACAAAACACTCTTTCTCAACACAGTCACCACCGTGAGCTATGAATTTTTGCCAGCGATGAACACGAGCCTGCATGCCATGCTTGTAAAAACCCACACCAGCAGAGGTGACCACTGTTGCCACTGCTGAAACACACCACCCACCACCTCACTGTACTCACAGGCACTGTTTGGTCTCCATAAACATTCAGCAAGCATCAGTGAACATCAGTGGGTACCATTTTTCCTGCATGGAGGAATTCAGTTCCACACCTTTGCTTCATCCTCACTTCCATGTCAGACACCATTGTGTCCGAGTGCCCCTCTGCTGCCATCTGTCACGTGGCAACAACATGGAATGGAATATTGGTGGAAGGTTCAACCTCTGCTGCCATAACGCCAACATCTGCCTCTGACATCGTGGGCCAACAGAATAAAATAGGAGGCATTACTTTTGGTCAACCATTTAAGATTAAAAAAAAAAGAGACAAAAAGACAATTTACACCTTTCACACCTATGGTTTCCAACCCCAGGGAAAGTGTCACATTACTGGATAGCAATTGACATTTTTTCAAGGCTATTTTTGTGACTCTGGAAATGGGAAACTTAGTTAAAACCCAAAAAACAAAGCAGAAAGGCAACTGAGTGGCTGAAGCTCTGGGGAAGGAGAAGGGAAAGGGAGGATTTCACAGCAAACACGGTGATGGTGGGTGAGACAAAGGGCTGTCTCCTGAAAAAACATTCAGCCATCTCCATTGCAGGGAACCTTTCATTCCCACAGAATAAGTAAATAAAATATAGCACATCTCTTGTTGGCATCAGGTGATGTCACCTGGCTTTGCTTAGGTGGTGAAACAAGAAAGGAGAGGGCTGGGCTGTAGCAGCTAGAGATCCTGTCATTCTGTCTCCTGGACAGGGGCTCTTCAGGAGTTTTATTTTTCTCACCAAATCACTTTCTCTACCTGATAGCTGATTTCCTAATATCTTTGCACAGCATTGGGTCAGGTCAAAAGCATACCACACCAATAAAACTATCGGTTTTGAATTCTGCACACTCAAATTCCTGTAACACTGGAGTACTGAATTTACATCGATGTTTCTCAGCTTAATTTTAAGCCAGCACTTCAGGAGTTAAATAGTACCAGTGATAAATACCCTCTTCTTTTCCATAACAGAATCTCCAGTGAATATTTCAGAAGAAATACACAACTCCATGTACTGAATCGAGTGGAAAAATGCCCAGATTCTGTTGTTACAGGGAGACTGTGTTTAACAAAGGTGGCAGAAACACGGAGTGAGAGGAAAGGCTTTTCCCTGGCCATTACCTGTCTGAGGAGCTGCTGCTGAGCCCAGAGGTGTCTCACGTCCAAACCCCATGACAAAGGCTGTGATCTCTGCAGAGATGTCTGAAGGTTTCACTACTGCAGTGTTTTGAAATGGGTATGGAGATGCAGGGAAAAAGCTCACATGAGAAGCGAACCTCTCTGTATGGATTGTGGCATTGTGCTCGGTGAAGGTGTGTCTGTCACACAGCCATTTGGCACCCTGGAAGGAGCCAGCAGGAAGAGGCTCATCATTATTACTGCAGGTGAAGGAATCATTTGAAGTAGCACGTGCCTCATCTCTTAGGGCTTTTGAGTTGCTGAGCTCTTAAATTCATTTGTGCTAGAGTAACGACAGGCAGTTGGATTCAGTATTCCTAGCAGCAGAGTGGCACAGCAGGTTTTGTGTCCACAGCTTTTAGCAGAGCAGTGGCCGGGTTTGCAATACCCCTGCACCAACAGTGATAATCGTAACAGCAGACAGTGGTAGGGATCCTGCGGAATACCCCTGGCAATAGAGGACAGGATTAATTTAAAATGTCCCTTTAAAGGAGGATGATATTATGTTAAATACAGTGATGGAGGGGAAAAAGAAGAGAATCTGGGACCTCTCAGCTCAAGTATGTAACCATGGGTCTGGTGGCCAGAGCTCAGAGCTAGGCTGGGGAAGGTGCCCAAAGAGCTTCTGCAGCAGACCTGGGGATTGGTGTGTGCTGGTGGTGGGGGGAAAGAGCAGCAGGACCACCCACCTGTGCTGAGGGATATCACGGGTACAGCCTTCCTGGTCCTGCTGGAGGCAGAAGTTTTGGAGAACTTGATTCAAACTGGATACGGGGCTGGGAGGGAGGCAACACGCCACGGCTCAAAGCACGTTCACTCAAGGCAGCTGACCTACAGAGATGTTCGCTTCACACGTACCCTGAAGACAGCAGCAAGCACGAACACAATGGCATGGAAAAAGCAGTACCTGGAGCTCCACCTTGCTGTCTGCGGCAGTTACTTGCTGCTGGTCAAGTATTGAGATTTTCTTCTCTACTGGTAACATCCCAACACAGTGAAACGCAGCTTCAGGAGGTGGTGAAACCCTACGTGATTCCCCAAGGGAAGGAGGCTTCAGAAAGACAGGTAGAAAACAGGCTCAGCACCACCACTGAATAACAACGCAGCCCCATCTGATCAACCATTGGCTTTATCCTCCTATTGCTCTGGCTATAACCGTTGTCCCTTTTTTGCTGCAATATCGCTTCATAGTTCATACATAAAGGTGATCTGGTCCAACTGCCCTGCAATGAGCAGGGACACCCACAGCTTGATCAGGGTGTTCTGAGCCCCATCCAGCCTGATCCTGAGTGTTTCCTGGGATGGGGCATCCACCACCTCTCTGGGCAACTTGTGCCAGTGATTCACCACCCTTATCATAAAAAAAATCTCCTTAAATTCAATCTAATCTCCCCTCTTTCAGTTTGAAACCATTTCCCCATGTCCTGCCACAACAAACCCTGCTAAAGCATCTGTCCCCTTCTTTCTCACAGCCCCCCCTTAGATACTGAAAGGAGGTTTGCAAAGTTAGAAACAGTGAGGATGTTCCTCGTGGTAAACCCATAGAGCAGGTGGTTGATAAGATTATTGGCTCAAGAAAACAGAAAGTTTGCGACTGGGCCCACTATAAAAGGAAATTCTTTCCAATGATTTACAAATAAATGAATTTCAGTGCAGGCAGGATCGGACCCTTGTGTGCAAAAGATCTGTCTACTGGATATGGAGACGCTAAAAAGATCTTTTCTAAACAAGAAACAACTTGAAACAGAATGAAAAAAATGAAGAGAAAGGGGGGGAAAAAAGCAAATTAACCCTTTTTGACTTCTGGTGCTTAACCTCAAGCAGCTTTTTTTAGTAGATCCCTAGAGGGGGTCTTCTGTAAAATGCTACAATTTACAAGTGGGCTTAACTACAACATGTTGCTTTTCAACCCCAGGCAGACAGGAAAAGATCCAATTGACACCTGCTTCAGACAACAAACGGGACACAAAAGATGAAACTCATGTCAAAGGGTCTATTTGTTTGTCTCTCCTCATGGATTAAACAGGGGGCCACTAGTTCAGGGTGGATTCTGCTCCCATTCCCGTCAATTGAAAAAAATCCTATTTGCGTGGATAATGCAGAGCCGGCCCTTGGCAAGGACACGAGCTGGTCACTGCCGAAGTTTTACTGATGATTCTGGAGCGAGGGAGGATGTAGTACTTCTGAACCGCTCGATTTGCAAGCCAGATGTTTGAAATATGAATATTCACACTTGCAGAACTCTGAACTGAACGCTGAAAGTTTGCTGAAAAACAAATGGGAATACAAGAATTTTTTTTTAAGAATGCAAAGCATCACAGTGCTTTTTAAAAATAGGTTTTCATTTATTTGATTCAAGTCTAACTCGATTTAGAAAATTCTTCCTGTCTAAAGCAATTTCTATGTGTGGGGGGAGAACAGAGAAAAAATTGCTGAAATTATGCTTTTTAGAAACTCATATCAAACGAAAAAAAATAACTACCTCGTTGCCAGTAGCTTCATTAATGGCCATAATGAGATGCTGAAGCAGACACCGAATCATCAGCAGGGTTCATCACCCCCTGCACGCAGTGCTGCGGGGCCCAGCCACGTGCACCCCGATGGACTCCTTGTGCTTTCGGCTCTGGGTGCTCCCCGGGTGCGGGTGAGGCCGTGAGCAGCTCGGCTGCAACCCAGCACTGCCGGCCCAAAGGAAAAATAAATAACGTGAAAGAGAGCCCGACACGAACATGTTGGCAGCTCTTTGCTTCCATGAGAACAGAAATTCTGTCTACTGCTCTCTGTCCTTTGATTTTTCATGGATGTGGTGCTGGATGGGGTTTCCAAATGCTTGTCTCTGCCAAAGAGCAAGCCAGATTTTGTCCTCAGATACCTGCCTCTAATCTGCTGGAGCTGTGCGGAGCTTGGGCCATGCTTCAGCTTTTGCCTGTGGATTTAAGCATTGTGGCCCGGGCTGTTATCAGCTGCTCTGCTCTCATGATTAATCTCACAATTACAAAATACACGGGGAGCGCTAACTCTGTATTTCTGGCCTTTGGCAGTGCACCGCACCCCTCCGACAATGCTCAGATTCCATTAACAAATAATTTTGTGTTAAACGCTACAAAGTAGCATGCCTTTACCAAAAGGCTTTAAATTGGATTTCTGCCCTTTCAACTCCCAATGGTTCCTTGAGGCCAAACAACGCGTGTTTTCCTGTCAGATTAACCCTTCTGGCTTGGAACCGGTGTGCTTAGCTCCTGTGGTGCAGCTGCCTCCTCCCTGCAGGTAGAGACGATATGCACATAACGCACATTCCAATTTACAGCAATGAGCTGTGCTGGCATGAAGCACTTTTTGCTGACAACCTCACCTTCATTAGGGCTTTCCTTAATTCAACTGTTTCAGTTTGCACAAGTCATACCTCTAACTGGAACAGAAAATCTATGCACAAAACAGGCAGAGGACATAAGAAGGCTTTAAGGCTGGATTCTCCCTTGCTACCAATGCAAATGTGATTTGAGATACAGATCTGAAGAGACGAATGGGATGTGTGTGGAACCAAAAGCTGCTGATTGTTGCTGTGTTAGATGATGAAAATGGAAGTAATAGTCAAAGGTGCTGACCCTGAAACTCTCCAGAATCCCAAACAAATTCACCTATGTTATACCTAATAAGTTAATTTGAACCATAAAGCATTTAGCACCTTGAGGAAAAACGAAGGTATAACTGTTTAAATCATTCTGCTTTGCCTCCTTGTGATGATCAAGACTGCAATATCCTTACAATTGAGTTAAGTGTGGCAGCTTTAATTCTGCCTCTGGTAAACTCATGGCGATGTTCTTGGAAGAGTCAGACTACAAACAGTTCTGCTTCCTGCAGTGCAGTGGTTCCATCTCTAACGACATGTACTTATTGCAGACATCATTACCAAGTAAAATAGTTGATGTGATCGCTGAAGAAACAGAGCTCTTGAAAGCATAACATGAAAAGAGGTAGGACACCTCTCCAGTCCAGCAGCCTTCGTTTCAGGAAAATAACAAGACAACGCCTACTCAGCCTTGCAGAAGGACTCTTACTAGTGATTATTTATGAACATGGGAGAAAGGACAAAATTCTATCACTGGCTGAAAAATATTTAAGCAGTAAAAATCCAAAACCAGTAGGAAAACACACACACATAAATTAGTCTTCAGCCCGGAGCAAGGCTCTGGGTTGCCACACCTATTAACAACTGGGGAAGAAGCTGAGAAGTGATGTGTTAAATTTGGCAGATGAAACAAAACTGATAAGTTAAACAAAGCAAAAGCAAAAAAGGAATAAATTCCATTCCAAACAGGCAATGCATAAATGAAGAAATTCAGAGAGAAGGTAGGAGAAATCACATGGCAAAAATACTCCCATGCTCTGTGCTAAGGGAACTCTATCAACCTGGGTGCTAATGTAACCAACGGAGAGCTGTCTGGGGAGAGGTGGTTGGAGGACAAGGCTGTGATATACACACGGAGAAAATAATGCTGAAAATATCCTTTCACTGCCATTTCAGCCAGCGGGTTAAGCGTTGACTTTGGGTCAAAACCAAAAACCAGCAACAGAAAAATTTCACATGACATAGAATCACAGAATCGTTTGAGTTGGAAGGGACCTTCCAACTTAACCAGGGTTGAGGGAGCCTCTTGAGAAGGGACCCAGAAGGACCAGGCCAAGGGAATGGAGCAGATGTGTCAGCAGACAGCATAACATCTAGTTAAATGAGCAACTGCTGGACTGAGAGAATGTAGCGTAATTAAATGACATGACAGCTGAAAGCAAAAAAAAGAGTATGCTTTTTAATAAATAATGTCTAACACTTTAGAAATGAGTAGCGGGATTCAGACAAAAAAGCCTGGAAACCAGAAGAACAAAAAAACTTCTCCACAAATTTAAGCATTTTTATGAGACCCAAATTTCTTCCACAGATAGCATAACATCAGCTAAATCAGTGGTTTTCCATCTTGCTTTTCATGTGGCTTGCTGCATTTTTTTCAGCAGACATATAGACCCCCGTGCAGTCCCTGAGCCTACCAACAATGCATTTGCTTTTCTTAGCTGCTTGTTACTGCCCCACAGATTCATAAACGACAGGTTGAAAATCTCCTTTCTAAATGATTAGTCCTTGGAGCTCAGGATGCAGTCATCCCAAGACTAATTAAAAAAAAATAAACTAGTGATGGGAATGGAAGGATCCTTCATTTGACTTAATTATCTAGGGCAAGGAGAAAGCATCCCTTTCATCCAGGGATTGCATAATTGTCCATTATGGGCTACAGTTCTGGCTTCTTTAAAATGAGTGCCAAAACTCATACTGAATTAAATGGAAGAAGGATTTGACCCATAAGGGTTCAGACCTTTTGAAGCATCTGATCTGTCGATCACTGACTAAAAGATCCTGGGAAAAGTAGTTCACTGATTTTGGTGTCTGGTAAGCCTCTCTACAGTCCAACCCTTTCAAAAAACCAACCAAACAAAAACCCCAAAAAGACTCACAACACCAAAAAAACCCCAAACTGACACACAAATGTAGAAAAAAAAAAAATCAGCCAAGAAACTTGGACTGACTCTGCCTATCTCCATATCATACACAGGCATTTATGACAGAAAATAAGTTTGCCTGTTGCACAAGTATTTTGGGGGTTCTTAGATTCAGGAATGTATCTACATACACATATCGTTAAATGGAAGCAGAGTTTGGGAAATCCAGAAACAATATGCATTCAAAAGACTGGTTGAGGCTATCACTGCAAATATATAAACCAGTTGAACAAACCAGTTATAGTCTGTGTTAGGCTGTTGAACTGGATTTTAAATTAAGTTTTAGCTGGAATGATTTTTTTAAACTTATTTTTAGCTTCAACCATGTGAGAAGCACATGGCTCCATAAATACATTTCCCTCAAGAATAAGTTAATGGAGTGGGGTGTGTGGGAGGAAACAACCTAAACAATTCATTTAAAGTTAATAACCGAGTTAAGAATTTTATAGCTTCATGTTTTGAACATTTGTCATTAAAGTATGATTGACTTCTGTAATGACGTGCATACATATACCAACAGTGCATGGGACAGTAGACTGATGGAAGGATTCACCTTGGCTCCTATTAACCTGCAGCATCCCTGGGTCCTTCCCAGTGCTAAGAAGGAAACCATTCACAAGAGCATTGAGTGCACTAAATGCATTTGCCCTTCCTGTGTAAGAGGGACCTGAAGAAGGACTTCTGTGACAGAAAATGACTACGTTTTCCTAGCTACATCCTGCAGATCTTACAAAAAAGCAACGTTTCCTCTACAAACCTCCTCTCTCCTTTGAGTAAAGATGAAGATGACAGAGGGCTTGTGCAATTGGACAAAATCACGTCCTCAGTCTGCAAACAGTTCATTTAGCAGAAAGAAAGACAGAAAGACAGAAAAAGAAAGACAGAAAGAAAGACAGAAAGAAAGACAAAGACAGAAAGAGACAGAAAGAGACAGACAGACACAGAAAGAAAGAAAAAGAAAGAAAGAAAGAAAGAAAGAAAGAAAGAAAGAAAGAAAGAAAGAAAGAAAGAAAGAAAGAAAGAAAGAAAGAAAGAAAGAAAGAAAGAAAGAAAGAAAGAAAGAAAGAAAGAAAGAAAGAAAGAAAGAAAGAAAGAAAGAAAGAAAAAGAAGCGGGGTTTGCTTATTCTGGTTCATTCCCTGACCCAACAGGTCATAGGCTCATTGCTTGGGTGCTGCAGCTCTCAGTCTGCAGGCTGACAAGCAAATTCACTCCCAGCAGGAGAACAGACCCCTGAGACTTTGCTGCTTCTGTGAGAGAGAGGCTTTTTTGTCATGTTGTTAAGTCATCCCAGACACCATCATGCTGTTGTGATGGTGGATTTGGCTCCCATTCCGGAGGGGGCCCTCTGAGGGGTCCTCAGGACAATCCATGACCAACACAGGATGGCCAGACCTCCGCACTGATGAAGGGCCTGGAGGGCATAGGTGTCCCTTCGGGTTTGGGAGCATTATTATTTATATTTTTCACTCTGGATGGGAGCTGCAAAGGTTTTTAACTCATTTTTTATGATTGCTTTGTAACATTGGATTTCCTCTAGTAGATGATTCACATAAAGGCTAGAATAAATGCAGTCACTGTGAAATCCAGAAAAGGGACTTCATTAGCTGAAATGGCAATGAGCTGTATTTTTTAGTTTGCTGCAGTCTGGATTCCATCTCCCCCACTAAATTTGTCCCTGTGTATATCTAACTATGGACTTTTTTTTTTTTTTTTTTAACTCTACAGAAAGGTTTATCTTTGGTTACTTCTACTGTGGACCTCTTTTCAACCTGCAGATCAAAGACATTATGTAAAAACAGTGCAATTATGACTAAAATAAACACTTTAAGCTCTGTTACTGTGATTTCATCCAGATTTTTTTTCTAGGTTTGTATTAACACTCAAGTGACTCAATCAGCATTGGTAGCAATAAAATACACATTATAATCCCCTGCTGATCCATCATTTGTACCAAGAAGACTTAAGTGGCGCAGCTTGTATTTTATTTCCTTTTTCTAGCCTCTGTGAAAAGTACATGCCCTTGTGCAATGTACATGTGATACATAGGAATCAAAAGAACAGCTAATTAATTGCATCCCACCTCCCCATATGGAAAATGGATCTAAGCTAGCATCTAAAACACAATGTGTTTGCTTTAAATAGCCAAACGCGGAGGGACCAGAGAGATCTGTGGGGAATTTTTGGCACCATATGAAGATTCTTTCAGCCCTCGAATCCCCCACCCTTGAATTCTGTGGTGGGTTAGTGGGGAAAGGATATAAAATTGTGGAATTTTTTTTTAAAGGCCTTTCTCTTTGTTTCCTATTCTCCTTGGCTGCACTCTTATATTTTAATACTGTATAATAGTAAGGAACAAGGAGGGTCATTCAAAAATATTTTTTAATCATTATTAAAAACAGAACTGCCTTTTGCTGCCACTGGACCGCATTTACCTACAAAGTCCTAAAATGGCTGAAAGGACTGCAACCATAGCTTCTACTTAGGGGTTTTGAGGGGTGCCAACCCAAGTCTGACTGGCTGTAGGCAGCGGAGAATGCCAGTCTCTCGCTAAGCTTTTGCATGCTGCTGACCACTTCACTGTCAAGGCATTTCCCAGGGGTCCCAAATTAGATACCAGCACTGCTCTCTTCTGAACAAAAAGGATGCTTTGCTTTGGCCTGACTTCTTCCACTTAGCCTCCCTTTCGTTAAGGCATATTTAACTTTAATTCACCATGATGGAACAGTAGTGTGAATTTAAGGGCTCTGGTGAACAAGGAGGGGATTGCTCATGTATTAACAGCTGTGAAGGGCTGCAACAGCAAGGGAGGCAGTGAATGCCTGATCTCTGTTGTGATGTGGCTTAGTTCTCCTGCTCCTAAGACTACAGGTATGTTTGGATGTTTTTATGGCCACAATACACATTGCACTTTCAGACCTAGCTTTACTGTGCTAGAAAAAAAGGGCTGTAAAGGCCTGAAGGAGGCTTCTGGAAGGAAAGAGAAGGGTTATAGGGAATATAAGGGCTTAGAATACAAGCGTTAATAATTCAGAAGTAGCTGGCTTAGCCTATTCCAGTAAAGGTGGTAGAGTGCCTAAATTTGCTTTTTCTTTCTCTGTATGCTGTACATTCCCAGCAACTGTAGCCATTTGCACAGATCAGCAATAAAGCCCCAAATCACTGGAATTAACAGATTTCTTCCACCTGTGAGGATTTCTATTACTTGCCTATTTTGTAAAGGATAATGTGGTCCTTTCCCCTCACCCGCAACTTCTATGCCATGGGCAAGATGTGCAACTTCTACCTAAGAGAAGTCAAACTCCCTGGTAAAACATTTGAGACTAAGCAGATAATCTAAATGCCTTGCCTACTCAGACAGCCCCAGCTACCGGGAACTGAATTGCTGACATCTCATACGCAACGTAGAATATAACATGGATTGATTAGGAACATTGATATCAACGAGCAGTCATATTCAAAACTATGTATACAAGAATTAAGCGTAAAAGTTAGAAGCAGGTCATTTTAAAAGAAGGAGAATTTTGGTATGCTTACATACTGAAAGAAAAACAATATAAAAAGGATGGTAATTTGGCTTGCATAATGCATGAAGATCTGCCTGAGATTGTCTATTACTGCCTTTGACCTTGGGACAAAGCACAACAGTCTCAAATGATTAGGGAGAAAAAAAAGAATAATTAAAAAGTGTAAAATGCCATGTTTAAAATTACACAAACCATTTTCATTACACATCCTGGTTCATGCTCTTCAATGTAGTTACAATGGAATGTTTTTTTCTCGAAAAGAACGAGGAAGAGATCGCTTCAATGTACCATGTACCTCCCAAAATAAATGTATCAACAGCGTCTTGTCCTGAATTATCTTGGGGAAAATATCCAGCAGAAATTACAGCAACATCACAGATATGCAGAGCAAGTGTCTTAGATCAGCCAAAGTATCTATTATTGCTTGTTTTTATCTTTCTCTAAAGGGAAGCTGTGTTTGACCTCTAAGGAAGGTCAACAACTTAATTATTGTACTCAAGACAAAGCTACTCTGTGCACAGGAAATGAAAGCTGAAGAGAAGCACTTTGAAAAGAAAGACGTTTTACTCTTTTAAATAAATGAGACCTGCAAAATTCAATATTGTTTTCATCCTGATCAAGACTTCTGGCTGGACGCTAAGTGATGTTTATCGGGAAAAGACAGGAAATCCAGGAGCCTTCCTGCCTTTGCAACACAAGAGCTGGAGTAGGGCAAAGCAGCTTGGAAGATGGTGAAAGAGAAAGATCTGTATGGGGAGGGCTGTCATAGCTGTGCTTTCTTAGAATGTCAAATCCACTTGCTTGAGAAAACCGAGCTGCTTTCTAGAGCTTAAGACTATGTTTTTCCAGTATTTGTACCCAGTTTGTGCCCACAGGCCACAAGTTAGCACCTCCACAGAAATGACCAGACTGTCACCAGGGCAGAGTGTTGCAGCTTCCCCTATAGATAGCAGGAACCATCCGCAAAGGGTCCTGTAATAGCCTGGCTGCTTCTGCTGAGCACTGTGCTTATGGGCTGAAGACCAAAACTGCCAGAACTCAGCACTGTAGCTTGGCTTCTTCCCTCTCTGCGGCACAGCCAAGAAGCTCCTCTCACTACCTCCACTAGCCCTCTCTCTCTCTCCTCTCCAGCCTACTTAGGCTTTGAAATACCTTCCTGGTGTTACATGGAGGATGTTGGGAGGTTCAAGAAGGCAAGGAAATCCCTTCTGGCTCCCCACCTGTGCTGTATTGCCATCCATGGAGCTGGCTGATCCTCATTCTTGGCAGCTTGCCTGCGTGGTGATGACCCAACAGGATGATGTTTTCCAAGAGCTCCATGGTGACTCACAGCTCCTGTTGCATTTTCAGAAGTCAGGTACAACTTTGGAGCCTCTATTAAAAAAATGCAAATGGAAAATCAGTAAGGGGTCATGTGACAAAATGCTTAATCCCCTCACATAGGAAATGACTTTAGGTTGCACAGATAATCTTAATTCTGACATTTCTTACCATTTGAATACTTGACAAATTCTTTCATATACAAAAGGAAGAACAACCTTGAAGGGTTTGTGAGTTTCAAGAAAGCAGAAATCTTTCCAGTCTAAGATCACTATTTATTCAAAGGATCTTTAATAATGTTTTGAACTTTTTGATTGCCATGCAGCTTTATTTCTTTGCTTACAACTGGCAGAGCTGCCTTGAAACTAGATCCCTTGTCAGGAAGATGGTGTGATAACTGGCAATGTTCACAGCCACAGGAACATCACACAGATAAGGCATTTTGGATGGAAAAGCACCAACTAAGTTTCAAGTTCAAAACTGGATAATTTATGCCTTTTTTCCAACTATTGGGAAAGCAGGCAACTTGCCTGTCTCAAGCAGGCAAATTTTCACTCAAGTCTGCACAGTGGCTGGAAACTGAACAGTCTAGCTAACAAGAATGACCAATGACATACACTGAACACAAACAGATTTTAGAACGGCTGGGATTGGATTTATGTATGTATGTTTGCATGTACCTATTGACAAAGTCCACAGCCTGTATCTGGGCCAAGGCTTTCACAGTTCCTGTTTCCAGGATGTGAACTGTCATTTGTTGACTTTGTTCACAAATGTATGACCTTGCATTTTTCTGTTTTAAAACACATGTTCAGAGAAGACTAGTTTTCCAAGCGATGCAATTTGCCTCGCAGACCTGACCCGCCTTGTTTATTTACCACTGGGGTTTATCTACAACTTTTCCAGCAGATAATTTATTAATTTTTTTCTTTCAGATCCTTGATAACAATGATGAATAGCCCAGGGACAAGAACAAATCATTGCAGAACCTTGATAAAAATATCCTCCTGATACATTTCTGTTCTGGTATATCAGTTTAGTCGTTTAATATCTGCTATGTTGGGAGTAGTGACATTTTAGGACTATTTTATACAAATAAAAAACTATACAGTATCAAAATGATACTAACTGGTGTCATCATGTCAACACCTCTTTAACTAAATGTTGACTATTTTGCACATCCGATTTTCTTGTGTTTGTCTCAGAACTGATGTCAGGTTAACTGCCTATATTTGTCTGGGGAGGCTGGGAAAAGGGCTCACCTTTTCATCCTTTTACTATAATGAAACATTTGTTCACTTTGAGGTCTCTGGAATTTCCCTAGTACCTTATGAAGTAAGGGGCTCAACAAGAGATATTGAAATAAAGAACGGACTGCTATAAGCAACAGATAAAATTTTGGTCTTAAGGCTTGGAAACAATTTTGTAACTCTTAGTTTCAATCAGATGAGTGAGGAAATTGACAGTATTTGTTCTTGTGGATTAGCAATTGGTCCTGGTTTGATTCTCATGTATTTAGTTCCCTTAAACTACATCACATTTCTGCAATTGGTATCTAAAATCTCCTATACCAAATTACTGAGTTGTGCTGACTCCAGCAGCACCATGATGTGTCATTCCCAAGCACTACCTGGTTTCCACCTGTTACAGTAAATTTCCTGTGTTCGCACTAAAGTTGATCCCAGCTTGCAAATATCAGCAGAACTTGCCCGAATTGCAGGTTTTTATTAGTCTGCCTGAAGTAGGCAGTCTCACCTGGTTTCAAGTTTCATTAGAAAAGCTTTGCTCCAGCTTCAACCATTTTTGAAGGTAACAGGGTAACATTGCCACACCTGTTACAAATGGAGACAACTGTTCAGGAGAACATCCCTGCATGGAGACATCATTGGGAGACTGTCTTTGGCAGCAGATAAGTTTTTCTAATTTTTAAAGCTCAGAGAAAGTTTTTGCCTTTTCCCTATCACCCTAAATTGATTATCTCCTCCTTCATACTCTTCTATTTTCAGACTGCATACGTAGAGCCATTTTTATGGGACAGCAGAGTTGTACTGAAGTCACAGAGTGCTCTCTGAAGGCCTGACAGGTAACAGATAGCAAAGAAAGAAAGTTGCAGGATACCAAGGAGTAGCAGTCAGTGGATACAGCTTTGAAGAAAAGTGTGAAGTATGCCCTGAAGTACACGTAACTATGTGCAGTTGATGTTTCTCCCATGTATGCTGGTGAGAAATTTATGCAATTGAAACTTGTCTGTCTTTTAACAATAAAGCCATCTGAAATCAGATCCTTAACTCTGGAGGGAAAAAGGGTACTTAATCATTGATAATGTATTAGGAGAAATTCAGCAAGAGCTCTTTGGTTAATGGTCTGTCTTTAAGTGACTCTCCATAGTGCTTTCCCACATGCTTCTGAAGACATAGCTAGAGATCCATCTTGTCTTTTTTTTTTTTTCCTCAGCATACATCATATCTATTTGCTTAGGACATTATTTTCCTTTCATCAAGAAGTATGGTTTTCACAGATACACTATTTGTATGGGCACAGGGTCAATCTCTGTGCATTTTCTTCCACCCCTACTCACAACAGAAAGAAAATTGCATAATAACAGAATAGCTTTCACCACTACTTTTAGGGCTGATCCAATGTCAGCATTTCTGTTTCAAGAATAACTCCCACTTTCAACACCACAGAGGTAAGATTGGTCTTTATTCTTCATTAAATATCCAGCAAGGAAGATTCCCTGCTGAAGTGCATTAGAGTAGCGACTCACAGAAAGAATTCAGTCCACGCCACAATTTCCTACAGCTCTTGTGGGCTGTGAAGGCTAGTTACTCCAGATAAAGCTTCAAATGCACTTGCAGGGATGGATTTCCTAAGCTGAAGTGGTAGTACTAGCTCCATGTCCTTCGGTTTCCCACCTATTTCTTTAAACACTTACTAAGGAGGTCAAAGTCCTAAACTATTCGCTGTTTTTTTGTACATCATAAAGCAATTCTGTTCCCTGAATATTATGGCAACATAGAATTGACCAAAAAGTTTGGTCAAATATGAGGAGTCACAACGGTTTAGAGAGAGATGGAGGACTCCAGCTATAGACTTTGAACCTTAAGGTTTGTTATGAATCAGTTTATGCCCTATAAAGTTCCTTATGCTCCTTATATGGTGTTTCAGAACACATCCCATATCCATGTGGGATTTTTCATTGATGTTCCTCAAATTTGTAACAGAAAGACTGTACTGAACAGTGGCAGATTAGTTCAAGTAAGCCCCTCTGATTCTAGACATTTTTGCAAAGACTTCACCCAACAGAAACTTGATAGCATTGGCTGCAATAGACAAAAAATGCAATCCAAGAGTAGCCAGACAGAGATAGCCAGCCTCTCTCTCTGAAATGATAGCAGTGGAGTCCCAGCTGTGCTTTCCTGCAGGTATGTTGTTCAGGTCAGGAGAAGGAACCACCTGTAACAACTCCCTTGTTCATCTAGTTTTGCTTTAACCACAACTCAGTCTTCTCTGACCTAGTGGAATGCCAGCTTTTAAGAAAAATATTCTGGCTCCCTCTTCCAGTATTAATTCTGTAAGTCTTACAGTCATTACTTTTTTTTTTTAAAGGAAACCTGTGAATAATGTCTTCTGTCTCCATTAATTAGAAAAGATGGAGTTTTTCTTGTTGAGTTGGTTGCCAGAATAGTTTCCTTCTAAAGTATGAAAAGACACCAAAAATCAATGTGTATCACTGATATAGAACTGATACTAGAGAACTTTAAAAGCCTTTGCCATGCTTCTTCTTGTTTGCTCAAAGTGGCAAGCTCTGGACATACACACATGGGCAAATGCATCCATTTCTGCCTGTAACTTGTGTCTTGGGCTGCAGCAAACAAGCACTGACTGCAATTTATAACAGACACTGGAGAATATGAATATTTTCTTTACTACTCAGCTCCAGGAAAAGATAATTACTGTAAGCAAAACCAGATGAAAATCTGAGAATATTTTATGATCCACTTTCATTATGAAAAATCTCTATTAGCCTTAGAACAATGGGGCCAAATTCACACTCAGGGTAACATCACTGACATCAGTAGAATACTAGAATTAATTTGGCCCATGGGATCTACTTGAAGATATAACATACTGTCACGGGGATGGCAGCCAAATTCTGTGGAGAAAATCTTTCTATACCGACTAATTTAGCATTCAAAAGACAGCACAGCTGTACAAGCAGTAATCCAGTGGGCTGGATCTTCAAGTGCAGCTCTGCTTATGTCTGTACAATAAAGCCCCGTTATAACCACCTGAGAATCTAGCCAGATTTTTTCCAGACCAAATGGGGGATCATAGAATAAATATTATTTGGCACTGGAATGATGCTCGTGTGACATTCACACAAACAAAGAGAAAGATACTGGGTGGTAGAACTTAAGAGGAACCAGGTAGTCAAAGATCTAAATGAAAAGCTGATAACCCTTGCTAATCCTTGCTTATCCAATCTTCTCTGTCTCTCTCTCCCATCAAGCAGTCTCCTGAGCCATATTAAGCTGCACAGAGAATCAACATGAAAAGCAGAAGGCTTTTCTTTTTTTTTTTTTTGCTGTTTCTGTCGTCATTTATTTATTTTTAAACAGAAAATTCTTGTCTGTATCAGTGATGACATTTTAATGAATCCATCAATCACTACGAACTCCAAACTAAAATCCCACATAAAAGAGATCTATTTGTAATACGTGCTCTAAGCCCATACCTAACAAAATTAGTTCTCAGAGAGACAATGCAGGTCTTTCATTGCTGTCTCCATGGAATCGTAGATGATTAAGCTGGACAGGGCATCGTGGGTCCTCAAATCCAATCCCCCACACCTAGCATTGCTCTGTCCCTGTGTTATTCCCCTGAGTGTGTTGCCTAATCCTTTGCTGACTGACAGTGACCCACCTTACAACTTCTCTTTCACTGGCAAGTTTTCATTGTGCTTTGCCCAAGCAAGCTCTTGATCACCCTTACAAGTCTCTGATTCCTTGTACCAATGTCTTTCAGGGTGTTCAGAGTGCTGTCTCCTCTTTCCGTAATTATTTTAGGTCTTTTAAATATTGTCATCTGCTTTTCTAGTTTCTTTACTCATTTGCTCTGTCTTCTTGGTGCTGCAGGTCCTACCTCAAGGGCAGGCCAGTAAATGCTGCTTACCACCTCTGCCACCACACTGGGCTCCTCAGGGCACATTCATAGCCAACTCTGACTCTTTTAGCTTCTTCTATACGTAGTGATTTCCCCAATCTCCTACATCATGACTATTCTTTGCTTCCCTTTTTACAGCTAACAGACCTGTTACAATTTGCTTTCATTAAATGTGCACCATCTCTCTCAGGCTGACATTTGGGTTCTCAATTTATCCCTCTGTTTTCATATTACAGCATTGCTTTTCTTCGCTGATCTGCCGCTTGTCCTGTACCTATAGCATTTAAGCATACTACTTATCTCCTACTTGAGAGGATTACTTAATCTGTTGGGTCAAGAGCATTCCCCCTGCTAACTTTTCTTCCTCAGGAATCCCTACAGCTACACCACTGAGATGCAAATCCCTTAGATAATCTTTAAAATCAAATTTGACTTAGAGGAGATCTGAACTGACTCTACATTCAAAATTTCTGAGCTCTTCACTGACTTAATTTTGGCTCCTGGTGACTTAAACTTATGTAGATGACTTAGATGTATTTGATGTGCTGCAACTGTGGACAAACCCATTGACAAATATCCCTGCTGGCTTCAGAAGTATCAAAGAAAGCAGTTGCTGCTCCCTCGTGGTCATCAGCATCACCCCTGTTCTGAAAGCTGCTATCATCTAAACTGTGCCTCTATCTTTGATCTTCTCTGCTGTCTGTCTACAGAGATGCTTCTATCTATGCCCTTGGTTCAGTTTAAGCGAACCAAGGTAATGAAGACTTATTACTCAAAGTTTAAATCAAACCATGCCTGTAGCCTTGTGTGATCACTCAGATGGGGAAACTATCACAAACGGTAATTTCAAAAGCAACCAGATAATCCTGAACTCAGTGATTCCTCTCCATTATCTTCCACTTTTTTTTTTTTTTTTTTGCCGTACTTGGGAAGTGTTGTCACTGACTACATCTCCTGTCAAGGCTGTCTGGGATGACTATGAAGCAGTTTAAAATCTTGGGTGGCCCCTCAATTTTCAAACAACAGAAAGAGACCAGAACATCTATATCGTATGCAATATGGAAACTAAGGCTTAGGTGCTATCACACAGCTGACCTCCTTCTGTGCTCACCATGGATGGCATCCCACAGTAAATCTGCCATGACAAAGTGGATGACAATTTCAAACTTGTTAGAGAAAATGATCTTATATTGGGACTAGCAAAGGATTAATACTTTTCTTTTAGTGTGCTTTTACTCTCTTGAGGTCCATTTTCCCTCACTATCTTTTCCATCAAGATTTTTCTTTTGCTGTCTGTTAAAACTCAGCATGAAAATCAGGCAGGGCTCTTGTGCCTGCTTCTTGCTATTTTATGCTTGAAAGGTAGCTTTACTCACTGTTGCCAATTTTGATCCTGGAAGGACGGTATCACAAATGGCTGAATGGAGACCACCCTCGGAGAAGTATCTGCTTCAGGTGTTTGCCTCTCGATGATCAAACATCCCCAGATTTCCCTCACATTGCTGTTTCTGAGGGCCTGTATCACTTTTCATTACCTTACAATTTTCCACGAGGACTGGAAGAATTCAGTGGAAAAGCTACTGGGGCATCTCTTTCTTAAAGCATTGTCCTCCTTGCTGGAGGACAATGTTGACCTGTTTCCACAGTATCACTTTTGTCCTGATGGAAATACAATCCTTGTTGCTATCAGCTTTTCTTTTTTGCTTTGCTGCTGCTTCCCATGTAACCTTCATAGTTATGGAAGACATGGCGTCTCTCTGTGTTTTGGCTTGACATTGTTCCTCCCTTGTTCAAAACAATTAAGAGACCCATCCACAGTCACAGACACCCAAGCCATACTGGTGTGGTGGGATCTCCTCTTCTCTCTTGCTTGTCTGAAAATCAATCTCTCTTCTTTCTTCCCTCATTCTGCCCTGTTGTGTCTCAATCCTGGCTGTCTCCACTGTCTTGTCATTTTGTCTTTGGGGGATATTTTCACTTCCTTCTTCTTTTCTACTGAAGTTTTTTTCCTTCCTCAGTTGAACAAATGTGTTGTTCAGCTTCATCTCTCCTGTACTTGGCAATCCATCCTCTCTTTTGCACTCATGTAGTATTCTCCCATGTATGAATAATTCTTTTCACCTTTCTGACATCCAAGCCTTCTTCTTCAGAAGGTTTTGTGCTCTAGTGTTTTTGCAGTCTCCTCAGGACATTCCTCAATCACATCTTTGAAGTCCTGCCTGAATTTGAAACTACCTCCACCTGCCTCTTTAGCTCTTGCATAGTTTTCTCTATTACTGTGATGAAATGTTTCATACTTACATACATTCTGTTGCATGCCACCCTGCACTGATGTGCAACTTTGTGAACCCTTTTCTCTTTTGACCATTTCAAATGCTCCTTCCAAAGTGCCTGACAGGTACCTGATAGGTACCAAAATTCCACTGACATTTGCTAGGTTCTAGGTGCATAAGGCTATTATTCTCAATAGAGAAACAGAAGACTATCATGAGCTGTTAAGCAATAAAAATCCCTGCAACACGATCTGTTGTGGTTGGACATTTTAGTGAAATCCTGGATAGTCATTTGCAAAAGAGCTGACTTGCAGAGTTTGGATTTAATCTTCACATTTCCACTCAAACTGTGGCATTGTTTGAACACAACAGCTTTGGGATGCTGGCAAAAGAGTAAAACTGTCCGAGCTGTTCCACTCTGGTTTGAATTATCTCTCTTTTTATTTATTTATTTTTAGCTTTGAAGTCTGTGTACTTTAAAAATCAATGAACATCATATTAACAAGCAGACACTAATTACATTTTAACAAACTGGAAAGGCTTGGCTACAAATCTTTGAAAAGATAAATCCACATTTTAAAAAGCTTCCTAGTCCAATTGGCATCATTGGAGCAAGACATTGACAAAGCCTGCACAGAATGGAAATGTTTAAAGAATCTGTTTTCCAGATTTTTTTTCTACAATTTATAATTAGTCCTCACCATTGTACTGTCTTGTACATTAGGTCTGGTAAACAGAGTACTCATAGCTTTCACGAATTAATGGAGAAGTTCTGAGATGTAGAAAATGAGAAGATCGCTCAGATAATAACAACTCTTAGCTCTCTGATAGCTCTCCTTGTCAGTTTAACTTAGTGTTTTGCAAATAAATCAGGGTCACTATCACAGCTTTACAGAGGAATAAAAGTGAGGCAAAGAACATTAAAGTGTCTCATCTACAACTACTTAGCAGGACAGAGACAGAACCAAATAGATTCTCTTGCAACCAGTGTAGAGCTCTGGTCCATACATTGCACTGGTTTGTTGAGAAGAGGACTTTTTAAAATATGGGTACTGGAGTGTACAGTGGGAGTCAGAGAGTTCAGACCAGGATGTTCTGCACACAGAGAAATGCCAAAAGTATGCATACATGGTCCACGAATTACGAAAAATATCGTGCCTCTTCTGATGGCTCTGGCTGAAAGCAGCTTGGTATTAGGGATTTTTGAAAAGTGGCTCCCACATGAAAGTAGGATCCCCAGCAATGTGTTCAACAGTTTCTGTACTGTGCAGAGAGCCAAGGCATCACGAGGTCTGTGTGGTAACAGCAAGGGGAGAGTAGGACACACAGGATACTTGGGTCAGAACAAGCTCCAGGAAACACACGGTGGAAGCTAGGCTTTTGTAATGTCCCCATGGATTTCACCACTTCTATGCTATTCCAGAAGAGCTGCTGCAAAGGTCAGCAGATGAGGTACCCACTTCAGACAAGAGGCTACCTGCAGCACAGCAAAAGCATTTACTTACAGCAGTGCCTGGGACTGTAATGGGGTGTCATGTGGTTGCCAGTAGGCTCAGTCTTCCACTTCATGCTGTGCTCTGACCAGATAAAATAGACCAGCTGCTTGCTGTGCTGGCAGTGGAAATGGAGCTACAGTAGACAGAGGCTACAAACACTATGATGTTTAATGCCTTGTCAAGGCAAGAGAGATCAGTTCAGTGTTCCAGGAACCGTATACTTTGGCCTGCCCACAGGATAGTAGAGTCAACTCATTTTCACAGAAGATTCTTTGAGACAATTTCAGTGGGGATGGTAGAAAAGAAGCTTCACCTATCACGTCTGCCACCATTGTTCACCATGTGACACACATCAAATTTCCTCTCTTACTGCATGTTCTTGACTCACCTTTGAGAATCAATTTTTTGTCCTGGTTTCATGGTATCATCTTCTGGCTGACCTTGCTTGCCAGAAAGAAACTTATCTGCTGGAGTGATCGACAGGCCATGTCCTTCTATGTCTGCAAAAAAAGAGGGTCTGTCCTGGAGCCACATCAGTTATACCTAGTAGGGTAGCACAGGCAGTTGTCACCATGCCATATCCACTCGCAGCATCGGCATCCAACCAGGTGGCCCCTTGAGGGCATCACAACCATCAGTGATGCTGTGCACAGTTATCACTAGAATGACCTCTGAACTATTTTCAGCGCCAACACTGTTCACTGTAGGTGGTGACTCAAACATTACTGCAAACTTGGGTACCCCTGCAACACAAGCTGTTGAACTTGGTTCTACTGATAGCAGTTAGTGCTGGTTGGCCTTTGTACAGCATCTGACAGAAGTGACTATCTATAAAATATTAGAGAGTACTAAGTGTCAGGGACATCTGCTATAGCACTCTGTCTATTCTGCCTTCTGGGATCACACACAGCATGTAGCATCTCTTTTTGCCTGTTTCACAGTCATCATTTTAATACCAAAGACCAAGCTTTCCACCTAGCCGGTTTAAAAGATTTTGCAGTGCTTACAGAAAAAATTGTTTGCACGCACTTAAATCTAGGCTAACACTCTGGTTCTATCATGTATCTCCAGATCATTGCCTCTCTGTTGCCCTTTTCCTTTGATAGGCATGTGATGATTTATCGCTGCTCCCTTACCATGTCTCTTGTCAGTGTGTCAAAAGAAACATGTTCACCTCTTAGGTGACTACTGAGCAACCAGTCTGACTCAGAACCCAGACTCTTGTTCTGATGTTCCTGATTTTTTATGTGATTGTTTGTGTTACCATTTTTGGACTGTCCTGATGCATCTGAATCTGTTTCCCTAATGGAGAGAGTGAGGGTCTAATTATCTTGTGACTGATCTGCAGTGAGCACAGCCAACATTGGATGTGTGAGTGAATGAGGGATTGGACACGAGTAAACATCTAGTTACTTTTTTTGAGCTCCTCAGAAGATATCTGGAGGCTTGCATGCTCAGTTGCCGATATTGGAATGACATCTGCCATTTCTCAGCTTGTAGCATGGTTTCCATAAAATTTGATCCTGATCTTTGTTCTAATTTGAAAAACAATCAAATTTTATGCATAAACAAAAAGCAGATCATATATTAGAGGATCTCTAAGTAAGCTAGAAAATGCATAATTAAGTAAACACCTTTAGTGTAGACTGTTTTTCCTACATCATTGTTTCTCCCTGTCTCAGCGGGACAGGGAAATATGCAATGCACATTCAGACAAACACATTTTGGAGAAAATATTTAAAAAGAAAAGGAAAAGAAAATTCAAGTCCTACCTTAAGTAAATCCAATGCCATGTCATGGTCCTCTGTGAAAAGCAGCAGCTGCGAAACAGTCTGGAGACATCAGTGTTCAGATCCCTCTGAAATAAATGCAGCCAGCTCACCTCACACTGACACATCCCTCTTACGAGGTACGGTATGGTATGGTTGAACCAATGGTATTGACTTCAAAGCAAGGTTTAACCTGATCTACGCTGGCAAAAGTAATAGGTCAAACCCATTCTTGGTTCAATGGTTTGTGAAGTTCAAATGTGGTACAGCTTAGAAACTTAGCACCATCAATAGGAAACTTATTTGAAAATGAAAGATTAAAGTCTGTAGGAGCTGATGAGGATATGAGCAAAAGCAGGCAGAGTGAAGTGATGCCTGCACAGTCCAGTGTTAATGCATTTCAGGTCTTCCACAGCTGCCAGTGTGCTTTCCCTGAGACCCAGAGGACAAATACCAGGAGAAAAGAAAGAATGATGTAAAGAGGGAGGAGAGGTGGATGGAGGAACCACCTTGACAAATAAGCTAAGCCCAGGAAACGAAGGCTTTCTAAAAGATGAAGAGGGATAAAAGTCCAGGAAAGAGCAAACAATTCAGTTACTCTGTCAAACAGACACCTTGAGTCTCTCCGTACCATGAAGATCAATCAAGATTTTACGTAGGATAACAAGATGCTGGAGCTGTAACTTGCCAACAACAAGTTAGCGCATGCACACTTACATTTCCACTCGATTAAAATACGACAACTTGAGCAATTCGTACTTATTGAAAGCAATTCTTCAAAACCATCTAAAACAATTGCAGAGAACTACGTCTCCCAAGAATATGCATGCTTGAAGATGGAGTATATTCCAGGAAATGTGATCCTTGTGCTAGATGTGCTGCTTCCCTAACAAATTATCCACCAGTTTTTTCTTACGCTAGCTAAAATAGGGTCTGATCAACTCTATTAAAATTGATGTAAATCTGGAAAAACTCCACTCAAATTACACTGGTGGAAAAGCCAGTGTCAGACCATAACTAAGCCAGATGAGGGAAAAACTAGGAGCATGGAGTTCCTGGGAGTTTTATTATTGCACCAGTGGGGCAGGGATTTCTCCCAAAATGTTCCCCAGGCCCGGGACAGTCAGCCTGTACTTTCTCTAATGTGTAAGGGATGGAAGAAATCAGAAGAAAGCATATAATAAATCAACTGACAGTCTGAAAAATAGCTGTCCTGTCTCCTTAATATGAGAGAGAGTAATGTTCTGAGGGCAGGAGGAATTCGGCTTTAGACAGAAAACATTCCCCTATAGGGGGACAAAAAGCGATCGCTCTGTAGCTTAATCAATCTCAGGCCTCTCTTTTCTGAGGAAAATAGCATGCTGCCTGCAACAGCACGTGTAATAATGTTTGCTGAAATATAAACTATGGCCATATACCCCACGATGGAAGGTCAGAAGTCAACTGAGGATCTGGCCACAGATGTTTGGCGATGGAGATCAAAACGCCATATATCACTTTCAGCACTTTTCCTCGAGGAGCAGGTTGCGGAGATTTCTCAACCCATCTCCTTCGCAGTAAGTGCACTCACCCTGCATGTAGCAAAGCTGTAAATCACGAACTGCCAGGTTATTTAAAGACAAAGTTCACCTTGCCTAATTTCTCTCCCTCCTGTGTCTGAGCATTTTAATATTTATATAGTGAATTTTCTCTTATCCGCAAACACAGCTCCCTTGAACTTCGGCAGTGCTTTTCAGGTCTGTCTACCAGAGTGAAGAATCATATGACACCACTTAGCCCTGCCCCAGCCCTTGATATACTCTTCCTAAAGCCGACATTTGATATTATGGAATGTGTTGTAATCAATTCTTAAAGTTATAGCACCACTGGATTTTTATTAACTTGCACTACAACACCAACAAAAATCCAACAAATATTGGCCCCTCATAACCAATCAACCTCGTTATATCCTGAAAGCAGCTTTAACAAGCAGAGAGTAATATAGTGTAATTGGTACTCCGCAATTTAATTGTACTGTTCTTAAATCTAATATTGCAGCTGTGGGTTAAGTTTACACCACAGCTTTCAAGAGAACATGAAAGTGTGGTACATCTGTGCAACAGAAAGCTAAACATCTCTCATCTGATGTGTTTACAATGACATTTGATAGCGTGGAATGGCTTGGAGTTCACTCTTAAAGCTGCAGAACCACTTTTCAACACTGCAAAAAAGGGGAAAAGCCTCCAATCTCCTTCAAACAACCTGGCCCACATAACACTGAGGATTATGCTTCTGCAGACATTGCAGAGAAGCTGCAGACTGCAACATTTCCTTCGAGCATCTTTGAGTGTTTGTTGCTTGAGCAACAGGAAAGAGAACAGGGACATCTTCCCCTCAGATGATATAATCAATTATTTGAAAAATAAATCACTCAAAGTCTGCAGCTAGATGAGCAAAACAACCCCTGACATGCATGAACCAGACAAGAATATTTCAAGAAATGTTGTTAAGTGAGTGACCTTAGTGCATTAGAAATGGTGGAGTTCTCAATTTAACAGGTGGCAGAACTGCTTATGGTATCTTGAACTTCACATTCTGTGTAACTAACAGCTTCAGCATTATGTACTTGTTAGCAAATTTATTAAGCCCATGAGTAGTTCAGGAAACTTAGGAATGGGCCCATAAATGTCATCTGCAGTTTGTGAACTGCAAGTATCTGACTGTTTTGATCAAGGTTTTTACGGGAAAGTTAAATGGTTATTAAAATTATTTACTACTGCTACATGAAAAGGGAGCAAGCCTGCTGAAGAACTTTCATTGTGATAAGATGTGGAAGGCTGCAGGTCAAATGCATTAGAAGAAGCTTTTTTTTTTTTATTTCTAAGCCCCAAATTTTGTACATTAAGAAGCTTAGTGTATTTAGCTGGTGGAGGGGAGGATACATTTCCCTTTCCTGTAACCTATTGTCAGAAACATGTGATGAGGCTATGTTTCCTGTTCTCAGCATTAGCCGCCTTCTAACATTTTTTGTCCTTGGAGAAAGGCACAATAGGGCAAATCAGTTAAGAAGTCACTTTCTGCTCTGTAGCAATCCACTCTGATGTCTTGATTTATGCTCTTCAACAGAGAGAATTCAATGTCACCGATGAAGCTCAGTTATATTACCATAATATACTGGAAGACAGTCAGTTTTTAAACTTTATTATTTCCATCAAAATTAGGACTATCTGAAGCCTCTTCATAAAAAGGGGCCATAACAAAAGCTATATGCTAGCAAAACGATCAATGAGTGCATTCATTCTGCATAAAAAATACCATAAGAAGAACAGATCTCCTGGGGAGGCAAATCTGTATCAATATTTCAGTCTCTTGAATACAGAAATTTGATACAATAAAATTCAAAAACCAAGCTTCCCCTCCTTTCAATTAACTGAGAAACAAAAATTGTCCTTAGAAGGGAAGAAATGCATTCGTATTTGGTTTTTGGGTTTTCCCCCCTTTCATAGCATCATAATGTTCTCTTCATGGGTGGAAAACTTAATCTTCAAATTCACATCTAGTGTCTTCATACAGTTCAGGATGAGATGACTTGGAGTACCGGGAATATTTCAGATTTAGAAAATCACCCAATTCATCCAGAGCATTCAAAACCTGTAAGAACCATCACATGGTGTCAATCTCTTGGAAAAGATATGGAATTCTACTATCCTCTACTTTACAGCAGAAAAAAAGCCATAAAAGCATCCAATAAGGAGAGCATACATGGCAAATTTTGCTTTTAGTCTCCCACAGTGACCGTTAATGCAGTCACAGGTGAACAACAGCATCCATGAGAAGAGAATTTACTCCTTCAGGAGATAATGCTTGATCACTTGAATTGAACACCAATTAAAAAAGAATGACCTTCTAGAAGCATGGAGATATATAATAATCTGGGTAAAAAGTTATCATTGCTTGTGAAAAAGGCATATGTAGGGCATCACTTTCATCAACATTTTCATATGCATCGTCAAGACTGGAGTTGCCGCTGTATTTTCTTGGATGAGGCTCGGCACACAATACTAATCAGAGTCATCATGAATGCACTGAACAGTTTTTGATATTTCTCATGCATTCCATTGTTTTCTTGTATTCATATCATAGGCACAATTAATAATGCATTGGGATTGTATTACAATTTGCTGAGCTGTGTCCCCAGCTCTTGGTAGATTCAAAAAGTAGCCAGGGAGCTCTACATCATGAAGAAGCAGCTTAGTGTCTTGCAGCATCTCAGCCACACTCAAGAACCGCCAACCTTTTGTCAATGAAAAGGAAACAGCAAGTCTGATTGCAAGCCTGTTTCTGTTAAGGCCACTGAAACAAGCTCAAGAACAGAGAGAAGTATTTTAGTAATAGTTTAGGAAGAGAGAGAGCTTTGAAGTCATTAAGGAAGTTATATTTGGGAGCTTGCCCTTTAAAAAGATCTTTCCTTCTCTTAGTTCCAGACCAAGATTCAAAGCAATTTTTGCCAAAGGGAAAGTTTTCATTGTGCTTGTTACCTGTTGTTACATGGGATTTAGGAATGTTCACAAAGTGTCTGCCCTAAGAAAACCTTTCCGTCTGCATGTAATTAAACTCAGGGCATTTCCATTCTCCCATAGTGTAAGGACATTTAAAGAATGCCACAAACAGCACAGCAATGACTCCAATTTCCCAGGCAAAACCACAGTACGTTCAAGAATGATAGCTGGGGAGTGTTTCAGGCCTTACTGGTGCCAGGAGGCAGCAACGTGCAGGTAGCAGAGGCAAACATGCAATGATGGCTTACAAATGCAATGGGCATGACACCTGGGGGTGGGTGGTGAGGAAGCAAAGCAAGGCAGCAACCCCAAGAGATTAATCTTCAGATCAACTTCATTGCTTATCGCCAGTTACATGAGCCAAAACCCACACAAACTGTAAAAGATGACAATGACAAGTGTACGTACATAGCTATGCCCTGCTCCACGCATATTTGTCTTTGTGACGTCATACCCTGCTAATAACTACTGCACCTTTAAGAGCAGGGGGAATTTTGTACTACACACATGCAGAGCAGATTTTTCTATGTTGTTTGAGAGGGGTCTGTGCTGGTAGGGAGCTGGGCAGGGCTCCCACCTGAAGCCCATATGAAACTCAGGATGCAAATGGAAGCAGGGGCTCTCTGCAGGCATGGGTGCTTTCCTGTGTGAAGAAGTGGCACCTTCTATTCAAATGCTTTCTGTGTTCACAGGCTTTTTTTTTTTTTTAAGTATCATATTTGTTCAAAGAGAAGAAGAAGAATACTTGAAATTTACTGTTAACTCTCAGCATTGCCTGCCGCTAAGTTGCTTTATTTTGAGAATGAGGGAAAGTATATCAATCCAGGCTAAGAAGATCTTCAGCAAGGGGAGATGGAAAATTTCAAAGAGTTTATTTTAAACATGTTTCTGACTGTGTTGGAATGGGGGTTTAAGATGGAATTCTTGACATATTCTTAGTAGTATTTCTGCTGTCAGAGAAAGATACAGAGCTGAAGGAGGCCAGACAGCACCAATTAAACCTCATTAGGCTTAAACCATTCCAAATACTGTTTGCGGTTTCCACCTGTACCCCCAAGGCTGTCCCATGTACTTCTGGAATTCAAGAAACACATAGAGATGCAGAATGAAAAAATGGGCATGGAAAAACTGATTTGTAATTGTTCCATATAATTTCTGATAGTCTTGACCTAGCAGTTAACTTTTGTCTTGCTGTGCTTTTCATGTAGGATTTCATTAATTGTGACAGACTTGGTCACTATTAGAAACAGAAGAACATAGTAAGTTAATGCTCCCAAAATCTGTTTTTGAAAATAAAATATATAAGGCTCCAATGCCTTTAAAGATCAAGTGACAAGACCAGAAAAACAAACGTAAAAGTGAATTATTGAGATTCAAAGTAACAGAGACAGCTTCTCCCAACCCCCTTTGCATCTGAAGTTAATTTCAGCAGGACATCTGCTGTGCTTACCGTGTCTAACATCTCCCGTGTATGTGCAGCTGACACACAAAACCGAGCCCTGGATTCTGTGATAGGAGTAGCTGGAAACCCAACTACAACCACCCCGATATTTTTTTCTAACATGAGTCTTACAAAAGCCCTAAGGAGGGAAGAAGAAAAACACAAAAGCAAATTACCTCCAGTAAACTGACCACAAAGAGAAAACATTCAAGCATAATAAAACAATGGGTGAAATCTTGTCTTCAATTGAAGTGGATGCTAATATTCTCATTGAATTCAACACAAGCCAGAATTTTACCAGTAGGACTGAATTCTTTGCTATTTAACAGCTCATGAAGACAAATGGGTGTCAAATACTAGCAGTAGGACAGCAGAGAGAGCACTGCAGAACAGAACCAATTCATTTATGTCCATCAAAGGCTTTGAGTGCCAATCAAAATGTGTGGGCATTTGAATCTCCAAGTACTTGGCCTCTGAAAGGCCTGAGAGCTGGGTTCCAGCACATCAACAGGAATCAAACAAACTGTGTGATGGTTTCCTTGCTCCCACAATTGCTCTGCTTGTTTAGGAGCATTTTGTGCGGTGTATCCTAGACCTAGAGCACTCAGCCACCCTAAGTTACCCGCAAAAACTCCCTACAATTTGACACGTCTGAGTCAGAGTGTAAATGCTGCTCAGTGGGTACTGAATAGTAAAACATCATCTCTGTGCAAAGACTGCTCAGATATCAGATGCGGATAAAGTACATCCATCAAAACAAGTTCAAGGCAATTTATCCCTCTTAAGGATTACTAGTTAAAAAAAATCCAAGTTCAAAATGTTACCAGGAGTGCTATTCCATGAAACCACCTAACGGAGAATGTTTCCCCAGTGAAACATCTTCCAGACATAACTATACTTCTCACAGCTTGTACCAAGTAACCTTTGAAGCTGACTGGTGTTTTGGTTGCAAGATGTTTTCAGTACTTACCCTATCTTACCAGGCATGTAAAGGAGTAATGGGACAACAGGAGAATCATCATTGCCATAGATGATGAAGCCCATTTCATGCAGTCTTCTTCTGAAGTACCTTGTGTTTTTCCCCAGCTGGCGCACTCTTTGGAGCCCTGAAATTCAGACAGGAGAACAGTCAGTGCAAAGGTCATAGCTGGAGTCTAGTAACAGGCTGGAAACAGGGCTGCAGGTAACAATTTGAGAAGTTCAGCTGACATATACAGGTTGCTATTGGATTCAGAATAAAAACAGGGAAGGAACAAAATGCAGCTGTATGATCATGGCACTGTAGGACCGACAGCTGATACTTCTGTGCTTGAGAGATGCCTTCCCACCAGCAGAAACAGCCTTGTTTCACGTCTTCTGGGGATACATACAAGAACAATTCTCTCTAATGTATTGCATTGAATAAAGTCTGCTGAATGACACGCACCCATAGAGAAGTAGTTACAAGTCTCTGGGTACTGGACATTATAGATGGAGTACATACTTTCTCAGTACAATTCAGTGTAAGGGGAAACAACAGATATTTCAATACATATGCCAATATATTTTCTCTTTAACGGTATTCGGCAGGGCTCCTCATCTTAGTTCTGCATGCATACATGTTTCTTTTTCTTATTCTGTGGCTGCAATAAAGCTTAAAGCAGAAAACAGTGCACTTTGCATCATCTCAAACTGATGCTCTTTTTTCTTAGTTTTTCCATCAGAGGAAAAGCATGCAATAAACCGTTGTTACACAAAGTCTGTTACAGACTGCTGCCAATATCCAGAGTAACTCCAGTTATTATAATATTCATCTACATATGTAATCCCTTGCTGAGTTCTCGTAAGACTTTGGTCTGAATGGTTTCCTACAGTAAGCTCAAAGACAACTTGTGCTCATTGTCTTTAGCAAAGCAAATGAGGAATGCTCAGAGGGAAAGCACGGCAATCCCATGGGATGCTTCCTTCTTCTTTCCAGGGATCCTAGAGGCCTATCCATACATTTTGTCACTTACATCAAACAACTCATGCGCTCACATTCATAGGAAAGCCCTCAGCTACATGCAAGCTTTTTTGGAGTAGGTAAATGCTAGAATTATATCCAGCCATGTCTGTACATATTGCTGCAGTAAGGAGAGCTGTTAACCCATGAGAATCTTTGGTTCTGTGGCAAGAAGCCTAATTTTTTAAGGAATTCTAATGGATCCAAAAGATGCCTCCGTATTGTCTTGTCTTTGATATCTCTTTGGACAACTCTTTGAAATCTCTTTTCCTGAGGATTTGAGCCACTCCTGTGGCTCGACATGTCAGCTTTACTTCTGTCTTTTGTTTCTCCTGCCCATCAGCCCATACTTTCAGTATCACTTAGATCACGTCACAAGACACAAGCACCGAAGCCCCAGTACAACTGATTTGCTTTTTTTTTTGCTTTGCTTTTAAGTTGCCTTTGCACGGATGTATTTTGTTTCCACTCCCCATTTGCATTTTCATTTTGCTTTCCTTTCCCTCCATTCTTCATTTACAGCTCTGCTGTCACTGTTCTCTGGGTGGGTGCCTGTTTCATGATGCCCCATCTTCCCCCTCGTAACCACAACAGCCAGCTGGGCACTCCCATCCGCTGCACACCACCTTTGGCAGATTTGTCCTCTGACCACATTCTCCCTATTCCCTCCTGGCTAAGTGGGGACCCTACACCTACATAAACCTCTTCTCCACTAATCATTTCCGAGTGCATGCAGGTTTGAACAAGATCTACTGCTTCATCTGTTCTGTATCTCCCTGAGTAAAGGTTCTGTCAATGTTCTGGCTAGAAAATTTATAGGGAAACTGGGACTTGCTTCACAGTGATCAGTGTTTTGCTGAACAAATTAAAAGATCTCATAAAACCAGCGTATTTGTAACTTCATGCACAAGCTGCCCACACAGACAACCTGTTAGTTACAGTTTCAGTCATTCAGCGTAAAACATTCAGTGGAAGAGATCTGCTGGGTTAGAAAAGGCCACAAATAGTTTAACCATCTCTCTAATGCTGCTAAAACAAAAACAGCTGTGCCAGAGAAAGGAAAACAAATGAAACACAAAAGCATCCTACTACAAAGCTTTCCAGTCACTAATAAAAACAATAGTCTGTGGTATTTCCAAAAATATTTTTGGTGTAGTAGATCGTAAAGAACCAGGAAGAAATACTGGGGAGGAGAGATGGAGGCAGGGGAGGTGGCTAAGGAAAGGGGTTAAAGAGGGACTGCAGGATAGTGTGTCTGGAGTCTGAAGACAGAAAGTTTTCATGAAGACATCGTTAACACCTCTTGTTTGCCCAAATTACAGGGAAGTGGATGGGGGAGTGACCTGAACAGGGTCTCAAAGCTGCTGCCATCTCTTGCTATCTTAGCAGCCCCTGAGCTAGATTCCAAACTCTCAGCATTTGAAACTACTAGATCTTCAATTAGGGAAAGTTTTCATAAATGCAGATGTTCTTGGCGGATGCAGTTGAATACTTGCTGCCTTCTCCTTTCTATTCAGCTGTTTACCACAGAGCTGGAAACAAAGTGTCAGCCGTGCAAGACTCCAGGCTGCTCAGTATTTATCAAACCATATGCACATGGCCTAGCAGTCCATCATTTTATTTCTCCTTATTTTAGGTACCAAGACCTTAGATTCCAAAGCAAAAGAAACATTATGGCTGAAAGAGCATTTTCAGGCAACCCCTAAGTGTCAAACACTTTCTCCTTTTTCAGTTCTATGCTGCTAAATCCATATCCTCAACCAGTTTGTGGTGGGACGAATCCCCTTTTTAAAATCCCCATGCAACTCGTTTGAAGAAAGCCAATGTTGATGCAAAAGAGCTGCTCCAGTGTTTCAGAAACATCCCAAAATAGCACTGTCACTTACAGGGATGCATTACAGAGCCAACTAAAAGATCAGAGCATTCACATATATCTGGAGGGAAGAAAAGCACATTAGGAGACGATTGCTACACACACTGTACTGTGGGTGGGTGGCTGGGAGGAACCTACTTCTTTACCAAGTGTCAACACTTTCCTTTCTCATGTTAAGCCTTGTGGTCAAAGACCACATACACACATCATACGCACAGCCATCTTACATGTTGTCCTGATAAGAGCAATAAAAACCTTAAAGTTTTCAACTGTATTTCAGCACTTTTTTCCCTGTCTTTTATGGGACCCTCCAACGTCAGATAAGGAGGCAGATTTGAGCCAAATGTTTATTTTGGTCTCATTGGCCCAATTTTTCCCCCCACACTGCAGATTAAATCAGCGTAAGAGTGATAGAATTCAGTTTAGAATCAGATCTTATTTCAAATTTCACTGTGGTATGTTTAATCACAGACACTGTATTTAAAAACTATTTTCTTTGATTCTTGAGGCTGTGATTTTGCATCTTTTAGTCTTGCTAACCTCCTCCTTTTATGAGCAAAAATCTGCAGAATCAGAGCTAAAATGATACAACTGCATCTATTTGAGGGCAAGAATTTGCCTGTACAGCACTAATTACAGGATCAGAGCCTTAGTAAATTTATTTGTTCAAAAATTCTTAGTTTCAAAAATTCTTGAGGATTTACAGTCTCCACAGTCTGTGCAAATAGCATATAGCACAGCTTGGAGGATGCTCAGGTAGTTGTACTCCCTAAAGCGACTGAACCACAGCACAGCATATCTTCAAAGAAAACAGAAAGCCTGCATGAGGAAAGTTGACCCTTAGCTGATGAAAATAAAGCCCACTAATGCTCCAGAGTTCACAGCTATGGTTGAGTATGGCCTTAGTAGGTGCTGTTTCCGTTAGCTGAAATAAAAAGAGGGAAAACTAAAGGGTAGAAGATTCTTAAGTTCAATGAGTTATCTGCATACTGCCTGGAACATATAGCAATAGATTTACTGGGATTGTACTGAAATACAGGATTATTTACCTGGACAGTACAACCACTGCTGGCAAATTCAAAGTTCACATTTGTCACACTGCTTTAAAAATACTTGTTTTATTGCAAAATTCTAAGGTGTTGGCAATTCTGGGAAAAAATTTTGATTGCATTTTTATTTGACACGCATTATTGCATATTGCCAGTTTTAGCTCATTAATTTCTGTAGGCTTTTAGAAGGCTTTATAGCTCACAATTAATATGGTTCAGTTTAAGGGAAAAAAAAAACGAAGAGAAGGCAAGAGAGAGAGAAATGATAAAAAGATAGATGGCTTGCTCATAGTTTCTTTGAAGAGAGGCACTTGGAGCAGCAGATGCGGAGGTTGCTTGGTCACATGCCGGGCTATGGCTGCAGACCTGCTTGCAGCGAGGAGCTGCTCTGGATTTGACAGCAGGAAGGCATCCTAACTACGAGCCCGAAGGCCGGATCGCAGGCGGGTGTTACCTGGCACAGCTCCACGCACTTCATCGGAGCTCCGCTACTTATGCCAGCTGAGGACCTTATCCTGGCAGCAAAAGAGGTAGTAAAACTATCAGCTCTCTGAAACAAAAGCTTGTTTGCCTCTTCCAGAGACGTCTGGTTTTCACTCCTGCAAGGTTTTAATAAGCGGAGGAGCTGGCTGTGTTCGGTTCTTGCACAAGCAATCTACCTTTGAACTCTTCTGTCGGCTTCTAACCTTGGAAAGTCTGACTCAGTGTATGAAAAACAGGAATAAGCAACCTGTAGCCTTTCATATCAAGACCTCAGGTGTATTTTAGTTGAAGGCAAGCTATTTTTCCTGAAAACACTCAAGAAAAGATAATCCTACATGGCTTTCCTTCGGCATGCAGTGGACTCTTCAAGACACAAATCCACCTGCTTTAATCTTCTCCAGCTGCTGTTTCATTGGGTCTTTCTAGATAATTAGTTACGCAATCAAACTGTTACATACCAGTGTCAGTGTCTCTCTCCAATCTGTGTTCCTTGGATGTAGAACTCTGCTCCCTGTCCTCCTCGACTGACAACCAGATACTAAAAAGCAAACTTGCATAGGCTGAAAAAAAATTTGGAAAACAATAGCTCTTCCCCACTAAACTGTTACAGATGGACAGATTTTTTTTTCCTCTGGTTCCATTATGAGAGTAACACACATGTACCTCCATGTGCATTAAATCACAAAAAGAATGCTATAAAACTGGGGTGCCTAAAGGAAATGTGTTCTCAGATAAAAAAATCTTTATAAAAAAATAACTTTGCTATGAATTGGGGAGAAGTGAAGACATTTTCCCCTCCAATCTAATGCCAACTATAAACCTAGCAATTTCAACTTAATTCAACTGCTAAATAAGCCCTTAAGGACTTACTTAGTTCAGTTTTACCTGTGAACTGCTGCAGAACGCTTCCCAGACCAGAATACAGGAAGAAAAAGCGGCAACTTCAGTTGAAGCAGACAGGGGAGCGATTGTACAAATACTGTCCTTTTTACCTTAGTTCTCATGAGTCAACTATGCCTACCCAGCATGTAGTCACATATGTAACGTCAGCAGTCAACGTGTCCCCAAGAGAAACAAGGACAGAGCAGCCAGCCTTGACTGAGCCTTATTTACTCCCAGCACAGGTGATTAATCACAAAGAACATCAGTCCCTCAGCTGAAAGCCAGCCAGTGCTCAGTGTGCTCCATCTGTATTGCATTAGGGGTTTCTGAAATGCCAATGATCTAAGATGCTGTTAGAGAAGGCATTTCTCTCCTTCATGCTCCTGATAACAGTGCTGGATTCCTTGGGCAGTGGCAAGCAGCATCTGGAAAGGAGGAGGGACACTCACGCTTGGTCTTAGCAGCAAGGACCCTTTAAATGGTGACTATGTGTGGGGCTGCATGTTGCTGCCCCTGAGGACAGTGTGGCTTTCTCTGCTGTGGGCACGCTGCAAGCCACCCAACAGACTGTGAGCACCCAAGGGAAGCTCCCAGGCTGGTTGCATCCCCCCTCTGCCTGCAGTTAGTGCTGACTTGTGAATACAGGGAGACCTGTCCACGGGCAGGAACTCAGCACTGGTTTAATACCGACTATGGAAAAAGTGACTTCAAACAAGGCAGGACTTGATCAATCCTCAGATCTCCTGCAATTTCCACTATTCCAAAGCCCCTGCTTGTTCGTATGGGCTGACCCTCGGCGGATACATTTGGCTTCCTCCCAGAGGTGGATCACATGGCAGGTGGCTCCACTGGAGCAGCACGTCCTTCTCCAAGCCAAGATAGCAGAATTCAGCTCTGTTTCATCATTCGCTGCTGGGACAACATCTGTGATGTTCAGCTTAGACAAAGAACAATCGTGACAATGTATTATCAGCATTAGCATCTTTGTTGTCACAGAGACTGAGAGGCCTCGCGGTGGAGCCAGCACTGTGCAAATAGGGAATAAACTCACTACAATGCTATTAACATAGGCACATACTTACTGGGAATATTAACTTACTTAAAATTAAGCCAGGGTTCAAGTATTCTGCTTGATGAGGACCCGAGAGAAGCAATCATTTCAGAATGAAACAGAAAGAGGAGATTTTGAGAGGGAACAGTAAAAAAGCTATACTTCAGCATGCTTGATTCTGCAAGCTGTTTTGAGCAGGTTCGAGGGGGTCTGTCACTGAATAGCTTGCAGCATTAAACCTCACAGTATAGTTTCATGATCGGTTGAGCCTGGCATAGATGTACTTTGCTAAAAAAGGGATCATTCCCCTTGGCTTCAGCTGCTTAAGTCCTGGCACTAGGGTTCATCCAGGCATATGACAACCTGCCTTGAGGAACCAGTTTGGCTGCAGGCTAACCATTAGCAGGGGCTTTGGTTATTTTCCAGCCAGATCGGTTTTCTGATTGAGTTCATTGCATGGCTGCATGGACACTAATGCCAGCAGGGTAAGGAAAAGGGGCACGAATAAGGGGCTAGGCATGGGGAGAAAGGCAAAAAGGAGACCAAGATTGCCCTTCTCAGCAGCAGTGCTGTCTTATACCAGATTACAGTGGTGTGAAATTAAGGCAAAGGTGGTGTTCTCAAAAGATTGCTGAGCACTGGTAGCAGTGGAAAATGTTGTAAACGAAACATTTTAAGAAGCTGGTCCTTCAGTTATTCAAAAATCTAAGGCAGACAGAAATGTTTAAAAAGGAACCTTTTAAAACCAGATTCTTTTAATGCCAAGCCAAAATGGAAAACAGCATTCTGCAGCTTCTCACAATCTGAACACGCTCAAATGCAAGAACTCAAGATCTGCTACAAGCAGAAATGAAAGCAAGTAGTTGCAAGAAGATAAACCAATCAGTACAAATGGCAAGATACATTAACATTTAAAGAAATAATATATGTCTAAACAACTGCAGGAATTACCTTTTAACGTAATGAAGTAGATACGTGAGGATATAGCCTTACATTTCGCAGTGTTCCACAAAAACACATGAAAATGCCTAGTGCTGTTGGTGAATTTCTGTTTGCCATGCATCAAATAGAAAAACAATGCCTTTGGAAATGTTTTTATTTGCATTTTACACCACAATAATTTATTATTAGTAATCAAGAAATTTGTTTTACGCTCCCTAGCAGTCTTAACCCTGTCTGCTTAGAGATTCTATTTTTTACCTATCAAATTTAAGCACAAAAATATGCTTTTGGTATTCTCAGGCGGAAGAGGGAAAAAGAAGGTCCAAGGTCACAGCTGGAGAAGCCACATAGTGAGCAAGTAAGTGCACATAAACATTTGCATAGGTCCAAGCTCTCTGAGTCAACTGCAGACTCATCGTAGGGATAAAACCACTAAGGCAGCTGCTGAGCTTCCTGAGGTATCTCCAGTGGTGTAATGAGAAGCCACAAGGAGAGTGTATAGAGGATATCTATATTTTGAATTATAAAGAGCCAATGCCAAAGGAACTTCTGCTTCTCATATCTTCTAATAAATGAGAAGAGGTGCATTTGAGATGAAAAGGCCACAAAGGTTTAAGAGGGATAAAATGTTTTTTTTTTTTTTGTTATAGACTGCATGAACTGAACTGTGGAGCTTGCTGCCTTATGACATTACTAAAGGAAACACAGCTGCCAGAAGTTCATACACTTTCAAACAACTCTATTATAGGAACTATGATAATATCTATGACGTTATGCTACCAAGAATAAATGTGTCTTGTTCTAACAGCTGATTTTCAGAGTCTGTAAAGCATGACATTGGAAAATGCCAGGACTTGCACTTCTACTAAAAATAGGATTTTACATGAAAAAGGAAATACACTTGTAATTTTTGTTGTCATTCTCTGACTCTTCTGATAAAAGTTACTCAAGCAACAAAGGACTTTGTCATATTGACCGCAGTCTACCTCTTTTTGCCAGGCAGAAACAACTATGTCCATCAATTTTAAGGGAATCACTGCCTTGTAATTCAGCATTTCTCGTGCTTTGCTTTCTCACAGCAGAAAACATGGCAAAAGCATGAAATCATAGTAGTTGGCTCTGATCTCTGTGCTATGCTCCCAATCTCTTTTACTGAATTTAAGATTCGAATTGCAGGAGATAGACATCACATTATCATGACGTTATTGTTTCATTCCTATCACAAATATTGATATGGGTCATATCCATACACTTATAGATGGTTTCTTTGGGAAATACCAGATCTTCTCTGTACCATTCTACTTATGTCAATGCAAGGCTTTTAAAATTGGACCTTCCCCAGCAAAATTGAGTCTGCTGCTAAACAGGAATGCAAACACATTTTGCTGGCACACTTCCACAGCAGTCTGATGACCAGAGAAGAACAAGAAATATCTCCACTAGTTTGGGGAGTGGTGTGCTGGATGTAGTTGCTTGCAGTTTCAGTTCCTCTCCTTCTCCACATCAGGCCCTTTTGCCTTTTTGCCTCTCCAGCTCATCTTCTCAGCATCTCATTTTGATTCAAGTCTCCATCCTTATTATCTACTTGTTATCTATTCCTTGTGGCATCTCCTTTGCTTGTCAGAGTTCTTTTTTTTCTCTTGAATCTTTCTGGCTTGCCTTCCTAAATGCTTGACAGTGCAGGATGGATGCAAGTGCTCAGGGCCCCAGTCTTCTCCCTGGACTCCAGACAGGGGATGTTCAGAGGCAGTTCAGGCCCCCTGGCAGTGAGCCAGAAGATACTGCTTCACTTGACCTTGATCTTGAAGTTTGCATGTGTGCGTTCATTTAAAGAAGAGATTTTTTTTTTTTTTAAGAGACTCATTACATCACAAGACTTCGGTGGTATTTCACAGACATGGCAAAAATGCTAATTTTGGCTATCATAATTGAAATATTCATCCCAAAGCCTGGAGAAGCTGAAGCTCTTCAGGGAAAAAATTATGTTTTTTTTTTTTTGTATTATCAAAAGTCCATATTTATATGTAGTCTTGTTCTGAGAAACAACAGAACCTTTTTTGTTTCTATGAAAAAAATATAGCCTGAAACATACACATGTCGTGTATAATTTCCAGCTAAACAGTTTAGGTTTGGTGGAGTTATTTTTTAAAGTGTTAAACCATCCTTTCTTGTAAGCCGCACTCCCTCTGTACACGTGTACACATCCTGTAGTCACACATCCAATATACTAATCCTGCCTTAGAAATGCATGCCATGATTGACTTTCCAAACAATTACATTTTTAATAATTGAAAATAAAGAAGAAAATATGAGATACCAATCATTGGGATACAAACCAGGATAAAACACAAACAGTATTACTGTTTTTCTGGCCTCTGGCATTATTCATCATATAATTTCAATGACCCTACTTTGTTGTAAATCAGCTGCTTAACAGAACTGTGGAGAATAACTGGCAAGAAGAGGAAGGGAATGTAAAAGCATGGTATCTGAGAAAATAAGAAAAAACTGTGAAATGCTAAAAAAATACAGAATAAAGAATTTTCAGAGCAGCAATTTAAATGACCAAATCAATTTTCCTTCCCTTGGTTTTCTATTAACATGTTGAAGAGTCAGTTGTGAAGTTCACCTATAGGAACAAGCTGAGTAGACGTGTTTGTCATCCTATTGTTTCAAACTCTTTTCAAGAAGAACCCTCTAGTTAGCACAGAAATTTTTAGCAAACTATAATTTCACTATTTTTCAGAACATTGCTAGTACTTTCTGCAAGGCTCCCTGCTGTACAGAAATGCCCTCTGGAGGACAGGACACCAGAGCAGACACCCTTGTAAGGGATTCCCCCAGTTATCCTTGGGGAGGGAACACCATTTTCAAATAAATTGCAAAATAAACTCCCTTTACTGATCCATCAGGCTTCCAGAGAAAACCCATATGATCTCATTTCCACAGAGGGTCCATCATCACCCCGTGGTAATTCTGCTTCACTTGAAACCTCTTTGCCTGGTGTTCGGGCTGCATAGCTCATGCTCCCACAAGGACAGGTCACACACAGGAAACACCATTTTCTGTGACAGCTGACCAAGATAACTCAGCTACTGTTGTCCTTGGAAACAAAACAATCTAGAAGAGGCAGAAGTATCTCTCTTCCTCTCCTTTCTGAGTTGCCACCCTCCTCTCTCTGTATGCCTAAGCAGCCCTGTAGTGCAGTCCAGCACCACAACTCTTCCCATGTGTTGCTGTTGGTTTTGGTAGCCCACAAGACAGCCTCATGAAGGAAGGCCCACATGAAAGAAAGCCCAACAGGCTAAAAGAATGGCTCAGAAGGGCAAGAAGCATTTTTACACTTCATAGCCAGTTTGCTAGCCTTTTCAATACTTTAATTTATGACACATGCTTTATTCATTTGTTCTTCTATTTATTTGCATTTCATACTACAAGACAAATTTTGAAGAACTGATAGAACATTAATTTATTTCATAGCCCATTTGCAGGCACTTAATAAGCACTTAATTTGTGCACAAATACAAACACTGTGTCATTAATGAACACAGTTTCTGAAAGAGAAAACACTGCAAACTCTTTAGCCCCAAGACATGCACATCTTAGAAGACTCTGGAATCACATTCTTCTATTAGCCTGCACTGAACTGCATGCAGAATCACGCTAGCTGAAGGTCACTTGTAAGAGGCTTTGAAGGTTTGGAAATGCTCTGCATGTTTAATACCTTACAGGCAGGACCTACGAGAGCCCGGGTTTGGCACTCTCGGGCAGGCTCAGTGTAAGGCCGCCCTCTGACGGCGACCATTTCCCATAGCTCACACAGGGTGCAGCACAGCAGGACAGGCTGCAAACAACTCCCGAGGTGGAAGAAACACGTCAGAACCTGTCTGTTGTGACAAACAGGATGTAGACATCAGCATACGTAACCCTGACCTTTCACCTCGCAGTGTGTAACTACAGGTTCCAACTTGGCTTCTCTGTCAAAAGCACAGAAGCATCATTTCCTCACTGTCTGCATATTGTGCTGCACTTTGTTACTGAACTCAGCTGAATTTGGTGCTGGGACTGAATTCTGTATCCCTCATTTTGTTCACTGAGGTCTTGCGAATTCTGGCCTCACTGAAGGGCTGTGATAACCATCTCAATTGTCTCACGTCTGTCATGGCTTGAAACCAGCCTCTAGGCCACTGCAACAGAAGAGTGCAGAGCAGTGCGATGTTATCTTACCTCCTCTCACATATCGTTTTTCCTTTCCACCCCCACCTTACCCCCAGTCAAACCTACCAGGGAAGGCTAATACAGAATTGCTGTTAATCCTGTGAGACAAGAGAAAACAGCACAGTGATGCTGGGCTAGTAGAAAACAGCTTGCAGTTCAGAGCAGAATCTGTATTGCATCTACATGACACACAATGACATGATACTCAGGTATTCCTGCCAAAAACTAATTCAAAAAACCAAACCAAAACAAAAAATTCAAAGACCACCAGATTTTCTCTGAGGTAGAAATTAAGCTCTAAAACACTAAATACCAGCGTCACTTTGAAACAATAGCAGATACACCACACCATTTTCTGTTGCTTGCTGCATAGAAGGCATGCTAGGCAGAGGATTGGACTGTAGCTGCATCTGCAGCCTCAGGAAAGTAATACATATATATATATATATATATAAAAGTAATTCTTCGTAAAGGCACAAAAGTAGGTTTTTTGGGGGGATGAGGAGATAGGCATGGACAAAATATACATCAAAACTAGTCTCAGGACACCATATCTAATTCCATACTAAGGTGGGAACTGTTACAATCATCATCTCATACCAACATCTAACATGCAATACCCATGTGGGAGTTTTGCGCTGTGCTTGAGATGTTGCCAGTTTGAAGGTTCACACTCACAAAGAAGCTGAACTGGCAATTTGTGAAGGCAAATCCTTCCAAATGCCTCCTAAAACGTCAACCGACCCAGTCAAAGGACAATTTATGTACTTTTCCTATTTGTTGCTGCAAAGCTGGTGACTATGAGTGGAAGCTTGAAGTCTGAATTCAGGAATATTTCTCTCACTGCTGCACATGAGTGTGGTAAAAGTAGTGCAGTTGATAGCACTTAGAAAGGTGATAATCTGGGTATTAATTGTACAGTAAAAATTACTCTATTTGCATTGCGTCACCATATCAGTTTCCTGCTGGGTGACATTTTGTGTGCACCTGTACACAGCAGATGCTCTGGTTGCAACTGAAATGTGCAAGTTAAAGAGGGTGGCTTACCTTGTGTTGTTCCATCTAGTCCCATGAGACATTTTATGGCTCTGATGATTTGCTCTGCCACAGGTGAACACATCGATGTGGCGTACACAGCACTGTGAGAATGAGTTCGTAAAAAGTCCACAAGGCCCTTACACAAACAAAACAAAGTATGAATGAGCTTTGAGGTGCCCAAGCAGCAGATCTCCCTCTTATCTATTGCAATGCGATAATATGCAAAAGAAAGAGGAGGTTTCACCAATTACTTATTTTCTTGGCTGCTACTGTTAATACGCAGCCCGAAGAAACATCAGGCAGGTGCAAGTACTTTACAATAAGTAAATCAATTACAGCCGAAGCAAAGATCTGGAATAGAGCAATGATTATGTGCTGAGACATTATTAAGGAGCCAAAATAATTTAAAGACCACCAACAGCTGCATTTCAAATATTGCTCAGCACATCTCTGACTGGGAATGAAGTAAAACCTACATGACAGCAGCACAGTTTCCCTGCCACAAGACCTGACCCAGGAAAGCCAGCCTCACTGGAATCTATCTTTGACTGTTAGCAAATACATTTCTTACACCTGAAACTTCCTATTAGTGTGGCAGGTCCAGTCATGTTACAGTTAGTATAGCTGCTTTAACATTTCGTTGTATAACCAAGGGCACAATCTATGGTCCTAGTAAAGCACTGCTGTGCTTAGGCCTGTCTAAGGCACCAGTAACTCTCATGAGTGCAGGGATAGAGTAGGAATCCAGAGCTTAAGACTATCATTGCTTCAACAGTGCGTATTTCATAGCACAAATTGCAGAGTAACTGCTACTACACTAAAAGCTAAATGCATGTTAGTGAGGAAGGGATGATGCCTACTTGAAAATGGGCTTTGATAAAAAATATCACCGGAAAAAACAAAGATACTGTCACAAATTATTGCCAAAAAAATTGTGTAGGTCTGTGCTGCAACCTAGCAAGACTGCTTGTATCTTCCTTAGCACTGCTGCTAGTGCTAAGAGATTTACCTAACTTTATATATGTTATGCATTGATACGTTGCAATTGTAATCCTAAGGATTTAACCAAATACCTGAGAAAGATTCTGTACTCTTAGAGACACAGCAAAAAATGCCACAGTGAGATTTTGGATGTGAAAACGAACATAGGTAAGAGGCTGCCACCAAGGCCCAGAAGCCTGAGGCAAAGCTTAGTGATATGCCACGTGTGAAAAGAGCAACCACTTTCCTTTAAGAAAACTTCCAAGGATCTGATGATTAATTGCTTTAGATATTTTTTCACAGGTCTAGGCTTCTCATCATTTCGAGGTATATTAGACAATTTTTCTTTGTAAAAGTCAAATCTTCAGATACAAATTCAGGATGTAAACAAAAGAAAGTTAATTCTTTATGCATTATGATAATCTGTTTTAAGATCTCCAGGATCAAAACTCCCCAAAGATGGTAAGAAATAGACACTTCATACTTTCTTATATTCCATTTCTTTTCCTATTCAAGAACTACCTTGATTAATGCTTTCCTGACAACATCCATACGGACTGTATAAATAGGCTCCCATCTCATTCAGCAAACTACTTAAGAAATATGTTCATGTATTTCTGAGGGTATGAAGAGAGTGAACAATAAGCAACCACTTGATATCTCTGCTAAGCAATAAAAATGATGACATTTCACAATGGCACTGATTCTACTTTCTCTTCTCCTCCACTCCCAGTTAAAACAAGCTCAGCTCTACTTTCTGTTGACATCTGCTGTTGACAAGGGGTTGTTTTGTTAATGCATGCAGAGCAACTGAGGACACAGATTTTACTATTGCAAAAGATCCTCAAGTAAATCCTCTTTCTCCATCCTCCTAAAAAATGCAGCTATGGCAATCCACAACTGTTCAGAAATTTTATTATCAGTGGATGAAACTGTGGATTTAATCTGTCAATATTGCTCCACACACTGTTTACAAACGTGAACTAAAGTTACAAGCAGTCTGCATGCAAATTAATGTAGCGAAGTCTACTTAGACAACCACAAAGTGTCTAAACATTTCCAAGACAAACAACAAACATCAGGGTGGCACAGAAATACCCAATCCAAGCAAATTACATAATGCGAACAAGAGACAAAATAAGAAAGTCTGATGGTTGGATGTGTGCTTGGGATTCAGACAAAAATGGTACTACCTATGGAATTGTGCTTGTGTAAAGCACTGTATGAAAAGATAAAAAAAAAATAATCTATCACACAAAATGAGAAGGTACTTTCTCCCCCCTTGATGTTAAAATGTTTGCGTTTTCCTTTTACCTTTTTGCCAGCTATGTATCCTCCAGATGCACCAAAGCTCTTTGTGAATGTTCCCATTAACACATCAACATCATCAGGACTCATACCGAAGTACTCCACAACTCCTCGTCCTGTTGCTCCCACTGCACCGATGCTGTGAGCTTCGTCCAAGTAGAGGTAGGCTTTGTATTTCTTCTTTAAGGAGACTATCTCTGGAAGTCGCACAATGGAGCCCTCCATGCTGTGGGTGGAGAGAACCACAGATGAACAATGAATCCTATACCTCCCTTTCTCCTTAAAACACTGCCAAAACACGTAGGCATTAATTGCATAGCACAATTACCCCATGGAAAATCTTCTGCAAACTTTATTTGTATTTACAGTTCAAAGAAACACTGCAAACATCTCCCAACTGCACGTGGGTATAAAAGTTGAATAATTTTAGAATTCAAGCGATTAAAAATAAATAATATGTCTTTGAATATTTGTTAATTGCTAACATGCTATAAAAGAGAAAGGAAGGTGTAAAGTGAGAGGGAGATATTCACTCTAAGCAGCATATTACATTTGACTACAAAAAAAAGTTCTAATAAATTATAAGGAACTGCTGTAATTCACAGTCTGGTCCTTTCTTACTTTTGTCATCTTTTGCTACTGTGGAAACATTTTGGGGCAACAAATCTAGAGAAAAATCACCCTGGTGCAGAGGAATTGGCTCTAACATAGTTGAGATCGCCCACATGAAACACACAGACAGTGCCATAGCTCAGAGCAGCCGTGGGCTTCAGAACGGAGGGAATCAGGGATTCAAAAAAGGTAACTCAAATCCATGCTTGACAACTGCTACTCTCAACAGTTTTTTGTTGTTGTTGTTTTTGTTTTCTAAGGAAACGCAGCCTGCTGTGGGGTACTCAGGAAGAAAAATATTTCCATTCTTTTTCTGTTTTTTTTTTTTTTTTTTTTTTTTATCCTTTATGAAGAATGAAATNTTTTTTTTTTTTAAAGCCATATAGGAAATGGAAATATTCTAATCTTGTAGCAAGAGTGTACAAAGAGTTCTAGAAATAAGAAAAGATGATAAATCTTTTGCATTGTTGGTAATCACATCAGTAATTTAGGAGGCACAGAGGAGCCATACAGAAGAATGAAAGCTCTGGGAGACATCCAAAGTGCACTCAAATTTTATAAAGATGAAGTATCAATGGTATTGCTGTGAAGACTATTACGTCTTGAAGACCTCTGTGAGATGACTAAAGCTGTGCTTGGATGTGCTTTGATGCACTCAGCATTCACTTTGTAATGAGTTAAACATGTTCTCTTCACCAGCCCTCACGAATAGGTCTTTAAATGCTGAATACTTCTTATCAAACCCAAAGTGAGTGCACTGCATGCCTGGAAAAACCAGCGCTCTGTGGCTACCGCCTGCGGCACCTGGTGTATCTGGTTGCACATGCTACAACAGTCTCAGGTGAGTAGTAATGTCAACTTTGGTCCCAAATGGCATGTAAAGATGAGCAGTGTGTTCAATACAACTTCTGGGCAGTTTTTTGATCCTGAACCAGCGGCTTTCACAAACTCTTTTCATGGTCACTCAAGGTGCTCTACGTAGCTGGAAGGTTGGTACCGCAAAAGAGACGTGATGTCCAGATAATTTTTGACAATTTTTGTCCTACAGGCTTTGGTCTCCTGAGTAAGGTTGGAAACAGCTTGAAGTTTAGGAGATATTTCTTCCCTGCCCATCTGCAGGTTTCCATTAGTTTGAAAGAACAGCATGGGGAAGCAGCTATGGACAAGGGTTGCCTGTGCTGCTCAGGTTCAGAAAGCCTGACCGTGCACTCCTGGAGGCATATTTCTGGGTGGAAAATCCTACCTGTCTGTCTTGCCCGGCCATAGAAGACAGCCGTGGAGATGAGTATTGGCACCATGGTCTCTTGCAGCAAAGGGCGGACAGGCTTGCGGTGCAAGATCTCAAGGACTGAGCTTTCCTCTTGTCACCCTGTGCTGGGGTCAGAGCCCTCCAGCAGTCAAGCAGCACTTGGCAGCTTGAGGAGAAGGAACTTGAACCACCACAGCTATTTTCTTAATGAGTACAAGAGCAGATCCCAGAGTCCTCACATAACCCAGAGTCAAACCATTAGTCAGCTGAAAATTAGACCAAGCCTCTGGGTGTGCGTGAGTACGCAGCATTCTGTATGCTAGGGAGGGCAGCTTTTGGCTGTCTGGTCAGCCTGCAGGTTGGCTAAGTGGTCAGAGAGTGGTACAGGCCCAAGGAGCACCTCTGTAGGAAATGGACGGGCATCCCACCCTGTGTCTTCCAGCAGCAGCTGGGGACACCAGCCACGCACAAAAGAAGAATAGTTTTCCATGTTTACATGGGTATTACATCTCAATGGCTCATAGAGATTCAGATGGGAAACACAGCATTCATCTTCAAGAAGACGAGCAAAAATGGTGAATTAAAAATACAGAGCTTGATTTACAGCGTATTTGCCCTTTTCAGTGTTGAGTTAGTGCTCTTGAAAGATTCTGGCTGACAGAAGTGTTACAATAGTTGACAGATCTTAACATGGCCTTGAAGCATCCTTGGGGCAGGTAGAGCACTGCTGGTTTCATGTACATTTTCTGTGCTGCCACTCAAACGGGCCTCAGTCCTCCTGATGGCAGAGATGAGAGCTGTTTCTGTGCTACTCTATTCTTGGTTTCTCTTATGACCCTGGCAGAAGGTTTGTGATACAAACACCTCTCTGTTTAGAATTGCTCAGAGATAAAACTCACTTCACATATCCTCTTGGGTAGCCAAATGGAAAGTTCACTGAAACCTTCACTAAATATTGATGTCAACCGAGTTTAAACCAGAGAGCTAGAAGTGAATGAACTGTAATGTCTCTGCCTCAGTCTGGCTGTGTCACCTTACAAAACTGCTGAACTGTTTCCAGCTCTGCTCAAGCACATCTAAAGAGCTGTATGCAGATGAACGTGAGCTGGGTCTGCCTATGCCAGACATTAGCATTATGTGGTATTACATCCTGTCTCATTGCAAAAATTATTAGCTTGGCCGCGGGGATATACAGCTGCTAGACTGTACCTTACCCTCATCTCCCCTATTCAGAGGGTGGGCAGAAGAGGTTGCCTCAGTATGGACTCAGTTGGAATATCCTTCCAGACGTGAGTACGTTACTCAAAATTTTGGAATCACTTAATTTTGACTTGGTTCCATCCCAACAAACCACTTAGATTCTGCCTGATGCAGCTGATGAATTCAAGAGTCAGGTGTGCTGAGAGACAGGAGGTGTATGTTTGTGCTGGTCACCTCTCTTGGAATATAGGCTTGCTCTTGGCAGGATTTACTGACAGGTGTCGTCCAGTTTATTTTGAAACTTCTCAGAAAGAGTTTTCTATAATCTAATATGGTATCATAGTTTCAATCTTTTTTTCTGTCATAAAAAGTAATTTCAATATTCAACCTATTCTTCATAATTCCATTGCTCAACTTTTCTATAGAAACATCGTAGTATTAGTGTCCTTTCAGCACTTGAAAATTACCTGTTCCCCTTTCAGGCTGGTTTGTAATTGGGAAATCCCTCCTTTCCTGACCTATTACTCCCACGGTATATACACTGCATTTTTTATTTACTTTAAATATTATTTTCTTATATAAACCTTGGACTTTCATACAACAATCTTTGTTTTGTATTTTAAAGCAATAGTTTAAGGAAACTTTCCAACACGACTCTCAGATAAATGCCATACACTGAAACGATAGAAATGTTAACCTTTAATGCTGGTCTCTGGCCAAGGACATTAAATGTTACCCCATTCTTTTCTAAAATCCTGTCATCTAATCCTAGGAAATAAAAAATAACCCTGATAAATTTCCTATGGTATTGGCATCAAAACCCAAGGAACTTCTAGTACACATGAAAAAGCACTGGATAACATCCAATTAACCAGAGAGCTATTTTCTGAGATGGAAAGAAATATGCCCAAATTAAATCAAAAGCAGGGAAAAATAAATCATCTGTTTTGATCAGTTTCTGGTGCCATGTAAGTCCTGCCCTCGTCCTTAGCCTATTTGACTCCTAGGTAAATATGTGTGCAAGAGAGCAGAAGTCTACCAGAAACCATGTAAGAACATAATAACTGATTAATCCTGAACTGGAAATGGTAGAAGCCAAGGAAAACATGAGCTGGATATTTAAATAATAGAAATATAATTTAGCAAGTCACTTTTATTTGTGCCCTGGACATTGCCAAAACTTGTTCATGCATTTTGTACTGAAGATTGATAGCTGGATGGTCTCTCTCTGTTTGGAACAAAAATGAAATATATTTTCTCCTGGGCTAGTCCAAGTTAAGAACCAACTTCCACTAGTTTTAGTGAAAAACTAAACCTTTAGTTTTCCTTTTCCTTTTCCTTTTCCTTTTCCTTTCCTTTCCCTTCCTTTCCTTTCCTTTCCTTTCCTTTCCTTTCCTTTCCTTTCCTTTCTTTTAAAGATTTTGGAGACATTAAAAAGCAAATAATCGTATGATTATTGCTATTTATTTGTAAATGCAGTTTGGGTGCTTTCCAAGTCAAGGGTCCAATTCTGCCCTCAGTTGTAACCAACAAAAATCTGTGGCTTATGGTTTCAAACACAAGTCTGATTTCCAGAAAAGCTCGTATTGGCTAACAATGACCCTTTTCAAATATTGCCAGCTGGTAAGTCCAGGCTTATGAGCAGTGTAAACATTCTAACATTCCCCTAATGCAAACAGAAGGCCATTTTTTTTTTCCATACCATCAACTTTACCATACTAGGACTATGGTGTCCTGTTTAACAATGTTTATTTTAAATAGAAAAGCATAACATTTCTTTTGCATCTCTGGAAAATGCATTTCTGTAAAAATTTGCCAAGGCAGACTTGCAAGTCAAGACATTTTAACTTGGAGAATGGCTCCGACCAAGTTATTTAAATTCTGTATTAGTTCTCCTCAAAGCAAAACTGATTCAACTCCTTTTAAAAAAAAAATGTCAATATTAGCTGTTTTAAGAATACATTAACAACAGTCTGCCTCCTCTTAAATCCTCTAGGTGAACGTTCATCTGGCATCTGGCAAATCTTCAAGAGAACTAACAGTAGCCAATATCAGGGTTGGAAAATTTTAGTCTATTTCAAATACCATGGGCCAAGAAAGGAAAGAATATGCACACAAAAGAAGTAAGAGTATTTCTAGTATGTCTTTCTCCAGTTTTTTTTCTTTTGCATAGGAAATGTTATTAGCTACTTAGACCACATGGCTGGTGAGCCTGTTCCCAGCAGTGCTGTAAGGACAGATCAGCTGCGTGCAGCTCGGGTTGGCAGCGACGGCAGGGACACAGCACAGAGGGGGGTGGTGGCACTCTCCCTCAAGCCGGAGCAGACATGCTTTGCAACCAAACCACAGTCTTCAATTTCTGATCAGTTTAGACTGTCAAAACAACTAACCAACCAACCTAGCTACTGCCGGGGTTGGTTTCCAAGGACAGAACAGTGGACAGCTGAGCTTTGGGGTGTTTTTTTTGTTCATTAATTTTTTTGTTTTGCTATTTTTTTTTTTTTTAACTTCATGCCTGTCACAAGCATTGACACTCAAGATATGAGTGGTCTTAACACTGTTCAGTTCCTATGGGGTGAGTGTGATATAAGTGAAGTAGAAACATAGAAATCAATATCCGATTCCGTCTGTTTGATACTTCTTTGTCAATCAATATAAAGTGACGTATTTTTAAGGAAATATAATTAATTCAATTGTCAAATCTCATTGAAAAACAGTGTTTTATGAACTGTTAGGTACCACCAACAATTCCTCTCTAAAACAAAAATTCCCTTTTGGTGCTTTTTTCTGAAGTTTAGCCTGTTTTTATTTAACATCCTAACGGATGTGCAGACTTTTGAGAATGAAATCTTTGAAAACCAACAGCAAAAACTGGAGGAAAACAAAGTTCTGTACTAAATATACATCTGGAAATACAGCTGCAAATATTGCAGCTACCTTGACAGTGAATTTGTCCCAATGCTTAAATGGACATGTGCTTCACCAATCTGTTTTTTCTCTTCCTAATGGTAAATATCCAGAGTAAAGGATTTAAAACTGAACAAAGCTCAGCAGCTGGAGCATTTTCCATGGGCCATGTAACCAAAGGGAGTATTTGTCAGTAAAATGTTGGTGGTCCACTTAATTTCTGCATGATCAAAGTCCTTAAATCTGAGCTTTCTTTTAGTAGTGCCAAGCTATGTTTATTTACAGTTTTGCTCTGTTTATTCTGGTTGAAAGGGGACGTTCAGCCTGCTTTGGATCAGCTGATCTACTGCTGACCTGGTTCAGCTCTGAATGACAGGTGTTTAGATAAGGACTGATTTGTTCTCTTTGCAGATGGAAAACGTTAGGTAAAAAGAAAGTGCTGATGACTATGAAGTTGTAATGACATGAGGTTGTAAAAGATTCCTTACGAAAAAAGCTAATTGGCTAAACTGCACTAGCACTCTTCAGCAGAAGTGACTGCCCATCGGGACTGACTATGTTAGAAACTTACCCTGCACGTAAAGTTTAAAGCTCTTTTCATAAACCATGTCACGTCCTGTGAGCAAGCAGTTCTGACTCTCTTCTCTCTGGTGCCAGAATTGCTGCTTCCAAACCTATCCTTGTCCTTGCTCTCGCAGTACATCTGCTCACAGAGTATCCCACTCACTTCCATTTGTTAAAACAATGTTCAGAACAACACAGAGGGTCTGACTGGAGCAAGGTATGCCAGGGTTCAGACTGACTTACTGGAAATTAACATTTTTACAAGACCATTGAAGATGTTACTGTAACCTCCATTCATTTCAGATTTAATAGAATTCTTTCAGATACCAATGTCTACTTCACTCAATATATCATTCTGTCCTCAGAAACAATAAAAAGTACTCATGTTTCTAAAATGCACATACCTGTAAATGCCTTCCACAAGGATGATAATTTTTCTCCATGCTCTGTGGCTTCGAGGTTGACCATATATTATTGCTTCTCTCAATAAATTCTCAAGACTCTGCATATCTTTATTTAAAAATAAGTAAAAGGAGAAAGGAAAATATTAATAAAGTTTTTTTGAAGAAATTTTTGATTTTCTGGTTGTGGTTTTTTTTCCTGTAGGGAAAAAGATAGCATTAAAAAATGTATCTTGAAGATAAAATTCCCTTATTAGCAGGCAAGAACCAATAATTGATTTAATTTGCCTGAATGCAATCTCTGATAAATAGCTACAAAAAGCTTCTACTTATACACTCTATCTAGACAATTTCTAGAAATTCTTATCATACGTTTTTATTTAAAGGAAACATAACCACTTTGCTTAAGTACTGCAGCTAATTGCCAGCAGTTCTCTGTATGAGTTGCTGATACTCATAACATCTCAAGCCTTTAGAACAGAGAGCTTTAGTTTGCTTTCCAGCATCGTCAGGGGCTTGTGAATCCCACACACTGCTTCAGCAAAGGCTTGGATGAGGAGGATAGCGGGAGAAGTCCTCTCCTTCTCAGTAAGGAAAGTCAGCAAAAGACTGCTGATGAAAGAGGAAGAGACAAGTGGATATAAGCACGTAGAATGGATACAGTAGTTTGGTGCCAAAATGCTTGCAATTGGCAGGGCTTCAATTTAAGGCATCTGGAGAAACGTTAGAAACTTAGCTGCTTTCTCAAGGTCTGTGTGTGGACAATCTAATAAAATGCTGAAAGGAAACCAATGAAGTTTTGAAAAACATAGAAGAAGCCAAAAAAAAATAAAAAGAAAAAGAAAAAAAGAAAAAGAAACAATCAGGAACAAAAAAGTCAGACCAAAACATGACTCTCAATGCAGAGCTGAAATCAGTGTTCTGAATGAACTCTCTCCAGAATGAATTGTTTTGGTACTTTTCAGGAATCTGAGTTGACAGTTCAAAATGTTTTCAAATAACATCTTACAGAGACTCACAGTACCCCAAGGATTGCTATAGATCAGCTCAAATTGTGGGCTGGGAAAATGTTTGGCATTTTTTCATGATATAACCCCATTTTTTTGGCAACGGATCTTTATTGTTACCTAAAATAGTTACAAAGCTAATCTTTAATTCTACTGGCAGAAGCAAATACACCTTACTTATATTAATGTTGACCTATAGCTCGGTTTCTGCCTGACTGTAAGCAAGCCATCTGCACAGCACTTGTCCATCACTAATCTAAATCTGAATCCTCACACTAGCACCTCGCCCTTTACTGAGGTGCTGATGTCAGTGAAAGATTTCTCAGGAACACCTGCACCATTCTGCACCTTACAGTCTAATCTCTCAACCTGGCTAGATCTTGCTGTGTCTTACAAAGCACAACATGCTTGATAAGTCGCCTTTTACTTCAGCTGTGCAATCGTCTGCACAGCTGGATGAGCTCCCAGGTGGAAAAGCTTTTGTGAGCCATGCAATGCAGACAGCACAGTTTCCACTAGATGGCAGTAAAGGAAATAAAAGTTCCTTGGCGCTTTGAAAAGTGAAGGTATGACCCAACCGAGCATGTTTCATAGAAGAGAGCTGCTCACCTTCTTTTCTGAGTAGATAACATCCAGAAACACTTTCTGGTTCTGAGAGTTAAAGGACTCCATAGGATGACAGAAAGCTCAAAGTTTACAAAAATGAGGTAAGATTTTCTGTCACTCAAAGTGCTCTCTTTTCTCTGCTGAATTTCATTGTCATCAAAATGCCTTTAGGACGTTAGGAACTCCCCTCCTCTGAATCACAAAGAGTGCTTCAGTTCAGTATTCTGTCTACTTCTCAGTCCATATTGATGCTAGACTTCGGGAAAGTTAGTTTGCCAAACCTGAGCTGATATCACATCTTGAAAATTCAGTTGTTTTAACACAAGTCCACATGGAAAGAAAGAGGAGAGGACAGAGAGGTAAGAAATATATATGTTCTTAAAGAGCTTTATTTTATATATGCAAGGATGTGAATATCTCCTCTGTCTGATTTAGTATGGAAGATGGGACTGCAGTCAGGGAAGAACGTCCCCAAGTTGGGACGTTCCATTCTGCCTGACTTTCCATGTGACAGTCCTTCTTGAGTTCAGGCTGGGGTCGTTCCTGCTCACAGGAGCAGGGCTATCTCATCTTGCTTTTGATGTCTCACTCTGAAAAAAAATGCATGGGTGACTCTCAAGCCTGTAACAGCCAACATATAATTTGTTTAGATGCAAATGGATTTGACTGAACCTTTACTCTGCGCTGGTAGTATCTTGGTTGCAAAGGAGAAATTGGATGGAGGAGAAAGTCTATCACCTTTAATCTCTCCCCCTAGAAGACTGCTTCTCTTATCCAAAGCAAAGAAGCAGTACATTCTGTGTCTGGATGTTCCAGACAGTGGGATATACAGAGTGTCAGGAAATAAAGCAGTGCAACCAGCTGACTTTCTTCTATTAAATTATTTGTCCATTAAATATAGTTAGGCTGTGAAACACTGGGGCAGGGAGATGAGTTACACGAGTCCACCTTGAAAAACCAGTTGTGGGGAAAATAACTGTCCTTCCTCATGTGACCATCACCAGCCCTGGCTTTTCAGCAGTGGAGGCGAACAACTGTTCACCAGACCCAGGAGGTGGTAACAGGGATTTCACTTGGCTAATTGCTCAAAGCATGATAAACTTTTCCTTGTCTCAGTTCCCAACTTATCCCTTTGAAATATTACTGGGATTTAGAAGATAAGGTTTCCTAAGCAGGGACTGTGCCTTACTTAGGTTTTTAGAACTTAATACAGACTTGCATAATCCTTGTTTGGGATCCTTTGGAGTTACTTCAGCAGAAATAACACCACAAAGTGCCAGTGGGTCAAAGTGAACCTGGGCAGGCAGCTGTGTGTCATGCTGCCTGCAGTGCAGGTGGCACTCAGGCTCCTGGGGCCCCTGCCTTCTCCCTGCAGGCAGACACAGTGTCTCCACCCCTCATCCCCACATTACAATCCTGGGGACGTCATCATCATTCCTCTGCGTGGGCTGAAAACCTCCTGTGTGAGGTCAGCTGAATCCTTTCTAATTAAAATAAAAAGCTTACCACTACCCTTATCACATTCTCCTTTCCTTCCATTTGTGTTTGCCACTCATTCTCAGTTTCTCACATTTTGCACTCTTGTGCAATTTCACACAGACACTGTGGCTGCCTGCCCCTTCCCAGTCTACCATGCAACCAGTCCCCTTCCCTTGCTGGTGCCTTCCCTGGTCACTGTCCTGTCACAGGTGACCCAAGTGCCTCGCTCTGATGCTGTCCCTCCTTGAAAATTCCTAAAGCAAAGGAAAACCACTGCAAGGGTTTCATTGATCTAAACATTGCCTGTAGGATTGTAAAAGGCAATTTTCATTCCAGTGAAAACAAGGCTTTGAGAAGTATCTCCCTGCTGGCATAGCTCTGAACAGCAAGAGTGTCCTTGGAGTACTTTCTCTGAAATCACAGCTTCATTCTTTTTTTGAATGTCAGAGGGTTGGGTAAATGGTGGTTAATAGCCTTAGCCTTCCCTCCATGTCCCCCAAGAAATACGTAGCTGTGTGTAAGCACAGAGCACTCGCTCAGGAGTACTTCCAGTTCCAGGAAAACTTCCAGTTCAGGCAAAGCAAGTCAGACATGACTTTCCCAAATCAGAGAGGGTAAATGCAGACACAGCATGCTAGGAGCAGGATATACCAGTCTTCTCTCTGTGGCAGCGTCTGTATGTGTCACAGGGAGGTACATGCTGAACTGGATTAGGCTGAGGTCAACCGATCTAGCACAATAATCTTGTCTCTGATAGTGGCCAGAGGCTTCAATCAGGATAAAGCCTTAGTGGGTAATGTGCCTTTCATCCTGCGCTGTAATAGCTACAACAGTACCCTCCCCTCTTAAATTCAGGGGCCACTTATACCTGTGTAATAAATAAATAAACAAATAAAAAATTAAGGAACCGTCTCATATTAAAGCCACTGCAACCAAAGAGAATTGTCACTAATTTTTACCTGTCCATTTATCCCTCTCCGTTTTATTTACTTGCTTAAAGGCATGCATCTGTATTTTTCCACTTCTTTTCTCTTCTTTATTATTATTTTTTCCTTAGAGAATACATTTGCACTGAACCATAGAATCATAGAATGGTCTGGGTTGGAAGGGACCCCAAGGATCACGAAGTTCCAACACTCTGGCCATGGACGTGGCCACCAACCTCCAGATGAGAGCCCTCTATTTACCCTTTCAGTGTCAACTACGATTACTCTGGATAGCTGTGTTTTCTCTGCAAGGTATTCTTGTGGCACATGCATCCAAAATCCAAAACTCTAATTTGACTGAAAAATGCCAGAGTCAGAATAACACAAACTCACCTACTGTCCAAGCAGGAAACATTTTATGTGGAAACCCAAAGAGCTCACGTCTGCATGACACACATTTGTCATCAACCACTTGATCACTGAGAACCCCCAAATACCCCTTACTATTTTCACAACACTCTTGCAAGGTGTGTGAGGAGGAGTTAGGAACATACCACCGTAATCCTCACCGTAAGATGTGGATTCAAGAGCCAGATCAGAGGCCAGATTTCCATCTACCCATAGTGTGTGGTTGTGCCTTCCAATTACCTGTCTTCTTCACAGTATCATTTACTCTGATTGCACATTGAAGTGCCCCTGCAATGAAGGGAACTGGATTTTTCTCCATGGCCTGACTTCTGTCAGTAGTCACAATGTTCTCACAGGTTGCTCAAGCAATTCAAAATCTAACCCTGAAAACGTGACTGCAATGTAGTTGCTTGATGCTACATGGGAAAAATGCAGTAGAACTAGAAAAGGGAAACAAATCCTAAGTCTTGTACAACAACTTCTTATACAAGCTAATATGAACAGAATTGACGTGGATGTAGTCAGGAACACCCTCACCGAATGAATGAAGCTAGGCTCCCACCTCATGCTCCTGTAAGACCCTGAATTGCTGTGACAGAAAACCCTTGGTAGGATCACAAGCTGATTAATGGTTAGCTGTTTGGTTTTGCTTTTCAAGTTTTATTGGAAGAGTCAAGGGATTTGGGCAAATATTTACCCAAGAAAAAGGTTTGAGGTTCTGAAAAAGTGCTTTAAAATATATGACATTAATAAAAGATTGTCTTGGAAATAAAAAAAGAACAGACCATAAGTCAATCTTTCCCAGGGCCAGGAAATACAAACACTCCTGAGTGTAGCCCCCACGCAGCTGAAGGACTTCTATGTGGGGCACTTGGGAGGTGGGAGAGGCTCTCTGGAGCCCAGGCCTGGCAGTGTAACATCCTGGCACAAACCTAACCATGGCCAGGCCACTGCTGACACAGAGTCAGGGAGGTGTCTTTGCCTCCTGTCCTCCTCCCACCACACACAGGCTGCTGGGCCATGCTACTGACACCGCTGTACTTCAAGTAGAAATGCAGCTCTTTTCTAGCTTCCTCGACAGATCATTGCCTGGGAAATGTCAGTGTGGTGCCCACTCCACAGCAGGGGAGATGGCACGCAGATATTTTATGGGCAAGCAAGAACAATTTCAGCCCATCAAAAACTACTGCATAAATTTAGGAGTGCTCAGGTCTATGCTTATATTTAGGGTTTTGATATCATGTCTGATAAAAATATTTCTGGTCCATCTATGTCTGGAAAGCCACTCTGCAATGCAACCTATTAACCCAATCAATTCCATCTTAGATCTAGTCAGACTTAAAGCTTCTACTGCTAGGTTAAGAAATATTGTTTAAAATATATAATTCTATTTCAGCTGCCAAGCAACGAGCAGAAGGACTGCAGAAGAATATATTTATTCCCAACATTGAATAAAGAAAAAAAAATGAATAGAAGAGTATTTGATTTTAAGCAATGAGCATCTTTGTGATGTGGCAGGTGGCTGAAGATCACCTCTGTACCTCAGCTCACTCAGATTGGATATTAGGAAAAATTTCTTCTCAGAAAGATTGGTCAGGCACTGGCACAGGCTGCCCAGGGAGGTGGTGGAGTCACTGTCCCTGGGGGGCTTCAAGAAACGTGGAGATGTGGCGCTGAGGGACGTGGTTAAATGGGCATGGTGAGAATGGGATGATGGTTGGACTTGGTGATCTTAGTCTTTTACAAGCTTAATGATTCGACTCATTTCACTGGCAGAACAACCCAAGTGGTATTCAGTGAGGCTGGAAAAAGTTTGGGTGATGTACAGCAGAAATTTTAGAAGACCAAAGCTTCCCTTCTTACGGTTCAAATGTCACGGAGATGATGGAGGGGAGGTTTCAGTCATTACCAGGACTGTCTTCAGGAAACAAAAAAGCTGTGATTCGCCAAATGACCTCACATGGCTGCTGGGCTCTTCCTGAATGTTGTGCTATGGAGCTATCCCCAGCAGTGAGGTTAAACTCGATATCCACGTGTGCCTCAGTTCTAGCAATGATTATAGGCTATGTTCACTCTTGGAGTGATGTATTTCATTGTACCTCCAATGAAAGAGCCTGGTGTAAATCAGACCCAACTGTATGAGCATGTAATGTAATGCTCTTAATTGTGATCCTTTTTAATAAGTTGTAATAATAAGCCCTAATCCCACTCCTCAGATCAGGGGATCCAGGGAGCAGAGCTTTGCTGCTAGCATCCACAAAAACTCACAGATGCCTGGAGCAGAAACCCCTTGAAGGCCAAACACCTTGCGGCGTATTGCTGGAATCCTGGCAGAGTGAAGACTAGCCGTGCTGCTAGTGAGAGCCCATAGGAAGGGAATGCAGTCCGGAAGTTTTTAATGATAGGACTAGAGTATTCTCTTAAATTTCTCTAAACAGGATGACTTGTAAGTATGTGCCTGTGTTTCTTTCAGCCCAAGCCTGTAAATTCCTGTCTGTTTACAAGGAAGGGGTTGTTCACCTGCAGTCAGGATGCAGGGCACATTCCTATGTCCAAATAAAAATGGACTTACAGATCCATATCTCATTTTTTGCTCTATTATTCACCTGAAGGTTTGAAAGCCCTCTCATACATCTTAACTGTGCAATGATTTTGTCAAAAAGGAGATTTTTTTTTTTTTTAAACTTAGGAGAAACATAAAGGTTTGACAATTCTGTCAGTTCTAGAAAAACTATTCAGATTTTTTTGGTGAAAATTGCAATGCCCAGGACAGCCACCCACTTGCTGAAATAGAATCTAATTAACTTTTGTGAGAATAAGAATATTATACATAAGATAATATACAGAGATCACTTCTTTGATAACTAGTAAGTGTAATTATTTACTTCTGCATAATGGAAAAGAGATCCAGTATTACAGATTATACACTTTGAAATAAAATGATTTTACAGTCTATAGGTATAGCTAGGTAATAGCTTTTGAAACATGGATGTGCAGCAGTAATAGCTATAAATAGCAGTTTTTACTTCATTTTCTGTGAAATATTTACAGCATTAAACATTTTTTATTATAAAACACAGTTTCCTATGATTTTTTAAAAACCTTTCATTTGTACAGTTTTCAGGAACTAGCTGGCTCAGAAATACACCATTGCTTTGCTAAGTTGTTACATAATTATTCCTCTTCATTTTGATAACTATTTATAACAACTGCAACAAACATTCACACCTCACACTTCTCCCCATGTTTTTTCTATACATGCATAACTCAGGAAGTCAAAGCCAAAGTAAATATATTCTAGGCAGCTTCACCAAGGATAGTACGCAGCATTTCAAAAGAGGCTGATGTAAGCAATAGGGAGTGTGGAAAGAGTCTGCCTTCTCAAGCTGCATTCTAATAGCAAAAAGGTAACTTCAACCTGCTGTCTGATTTGAATTTATTTTTGACTCTCCTACACAGAAAGTATGAATCGGGCAGTAGAGGCAGTACTGTTTGGCATCCCTTCTGTTTCCTTTAGTGTAGGGCAATACTAGGGCAGAGTATGTGTGTGACTTGGCACAGCTCCAAAGGAGATAAGCCAACTCATGCCAGTTGACAACTTGGCTCTGCATTTAGAATGAAAACAATGAAAGCAAATTAAGCCCTAATCCTTTTTGGAATAGGATTCAGATTTACTCTTTCCTTCTGTGCCTTGCTGGAGAGCTGTTCCATCCACTCAACAAAGCGCCCTAGCAAAGCCTTTGACACAGTAACATCCTCCAGTTGATGCCAGGAGTCAAGCTCTTTAAAGAATTGTTGATTTCTATACATGAAATGGCAGACATCAATCCCCTCTTCACAGAAAGGGGGAGGTGGAGAGTACTGTTTTTTTTCTATGAAAATGTAAAGGAGGATCTTAAAAAAGCAAAACACATGTCTACCTGATGCTGAAATTAACACTCATTAAAGTTATTCAAGTGGTAACTCAATGTGCAAAGGAACCTTTCTTTCACCTCAAGCAACATGACGTGGATAATGGCTTAATTTCCCTTTTTGTTAGCATGGCAATGACAATACTAACACAGTCTGACATTTTGAGCATGTGTGCATACCTGTATATACCCACAAGTGAGAAGAATCAGCTGGGAGCATAAGCAATGCAACTGATCCAGCAAAACAAACAAGCACCTACCTAACTGAAAAGACAAGCTGGAAGTTCAGGTTATGTGTCCCCTTAATTCATTTCCTATACTGACTTGTATTATACTCCTCTCTAACAGATCGAGAGAGAGCAATGCTGTTTACTTCATTTGGGGCAAAACTATGTGTCCTATAAAGACAGTCTTGCTGGATTACCACTGCTATCATCCCTCAGCACACATCCTATTTTCCCTGAAGCAAAAGGCATGCAAATGTATTCCTGCACATCATTTTAAAAGCTACTATACAACATTTTCTCTTTGTTGATGACGGCAGGTGACAACTGTACCTGAAATGGATTGCATGACTCGTGCTTAAAAATGTGGACAAGGTGTAATCTGAAGGATGTTCTGGTTCTCTCCCACAAAGCACATGGGACCCCACAGAGTGGCACTCAGAACTGCTTTGCGAGAGCCAAGTGCATGATCTATACTGCCAGCAATACTACGCTACACAGAAGTCAGGAGCAGTGAAGTGCCGTGGCTGAGAGATGCTTCATTCCCTGTGAATGGTCAGTGAAGAACATAAGAACTTTACTGCCCGCACCAAAGTCCATCTGGGCCAGTATTTGTTCTTTTATGGTGGCAATCAGAGATCTATTTTGCCTGGATACTTCATACTGTCATTCTCCCTCATACTCCCACATTATTCTCAACTGCCATTTTAGGGATGCTAAAAGACCCAACACTACTTATTTCTTTTAATACCTGCTTATGGACCTCTCTGTTCATGAATTTTTCTAATCCTTTTTGAATCTACTGTTTCTACAATCTTCTGTAGCAGCAACTTCTGTAAACCTAATACCAACTGCTTAAAGAAGGACATTTTAAAAATGTTTAAAGTTACCTTCTACCAATTTCATTAAGTGCTCCCAAGTTTTCTTTCTTATCTTTGGTGATGCGTAACTCAAGGATATGATTAAAGAAATATTCAAAAGTTTTCTAAAAATGGAAACATATGGAGAGGTTTATAGGGTGAATGTGTGACGCTTCTTCACATGAAGTGCTCTCTATTTGCCACTTAAGACTCAAGATCTACAGAACTGTGATGACAAAAGCTGTCACTCAAGTTCCCAACAGTACGTTCATAAGTTTCCGCAGTTTCATTTTGAAGATAAGGTGATGATTCAGAAATGCTGTACGAGACTGATTGGCAAATCAGATCTCTAAGCTAGAAAACAATGAGCTTTTCCAAAGCAACCTAGATGGGCTTCCACTGATGCTTGCTGAGACACTGAAAGGCATTAAATTTTCCAGTGCTGGACTGTTGCTCTTTGTACCAGTTGCTATTATTTTTAAGGTTACACATTATTCACAGAAGAACATCAGTTTTCCTTTAGCATAAGTAAAAGCAGAGGCAAGTTGGTATCAGTTTCTTGGGAGAGGAATGAAGTACTGGGGGATGGTTAGAGACTGAATTCGTTTTAAGTGAGAATGACAGCCCAAAGTGGTGTCTTCACTGCTTCCCTTGCAGTTGAGAGAAATACACTCCTCAAACTGGAATGTTCTTTGAAATACTGTGGGAAGCAGCACAAGCCAGCTGGGCTGCATGCATCACTAGATGGGTGGAGAGACTGAAAACATTTAAATTTGGGTAGTGAGAGGTCATCCTACAAAATGTGATGATGATGCACACCTGACTTGGGATGGGATAAGGTACTAAACAAACTAAGGAAGAGTTGAGAGAAGACCCGTACAGCAGCCATGCCTGAAGTATCTAAATTTGTGCGAGTGGACCAAGTAGGTCCTGGTGTAGTCTAATCTATGAAGAATAATTTCTGTAAAAACATTCTGTTTCCACGATCCTTAATTCACATATAAGCATCAGAAATTACTTCTTGCCCAAATTATGAACAGGTATTAATTATAACAACATCTTATACTACAGTTATAATTTTTCTTTCATTTCAAGAGATCCTTAGGCCTTTTACAGCATATACATAATTCATTTTTGCTCACCTCAGGGCTGAACACAGCACAATAAAGAGAAGGGACATTTTTTGTTGTTAACAAAGGTGATCAGACCTCTTTTCTTATTGCTCACCACTTCTCTAGCTTCTCAATCTTTGTTGCAATCACTGCCTGGAGGCAGCAGTGGGGATGTAAAGGGGAATAAAAAGGATGGAATAACGGAAAAGAACAAGCTCTTGTCAAAGTCATCACAATGTCTGACTGTGACTACAGCAGCATTAACTAAATAAATTTAAAAAGCATGAGTATTTTAGAAGATAATTATGTGATTGCAGAGTTAATGTGTGGCATTAGTATAATTTCTATACTAAAATCATACTTCAAAGATTATTTGGGATGATTATTTTAATGTAACCATCTGTATTCTGGTATGTCTCTCCTGGGAATTCGGAGTAACCATTTCAAACGAATACCACATTAATGTAACTCTGCATTGAACCTGTTAGAAACTGAAGCAGAAAATGTAGAGTATGTTTCTGTATGTTTGTACTATTTTGCTGCAGTGACAACAACATAGCCTTTACAGTAGCACACAGTCACTCAACATATCAAAAAGACAGCAAGGAGGTTAAGACTCCAGATTTCAAAAAGTAAGGTTCAACCTGATGATCCAGACCTTGCACAACAGCAATTAAAATCTCACACTGCTAACTTCTCCCCCATCTGAAATCTCTCAATGTTGAACAGTTAATCCTTGTGCCTAGATAAAAACTTGATCTGGGAATGAAAACAAAAGCATGCATTGAAAGGAAATGCTCTTGCTTTACAGACAGAGATGTCCACACCTCAAAACTTTTCCAACAACTTTAATACTCACTATTATGCTTGAAGATTCTAATAGTAGCACCCGAAAGCCTTGCACCAAGAACAAGAGAAGTGTGGTTCAACTCATCACTTAAAATGAGGCAACCCTGTGGAGAAGGAGTACAATAAGCATCTGTATGAATTGGGAAGCTATTTACAAGCATATGAGTGTGTCATCATACGTTTATGTCTATCATAGAGCATTGCATTAATTACTCTGTAAGTATTAAACGTGAATTGGAAATTCTGCAGAATTTCCACTGCAACGTGCAACTGCAGAATTTCCACTGCAACGGCAGACAGAACCAAAAATCAGATTCTCAGACATTCCCAGGAGGTGCAAAGGGGCCAAATATTTCCCTGTAACTAAAGACTGATGAATAACTCTAACAGAGATTGACAGCTTTGTAGTAAAATCAAGCAATGTTAGTTCCTCTATCACATGTCTACAAACTATTTTGTGTTGCAAGGAAAACGCAGCCACCACTCCATGTTTAAAGACTGCATTGACAGTCACATAAGGAGGGCTGATACTGAGGCTGGACTAACATAAGCAGATTGATAAATGAAATAAGATCAGGATGGATTGAGGCTGCATAAATCCTACTCCCATTAAGATGCAAGTAGAGCCTAGGCACTGGGCAGAATCTTACTTTTTCTCTGGTAAACGCATGTAACAGTTCATCTGTAGTATGTGTTTCATTAATAAACTCATTGAAAACTTATTTTATTTTTAGAATAAAAGAAATACAGCAGAAATTCTTTGTATGTTATATCAACAAGAGCCAGAATTCACAGTTGAAATTCAAGCTGGAACTGTAATTCAGCTCTGCTTTCTATTGTATTTTCTATTTTGTGCTGTCATGTTTCATTACTCAGGCAAAGGTCAATACAATATTAGGTAAATACTTATTTAGGAAACACAGATTATACCTAGGATGAGAAATACCTACACAAATCTACTTAAAGAATGGTATAAGGAATTACCAGTAAGAGTTAGATAGGTGCATTTGACAAGAAAATATAGCTGCCAAGTTTAATTATGGGAAAAATTTGAGAATAAATCTCCCAAATTCAGGGCAACTACACAATATCTGCAATATACAACATCTTATAATCATGCATATTAATACATATCTGCAATATACAACATCTTATAATCATGCATATTAATACATACTAAATAATTACATTCTATATAACACATATAGAAATATATTTATGACACTTGTATCTAAATATCCCACCTCTGACAAAGGCCTGATCTCCACATGAAGCCAGCTAAGTGAGAGATAAACATTTTAGAGTTAAGTGAGGGAAAATTATTTTCTGCTGTTATGCATGTCTGTAATTTCATAAATTTACCTCTATTAGTTCTTAATTATTTCCTCTGAAATTACTGGACAACTTTTCCAGCACCATGGCAGATTGAAGGTCATGTCCTCAGCAGCTGAAACATTCCCCCCAGCCCATCTTTGTATACATATATTTTAGACATTTCTTGTAACAGTTGTGTTCTTCTTCAATAGTGAGTGAGGAAATGACTTCACCTCTAGCCAGGTTCTTTAGAAGAAATCTTGAACATACATCACATGGTGAGTTCATTCCATCTCCATCAAGAGGGAAATACTGTTCCACATTTGCCTGAACTGAAGAGGAGATAAAAATTTTCCCAGCTAACAGCACAGTATATGAGCGTATTATGTCAGGAGCTGTGATGAATGGGATGATGGCTTTTCATGCCTTTGTGTCAGGTAGTCCAAGTTAGAGATGAGGCTCCTTCAAAATCAAATAAGAACCAAACTTTTGTCACATGGCCTTAACTTTGGACTTGCATTTGCTTCCAGCCTTCTTTGCAGGGGCTGGCCAGAGATCCATTCATCAGAAATGTCGAACACTGTTTTACCTTTTCTGAAAGCTTTGCAAAAAAAATCCTAATCACCATCTCTCACCATAGGCATCTGGACAAATATTCCTGCTCAATATTTATGCAAGTAGGGAAAAAATCAGTCCCAAATACTTCATCCAGCAAGGCTTGAGACATGGGAGAAAACATGAGTTCACTTTTGTAGAAAGGGGCAACTTGGCTAAGAGAACTTGGACAACCATAAGCTGGATCCTTAAATCGATGGTAGGTATGCGTGACAACAACACTCAGAGCTAGAAAAAAAATGAAAATGGAGCATATTTAAAGCCCCAAGGTCATCAGTGTTACGACTCAAGTGTTCCTGATATCCAGCTTTTTTCCTCAATCAAGCCTTTTCACTTAACCTGTGCTCAGAATACTGCAGGAGTTGTTAAAACAATTCACAAATGATAGTTCTGTGTGTTTCATCAGGAAGTACTCACCTTCCCAACAAGGGCTGGAATATTCATTGAATTTGTTGCAAATCCCATGCCAAACACCATAGCATCTTCCACACCAAGGAATGTGGCCACAAGGTTCTCTAGTTCTACATGCTTGTCTAGAGTACCTGCAGAAATAAGAACAGGCAATCTTAAATCTGATTAGACTATGAAAATCATTAATTTTAAGGACATCAAACATGCATAAGCATGGGTCAGAAATCTGTCAGTAAGTTAAATGGATTTTTATTTTTTTTGGTTCTGTTTTAATGTTTCCATTTGTATATTGTACATGTGGGATAAAGCGAGAAAGAGCAAGGATGCAAATCAGCTATAACTAGTGCTAACAAATACTGTTGTTGTTAAGGTAGGAAAGCAGTTGATTTGAGAAAAAGTTTCTGTTTCCCATAGCAAAAACTTGTGATGTAGTTTATCCTAGAGAGTCATTTCTTGCTTCCCTTTGCTACTCCTCACCAGGGAAGGAAAGAACCCTCCTTTTTATATGTAGGACAAATACATCAGGCATTTTTGAGTTCTTTCTGAAAGAGAAAGCAGAAGATGATTACAATAAAGTTCTTCCATTTTTCTCTTAAGTGTCTGTACGTATGCGTACAAAATCCTTAATGATGATGTTATAGGGACAGATAAATGAAAATTTTCTCCATGCTGTTATACTTTGGAACACAGAAGTTAAGCCACTCTTCATAACTGATAACTATCTTCTTCCCTCCCTCTTATCAGTCAAACTTAAATGCCAAGACAACACTGGAGAGTCTTCTTTACTGCATGTTGTTTGTCTAATATTACTGCCTGGAGATTCCAAACAAATAAGGTGCTCCAGATGTCCAGCAAAAGCAGTATCTCACAAAGACCTCACAAAGGATGGCAACAAAATACGAAAGGGAACAAAGAAAAAAGTGGTGTTAAGAGACCAAGATAAGAAATAACTTTAAACTGTAATGAATCATCTCAAATTGCCAACTCTCTAGCCTTTGTTTGCCTGGTTGTACATTGCAGATACCAAGGCAGAAGGAATTCTTACAAGATAATCTGTGGGGAAGAGAAGAGAGTGGGCTGCGGATTCTGACAGCATTTCCCCTATGAATAAGGCTCCAAGCAGGGAACGGAAATAAAAAATGATGAAGTGAACCTCGCACCTTACATGAGATGCACAAATTGATGTCACAACAATATAGGCAAAGTGAATTACAGTTAATAGGAGTAAGAATTCTGTGTTTACTATGATGGTCAAAGGGCAGAAGAATGGAGGAAAGCAGAAGCTTGGCTAGTGTCCTGACAACAGTTTTGAGTCAGGAAGATGATCTCACCTTTACCATGGAGGGAAGCTCATTAAAATCAAAAACAGATCAAAATGACAGCAGTACAGTTCCAGAAGCAGAAATAACTCAGCTGTTGCAGTGTGGTAGTGTTTTTGTTGTTTTTTCTCATTAAATATCTTGAACCTCCAGCAGATGTGAGTTCACTGTACTTGAAGCTCTGAGAATGGCTAATTTTTGCATTTGTGGATCCCAAGATGCACATGAACATGCGCTAGCCCTGCACACAGCTTAGTAGCTGAGCTCCATGAAATACAAAAACAGCATTTCAATACTGAGCTGCCAGCTGGACAGGTCACAAACATGTACGCATGAAGCTCTTTATCTTAACTCCCAAGCCCAGTCAGTAGGTCTTGGTGTATTTCTATTGATATATATATATATATATTTTTTTTTTTTTGCATTTTTAGTCCAGGTATTCTTCAGCTTCGTTACAGCTGTCATTGATCAGCATGGTCAACTGCTCCAGCACTCCCTGCAGATGTTGTTTTGTCACTTGAGTGCTATGGTCACACAAAGAGAAGATGAAGTCTGAAAATAAAGCTTGAAGCCAACCACACTATGGTGACAGACTGAATTACAAATAGGTTTGTGAAAGCATGAGAAACAAGCAGTGTTTGTAAGGCAGTCATTTTCAAGCATGAGAAAATTGCCCCTGACTCTTCCAGGAGTAAATCTGACACTGCTGGGTGGAGTTAAATTGCTTTTTGGGGTTGCAACATATGTTTTCTGTTTTTACAAATAAGGGGGGCCTGACTCATTACAAATTATTCTGTTCAAGCATCTATTAGATGAACCAGAAGGAAATACCATGCTTATGACCCATTTTTAAGGATTTTATAATGATGAAGAATCAGACAGTCTGAAATTGACCTATTCTTTCTTATGTGGATCGTGATGTATGTCGCTATTGCCTACAAATCCTTGAATACAAATTGGAATCAATAGGGGTTTGGTTTGCAAAACCAAAACCTGCACGACAAGGATTTGCAAAATCATCCCTGTGTTTGAATTACTTTAATTACAATGGCAATATTGTAGGTGGTAGGTGACATGTTGGAGGATCAATATGATACACATCAGTACTGACAGTGGGAGGTTAGTGACAGCCATACACATTAAGAAGAGCAGAACTGATAAAGCATACTAGCTTGCATTTTCCTGGCTTTACAGTAAAATGGGTATTTATTTAATAAAGTGATGCAATTATTAATCTCATCAGAAGATTTCTCCAGCATGGGTCACTCCTTAGGCACCATATAAACCGCAACAATTATATCACAATACTTTTCACTGGTAGAAAAAAAGGAATAGATAGGCATTGTTGGAACAAGCCTTGTCCAGTAGTACTCCCACATGGTCACAGCAGCCATCCCCAAAAGCACAAAGCACTAGCAGACTGACGAGAATTTGATTTGAAGGAACAAGGTGCTACTGCTCAAGCTAAGTAAGAAAGACAGTAATTATAGTGTTCTTCATGAAACACAACCTTAGCAGTGCTAACTCAGGTTATCACGACCCTGAAAATGTCTTCTGTTGTTCTGGATTCAGACAAGCATCATAATCTTGTGAATACAGACTGATATACAAGGCATATTTTTATTAATAGTAGGTACACTGTATAAGCAAATACCTTCTATATTTGTCCAATGCATACAGATGTTAGATTTTTTCCACGTACTCACTCTGTTTTTGATTTTTACATTGACTACAGCTTAGTTTGACCTGAGAAATGAGGAAACAGCTAAATAATGTATGCTATCCTATTGGGAAAGATTTTAGACAAAAAAGGAAAAAAGAAAGCCACTTCCATGCTTAAGAGACAAAATGGAATAGTTTCTTTTGAAAGCTATTCCTCCCTCTTGAACAACTGTATGCAAGAGAGGACAGCAGCTGTTGTTCCGTTTCAGGAATATGAAGGTATTATGAAAAGGAAAATCAAAGATCTTATCAAAAGTGGGGACTTTCACAATCTTAGCTGCCTCCGCAGATTCCCACCCTTTTCAAAGTAAATCCCCTCCTTATCAAATGCTGGTGAGCCAGCTCCCTCCGTTAGCTGTGTTTTGGGGACAGGGAGCATGAAGTAATCTTTGCTGTGGCAGTCTTTCATAGACTTACCCATGCTCTTGGATTGAAAGCCACTGTCAGTCTACTAGATAGACAAAGCTTGAAAATTCCCACAATCCACACAGTTTGTTATTTAGCTTTGACACTTCCTTCAGCTTAGACAAGGTGGGTTATGACACTGTTTACTTTTCCTAACAAAGTATTTTAGGTTCTTACATGCTTATGACAGGTACTGGTTAAAATGCAGACACTGGCAACAATATCTGTTAATATAGTTACAAATTTTGAATTCTGAAACCCAAGGAATACAGGAAAATGCCAGTTCGCTTCAAGTTAAACCAAAGCTAGATGAGTAAACTGATATAAATGACAAGCCAGTGAACGTGAAAGAACAGATTCCTGTAAAAGTCACTTCCACCGTCACTTGTAAACTTGATGTGACTTGCCTATGTGAATAAGAACCACCACTCTGAGTAAATGAGGTACCTTTGTGCCTTGTCAGAGGTACCTTTAACTGGGTGGGGAACAAAGTCACCCAAAGATCCCTGCCAGATTGGAAACATAAGGTCACAAACTCTAGTAAAATATTTGTCAGAGATAATAAATATTACTGAGACTCATACACTTTTACAAAGGAGCATTAAATGAGTTATTAACGGAAGGATGAAGAAAGCTAAGATGTAGTAACTGTATTGCTTTTTTTTGTCACTCTACAAGAGCAGATGACCCAGATGGTATCGTTGTCCCACAGGGCCAGCTAGAGGAGCACAGCCCAGTTGTGTAGAATGACACACAGTGATCAAAAAGAGGGGGAGAAGCATACAGTAATGTTATGTAGATGCCTCATTTAAGACTGCATGCGCATAAAAGATCACCTAAAGAAGTGAGTTTTGAGGAAGCATTTGCATAAAGGAAATGTTCGTGCTTTCTTAAGGTTGGCATCAGGTGATGGGGCTTTCAAACCAAAAAATACTTCAGGTATTATAGATACAACAATGTACCTGTGCTATTTACTGATTGTCGGAAAAGAGTAGGTGGATTTCAGCAAAACTTACACTTTAGTTTGGATCGTCTAGTTTTGTTTGATGTTTTTCTCTTTATATAAACACAGTTAAAATTCACAACTGAATTACAGTCTCTTTAGTGCTAAAGCATGGATGGCAGCTTCTTAACTGTATAAATATCTGAACATATGTAGATAACTTAGTAAATATATATGCATTGGTAACTTTATATATATATATATATATATGAGATATTTTATGTTTTAAGCAGACCACACAGCCTGTAGTTACTCCTGACACCTTCAGTTCTACCTGCCAGCAGCTGGATGCTTAAGCTGGATGCTTAAGCTTTTGTAAAGCTTAATCACGCTTTACAAAACATACCTTCACAATGGTGAAATACTAGGAACAAACCTGGCTCTTTGATCATAGGTTGGATCAGTTATTTATGAGAGGCTAGGCAAAAAAAGGAAAATGATGTTTGCAGGAGATGGCAAGAAGGAAAATTCCTCTCATCAACTGTTTCCTAATTTATTCTCTGCCCTACCAGAAAGCCAAGATTGCAAAATATACCTACACACTAATTCTCATTTATGTGATTGTATTTTTTCCTTAAGCTTCCACTTGGAAGTGGCTGCTAGAAATTCATACTAGGCCTTAAAACCTAATGGAAGGATGTGAAATGGATGTAGTTACTTTTATAATTTAAATGTTGGCATATTCTCAAATCTGCTTTTTAGAAAACAGATAATCAAATACCAAAAATCCTCAAATAAACAAAAAGTCATACAACCAGTACAAGGCAGGCACTAAAAGGCAAGCTCCCAACCATGCCCTCCAGAATGAATCACTCTGCAAGTGTTCTGTGCAGGCTCCGTCTTGTCTTTTGGTCCAAGGCATAATCACAGGAGAAGGATTTCAAAAAGGTAGGAATCCTGCTTGGTTGCTTAAATAGCACTAATGATACATTTACTCCTGTTACTCATTTATATAATCTCCATAAGGAATAAGGTGTGTTAAGATAAATAAAGTACTGGAACTACTAGCTGCTCACGTGACATCTCTGTCACCACTCTGGTGTTAAGTCTAGGAGTGTTTAAGGCTTTACTTCATAAAAAAAAATTATCAAATTTTATTATCATCTTCCATCAGCAAGTAGGAAACAGCTTTAAATAATCATTTTGTATACATTTGCATAATTCTCCCTTACCAATTTTAAGTTCCATTCCTTAGAAAAGGCTGACTCTAAACATAAGAGTGACAAGATGTGCTCAGAGAAAAGGCTTGTGAGTCTGCATCCAACAGTGGCCAACTCCCAGTCTAGCCATTAAAATGCACTGATTTGCATGGAAGAAAGACTTCACGTTCATGCAGAAAGAATACACGTTATTTCAAATTTATTTAGATAGCTATTTGTTAGTGTTTCATTATGCTAAAAATAACACTTCTGACAGGTAGATTAAAATAAATTAAATATAGTATAGAAACTTTCTTTTGTTAGTTTGCATGAAATTACCCTGAATGTTCTGAGTTACTTGAATAGATGGTTTCCAGCTACTTAAATCCGTCAACATTGTCTGAGACAATTGTTGAACTATGCCACCTGAAAGGTTCCTCAGGTCTGCAAGTCCCCTGTGCAAAGAACTACCTCCCATGTTTAGATGGAAACCTTCTACCAACCTCATCCACTGTCCTACAGCTCTTGTAGTGGAAGAGGCAAACAGCCCACTGGCCACTCTTCCATGACATGCATCACTCTGAAGATTTGTATAATTTTCCCATCTAGACTCTTTCCAAACCAGATGCTTGGCATTTCTGACAGCTGAAGATAGCTAGCTCAGTAGTTCTTTCCCAGAAGCCATCTAAGACCTTTGATAATCCTTGTTGTCCTTCTCTGACACTTCCCAATTCTGCTGAATGTTTTTGACCAGAACTGTGCAGAGTACTTAAGATGACAGCAAAGCATGCCTTTATACAGCAGGATCCTGAGATTCTACGGTTAACTTTCTGTTCATTTCCTAATCATTTCCAGTATTTGATTTGCTTTTTGACCACTAAACAACAAGCTAATGCTTTCACAGAACTATCACTTATAACCATAGATTTTGTTCCTAAGGGATAATAGTTAGCTTGGTCTTAAAAAAGAAAAATATTTTTCTTTCAGATTGAAAGTTCCACAAAAGCCTCAGGAATGTGTCTTAAATAACACTGTTATGCTAGGAAAATGATTTATTATTATAATTAAAAAAGAGCAAAGAATTAAAAAGGGTAAGTGAAGTCTTGAAACTTTTTATGGAGGACAAATCTAGAAAGACCAGCTGCTGTTTTTTATCAGGTTCTTATGCTTTTGTGTTTAATCAGGAATATCTGTTCAATTGACATGTGCATTCTTATTTTATAGAAAGCATGAGCGGAACCTCACAGTTTTCAGTGAAGTTAGTTTCTGAACTATGTTTAGACACAGTCGTAAGTCACTTTTCTGAGAACATGAGGTAACTCTTTTTCATCTTGCAAGGTTTAGTCAATACATCAACAACAGTGTTAAATCTTTCCTATTAACTTATTCTGAAAACAAACTGCCTCCAACAGTGTTTTGATAAGACAGCATTTTATACCCACTCCACAGCCTGCAGTAATAGGACTTCAGGCAGAAGAACTGAGAGGACAGTTTTACCATGACACATTCATTCAAACTCCTACAGCTCACTGTATTTACACTCCACACCACTTTAGTTGTTTTTGAGTGGCTGAGCTAAAGTTTTGAAATGCCAAGGAACAAAGTCATTCTGTTCTGTTTTTCTAAGATGAAGATGGCAAATAATAATTAAACAACAGTAACAAAAAAGCAAAAACAAAACAAAAACTAGGATTTTTTCAAATCTACTCGAGTGTGATCTGAAACAGAGTTGCAGCAGCGTTATGGAAAAAGGGAGGGAAAAAAAGGGAGGGAAAAAAAGGGAGGGAAAAAAAGGGAGGGAAAAAAAGGGAGGGAAAAAAAAGGAGGAAAAAAAAGGGAGGAAAAAAAAGGGAGGAAAAAAAAGGGAGGAAAAAAAAGGGAGGAAAAGGGGAGGAGAGAAAAATGGGGTATCTACGCTGCTAATGAGAAGCAGTTTTCCTTCAGTTGTTAATAAGACAGACTGGCTCCAACAGAGCCAGAACCAATGAAGTAACCATTGTGCAGAATTGCTCTGCGGAGAAACATTTCTCTCTCCACTGACCATACAAGCACAGACGCTCTGCCCGCTGCCCAGGAGAAGATGCTATGACTGCTCCTTTACATCATCTAAGCCAGGTCTTAAACACTCCGCTTCCCTATTTTAATAAATCCCCTCATCCCAGCTGCTCTCTGACATTCACTCCATCAAAGACTTCATGCTGTGTAGTAAAATATGTATGATGAAGTTGTAGTAAGTCAAAAAAATTCTAAGCTATCTCATCTATTTAATGTACTTGGACATCAACTGCAGTATGCCCCTTGTATAAGAAATAAACCGCATTTCAGTAATGTACATGCTGATCTGCCAAGACATATGCTTGTTCATAGCCCATTCTTGCACTGCGAATAGTCAGAGTGAAGTTAAGGGGACTATTTGTGAATACTGTAGAGTATGAATGTAAAGCTTTGCTCAATGTGTCAAGATAACTTCAGGAGTATTGCACAGGAATACAGATGAAGTCCTAGAAATATGTGCACTGTGACTATTGAAACAGACTAGATGGAGAGGTGGTAACATTTAAGAAACGTGTGGATCTGGCGCTTAGGGACATGGTTTAGCAGTGGACTAGTAGTGTTAGGTGGATGGTTAGACTCGATCTTAAATGTCTTCTCCAACCTAAATGATTCCATTACTTTTAATATTTGAAGACTGAATCAATCTTTTTCATTAGTTGTTTTTCTTTTTTTTCTTTTGAGGATAAGTCACAAGTCGTGCAAAGTCTTCCAAATCAAAGAATTCCACAAGCAAAAGATAAAGAAAGATGAACACCAGGCATATTCTTTGAAGCACTCAAAAGAACCCAATGTGTTCTCAGACAAACTAGAATTCAAGACAAAATGACATGGAGAAACATTCCTTCAATACCTTAGATGACTAGTAATGGTGAATTCAGGTTAAACAATATATTGCAGTCACCACATGGGTCACCTACAAAAGGAAGGTAGGGTCAACCTGTAAACCCTCTTGGTGTGGTCTCACTGACAGTCTTTTTTACTGGCAAATCAAATTGTGATGACAAGATAAGTAGATGACAAGGTTTGTATTATTATTGTTATTGTCTGGAAATGAGATGTATAAAAATACCATTTTCCATAAGAATCTGGGAGGAAAAAAGTTTGATTTGAGAGATACAAAATGAAAAAAATTCAAGTTATTGGATTATAAATGTCTATTAAAGACTTCCCCATGCTGGGAACTCTTTTTTTTTTTTTTTTTCCTGACCGCTCCTGAGAAAGATAAAAGAGCCCAAAACGAGACCTCCCACTGCATTTCTATGGATGGAAATTCTTTTCTCTGAAATGCAGGCTGTTAGGAACTGTTAGGAATGCATGATTATATCCACATTTAATACTGGTTCAGTAAAGGGATTGTATAAAAGTACTGGATTGAAAATGCATGTAGCATGCAGCCTTCAAAGAGAAAAAGCATTCAATTCATAAAGGACATATCAAGAAAGTGAGACAGAGCCTTCTTGAATTTCTTCCTTATAGGCACACTGGAAATTTATATGTTGTACGCATTAATGTCTCATAAAACATAAAACAATATGTTAGAAAATGGATAGAAAAGAAGATATGTAAAAGCTCATCTTCATAATCAAAAACACTCTATATATCAATGACGTCATTAAATTTGCTCTAGAACAATTCTTGAAGTCTTTATACTTAGCTTATCTCTTTTAAAAATAACCTTGTTACTTTGATTGTTAAAAATTCCAGGCCACTATATGATACATTTGTTTTTGCTTTTCCAAATACCAGTACCATTCCCTCCTTTAAAAAATATTCTTATGTGATAATTAATAAAATCAAGCATCACTTTTAAAAATCAAACAAGTACTTGGTGTGACTAAAATGTGACTAAAAAAATATCCAGTTCCTTAAAGGTATCTATAAGAAAAATCATATAGTTACAGAAATTTTGGTGACCATCCAGCTGTTTACTCACCCATTTCTTGTCTACTACTGCATATTCCTGTTCCATATTTTTGTAACTCTTTGGTTACCGTTTTCAAAGCATTAGGATCTGTTTCTGCAAAGCCGAGGTAGTTATAAGAACCCATATTGATTACATTCTTGATAATTCTTCCTGTAAACCTAAAAGCAAAACAAATTTTAAAGACTGCTATGACCCTCTCTTGCACTCAAAAGAAAAACAAACAAAAAATTCCCACCAAATTTTGTTCCACTGTCAGATTCCTATTTGGAATTTACAATCGTTATACAAGTTTTTTTACAGTCTTTCTCATTTCCTGACTAAATATTGCATCCCGCTCAGAATGATTTCCGGGTTCCAAGCTGTAGATGGCAATATAATGGTATAAGGAGAAGTGGTATTTCTGTGGGCTTTAAAAAAACAAAACAAAACAGAACAGAAAAACACCTAGGACTTTTTATAAGGAACAAGTTGTTTGTCAACAGTGGGGAAACAGTGTGGAAGACACTATGATACATCCCAACCTACACATTGTCTATATATTATGAATTTCCATATCTATTTAACTCAGTAACAGTTGTGAGACACCAAAATCTTCAAGGTGTAAACTGCTTAAAACTCACTGCCAGAGACTCACTATGCAAGTTAAGATAGAAGCCACATTTATGTAATGCAAGAAATTATAATTTATGTCATAACCAAGGGATATAACAAACATTGTAGCATTCTGTTTAAAGATCTATCATAATGAAGCGTAGGCAGTTTTACTTGTGCTGACACAGATAAGCAAAACCAGTTTGTGCTAGAGTTCAGTCCCTTCCACATTGCATTGCTAAGCAATATTCGGAAGAAAGGGGACAGATTGTCAGAACTGCACTGATTTCAGGAAAAAAAAAGTGTTGATGTATATATTAGCTGAGAATCTAGTTATGATGCACTAAATGCACTTTTCTGTGCTTTGCAGATGTATCAGGATTAACTCTCATGAAACTGAAACCTGAATAGTGTCAGCCAACTCACCTAAATGTCCAGTTGTAATCATCTGTAACGCGTTCTATCATGTCAAACTGCGGCCCTGGGACACTGCAAATTGGACGATTCCAGTTATCACGTATTCTCATATAGAGGTTTCTGGTGTAAAAGTCCTCAAAATCTTGATAAAGTGGCACAAAATCCTAGTTTGAAAACATGCACAGGGTTATGTTGCTAGGAAAATGTTTGCTAAGGAACTCAAGTCATTCCCATTACAAAGGAAAAACTGATTCATTAGTAAACAGAGGGTTAAAACCACCACATATTCATATGTCACCAACAACTTCAATGAGAAAATATCTTTAATTCCTTTAAACTGGTTCCTTTTTTTTTTTTTGAATTTCATGTGATCTAGAAATTGACGTAATCCTCCAGCCTAATATTTGCAAAGTTCAAGACAAATACATGGTACTTTCACTTGGAGAATCCAAGGGGCATTTTGCTATGTGTGGTGCACATTCCAAACCTGAGATAAACGGCTTGTTATGTCTCATTAAATGTTTGATACATTAAAGCCAGTTCAGTGTATCTGGCCTGGCACCTTGATCGGGCATGCAAACAGCCTGGCAATGAGTTTGGTTGGTGATTGGTTTCTATTTATAGACGTTAACTAGGAAATTAAATTAAAAGGAAAGTAAAGAATCAAAACAAACCTGAGATAACAAACCTGAGATAAACGGCTTGTTATGTCTCATTAAATGTTTGATACATTAAAGCCAATTCAGTGTATCTGGCCTGGCACCTTGATCGGGCATGCAAACAGCCTGGCAATGAGTTTGGTTGGTGATTGGTTTCTATTTATAGACGTTAACTAGGAAATTAAATTAAAAGGAAAGTAAAGAATCAAAACAAACCTGAGATAAACGGCTTGTTATGTCTCATTAAATGTTTGATACATTAAAGCCAGTTCAGTGTATCTGGCCTGGCACCTTGATCGGGCATGCAAACAGCCTGACAATGAGTTTGGTTGATGATTGGTTTCTATTTATAGACGTTAACTAGGAAATTAAATTAAAAGGAAAGTAAAGAATCAAAACAAAGTTTTATATGAAATAGTAACACAGCCATACTAGACAATGAATACAATAAACCAATAAAATAAAATGGCATGGTATGTAGGAGACTAGAGAATAAACTGAGGAAGTAATGCATGGTGGATGGTATAAGAATTTAGCTAGCATGTCTGGAATCAAAATAGCACATGAACGGCCAAAATATGAAGTGAATTGAAAAAGAAACTCTAAGATAAAAGGATTTCACCATGATATTTCATTTGGTAATGCATGCGTCTTCAAAAAGTCACAACAGAAAACATTATTCTGGGAATTTTATTTGTAAGAGGAACAGAAGCACTGTTTGCAGGTTGAACCTTCCCACCAATGTTCCATTACATTTTGTTGCCGTGTGACAGATGGCAGCAGAGGGGCACTGACACAGTGGTGTCTGACATGTGAGTGTGGATGAAGCAAAAGTGTGGAACTGAATTCCTCCATGCAGAAAAAAATCACACCCATTGACATTCATCCACTCTTGCTGATTGTTTATGGATACCAAACAGTGAATGTCAGCACACTGAGGAGGTGGGTGGTGCATTTCAGCAGTGGCAACAGTGATGTGAAAGACAAACCACGTTCTGCACAGCCACGCAGCTGTCACACCACAAAACAAAGAGTGTCCTGATCAGTTCATCTATGCAAATGGGCTAATGGTGGTGACTATGTTGAGAAACAGTGTTTTGTAGCTGAGAATTTGCTCTATCTAGTGTTACTGTGCTCTTTTTATCTGTTGTAGTTTACATGGAAATAATTAGGAGACATTACTTTCGAAGCAACCTACATATACAAGTACATATTCATATATATATGTTTAGTGATACTGCAGTGTGTGTTACTCCTCTCAGAACTAAGCAATGCTCTTCTACAACATGAAAGTTGTCTTGTTACTTCGGTAGGTAATTGTATGTAGCTTGCAAGCAGGGGAAAACTCAGCTGTGGATATATAACATCTTGTTCATACTCACTTTTTGTTGTTCTCTCTCTTGAGCAATGTGACGTTTTTCTAGTCCCCAGGCTCTCATAAAATCTCGTATGTAGCCAAATATTACACCCACTCCAAAACCAAAAAAAGTAAAAACAGTAACATACATTGGTGCCTGTTCAAAGTGCTCAATAAATGTTTTTTTGTGGGGAGTTCCATTCGATACACCATTCTTCTGAAAATACAGAACAGAAATTTTTGATTAATCACATTTTATCTGATCAAAGCTTATACCTAAGCCTTAGACTCTGAGACAAGTCTTTTCTTCTAATTTGCCACCAATCAGAAGTGACATTTAGACCTCTCACCATATCAACTAATGGAACCTATCCTTGAAGAAGAGGACTGCTAACACTGCATTTACTCATTCACTGCAAGTGTCTTCCATTTTCTCTCCTCTCCATTAATGTCTCCCATTGCAGGTGTCTTTAATGCCACTCCCTCATCAATTTTGAAACATTTGAAACTTATGAAAGACTAGCAACGTATGGTTGTGTAATTGGACTATTATTTCAAAGGTGATTAAATGGAAACCACAATGCTCTGTTTTTGCAAGACAGAGCTATAAAAAGGGAAGGGCAGCATTGGAAACTCACCTACACCAGGCCTGACGCTGCTGCTTAAAGTCTTGCATAACATACTACAGCAGCTAATCTATACACAAGAAATCCTGCCTAAAATAGGGCAACTTCACTGTGATGTTTTTCATGATGTGAGCAAGTATCCAAAACAGCAATGACTGCAGACTTCTTTTTTTGTTCCAATTTAAAAAATGCCTTTACATACTTTCCATTACCTCATTCTTACTTCTAAGGGCACTTTAAAAGAAAAAGCAATACACATGGACACATGCACACCCCTTGTTTGCTGGAATTTGTGACCCTACTGTGAGTGACTCCTAGAAATCTACACCCACGTGCAGATAAAATTGCTTTGTCTTTAAAATACTCTAGAAATTCAACAGTTCTCAAATGAAGGAAGCTAAGTTTGTCAATTGCAATCTTCTCAGATCAATCTATTTTCACAAGGTTATCAGATTATTCTTTTGAATGGAGGTAATCTCCTTATTTCCAGAAAGTATGGCAGCATTTTTCTGTTACTTTCTAGTAATGTCCAACCTACCAATTCAAAAATTCAAAAAATATAATCCAGGAAATACTAACTTCTGTTAAAAAAAAAAAGGGAGGGGGGGGCAAAGAAAAATCAGGCAAAAAAAGACAATTTTTTGAATTTATTATAAAGCAAGACTACTGTCATATGAAGAGATAGCATTAATCCATTCCTGTCTTTGGGATGGATGAACTAAAAAAGTAGTTTATCTATTTATGCAATGTAGCAAGCTGAAATATAATAATCATATTAAGAATGACCACAAATCCACTGCACCTGTTAGACCTAGAGCAAAAATGCAGGCTAGTGGTGAACAGAAATCTATCTAGACTTTGGAAAGATTTACAGCTCTGTGAGGGAGAAGGAACGCCAAGTTTTCTCCCCCGTGTAAGCACAGATTTTTTAAGCAATTCTATACTGCCAACCTCAATCTAAAGCTCATTGTTCATCATAGAATGGCTTAGGTTGGAAGGGACTTTGAAGCCCACCCAGTCCCAACCCCCTGCCATGGGCTGGGTGCCCCCCACCAGCTCAGGCTGCCCAGGGCCCATCCAACCTGGCATTGAGCACCTCCAGGGATGGGGCACCCACAGCTCTCTGGGCAGCTGTGCCAGGCCCTCACCACACGCTCAGTAAGAAATGTCTTCCTAATATCTAATCTAAACCTCCCCTCTTCCAGTTTAAAGCCATTCCCCCTTGTCCTGTCACTATTAGACTGTGTAGAAAGTCATTCCCACTCCTGCTTATAAGCTCCCCCAAGTACTGGAAGGCCGCAATGAGGTCTCCCTGCAGCCTTCTCTTCTCCAAGCTACACAAGCTCAGCTCTCAGACTTTCTTCACTAGAAGAAATTGTTCTTTTAGGCCAATCTATTCACCATGAAAAACATTTTATAAGGGCAAACTAAACACATGGTCAAGTCATATTTTAGGTAAGCCACAACACCTGTGTGCACACTATGACACAATACCATATTTTATCAAGGACTAAGCTAAGTCCCATTGCCTTACATGTGCCACAGGCTAAGACTGTACTTGTGGTCATCTATGGCAATTCTGTTGACACAGTAGTTTGGCAAACTTGATGACGTGATAATGAATCTGAGTCCAGAGGACAGAATTAGCATGATCATTCTGTTCATCTATTTTATTAATAAACGCTTTACTGTTACATATTTTATTTGTATAGAAACAGTGAAGCTTTGGCTTATATCAGACTCCTGCATTACAAAATTCTTTTCTTCTGCAATGTTCTGTTCTTATGAACCTCTCAATTCAGCCATGCTCTGGGCTCAGCTGCTCCCATTTTATGCAGTCAACATTGTATATATATTGAAAGATGTAACCGCTGTCACCTCCTATTCTTAAGACAAACAGCTAGTACTAAACTGTACATCAACAGGAGTAAAGAATATGAAGTCAGATGGTGACCCAAATTTTCTAAAACAATGACAGTCTATCAGTGTTGAAAAACAAGAGTCTTCAAATAAAGCAAGTTTAAGACAAAGCTGGGAAAATAAATTCAGAAAAATACAGTGACATTTTGTCTAAAAACTGAAGTGGAGAAAACCAGGGGCATTTCATTCATCCCTAGAGTTCCAGAAAAAAAAAGTAGAGAAAGAGTCTACACACCCATTTCTCTTCATTCCTTTTTCTCCCAGAGCATTGCAAAAGATGTGAAAGAGCACATCTGCAATCAGAGCCCCAGGGGACCCAATTCCCAGCATCTCCTCGATCAAAAGTTGTACCTTATTTGTAACTCTCCAATTCTAAGTTGACATTGTCAACTTCAGCAGCAGCCCAGAGTTACTCAGCAACTTTATTCTTGGATTCCTTCACAAATCTTGAGTAAATACATTTTGTGATAATCCACATTTTATTGGCTTGTTTAAAAAAAAAAATTCTGCAGGTGTTCCAAATTAAAATAGTTTCTCACTAGTATGCCATAGAGTAAGGGTACTTTCTAGGCACAAATGCAAGGAATCCACCAATGCGAGGTATGAAGTAAAGACAACCAAGACAGTGAGCCTACAGGTGAAATTCAAAATGAACTTATATTTTACTACACAGCTTGTCAAATCTAGGATTTCAACAGCTTCATGGAAACCAAAAGTACAATCAGGATTACAGTACGCAACTTCCCTGTGCTGAGTCTTTGCTTAGCTTACTAGATCGCATTGCCTTGTACTCTTGCAACCAAAGGTCATATTGGCAGCTTTGCCTCATAACTCTGCAGCACATAGTTACACGGAAACCTTGTTGACAGATTTGGCAGCAGCCTTAAACCACAGTTACAAAGTGATTTCCAGCAAGATACTCACAGCAAGAGAATTCCTGGGCAAAGTTTTGATGCCAATGAAGTCAACAGGAACAATGCCAATACAGTCTGTAAAATCAGCTTTAAGTGCAACACATCTTATATCCTTATATTCTGTAGTTTACTGGCAAAGAGGCAAAAACTTACACTGGTATAATTTTGGAGTAAGCCCATATGAGCGGATGGGATGAGGAAACTGAGACCCAAGAGCTCATGTTTTCACACAAGTCCGTTTTGTAGAAGCAACATACACTGTAAAGAAATTCAGAAACTGCAATCTGCTTTTTGAAACCTCTCCTTAATTAAACATTTTGTGAGCTTTTGTGGCTGCTTCCAACACAGCAGCAGTAGGTGTAAACCACTATATCCTTGAAAAAAAATGACTAGGAGAATAATAAAGTCTTTGTCTTTATATATAGTTTCTCTATTACAAATAAAAACTGATCCAGAAACATGGATTATTTTATACTCCCTCAGTTTAAGAAGAGAGTTTAATGTGTTTCTGGATCAGATGTTATCATGTTGTTGCATAAAACCTATATAAAAGCAACGCAAGCTGAGTGATCCACATAAAACTTACATGACAGACATGAATATGAAATGGATAGATGCTGAAAATCATAAATCAAATGACAGCCACACTTGCTCAGCATCTGCCAGATTTCAAGAAGCTATTGAAATCTTGAGTGAATTATGACAGCGCATTGCTACAGCCAAATACTGATGGGAGCACAGACTGATAATCACTGATGAAACATTTGATTGCTTGCAGATAGTTTGGTTTTAAACAGACATTTCCTCCCTACCAATGGAAGAAAAACATCTGGGGAGATATTCTAAATGCAGCTGATTTTAAATGCGTGAGACAACAAGATGGAGATGGCAGGAAGTCCACAGACCTTCAAAGGCTTGTACCCTTCTGGAGCAGAAGCTGAATGGGATACTACAAAGGGCCATTTTAGACATGAGAAGAATATAGTCTGCCTGAATCCCACTCAGAGCTTGCCACTGGACTGTCACCGTTTGGAGTGGTTGGTGTGCAATTCTGTCACCTATAGACCACTGTTGCTTGAAGGTTGGTCTCAAAGACTAAAATTATTACGTTCTTTGCAAGCCTGCTATAACTATTGATTTATCCCAGAAACACCATACCTTGGCATCCATTAGAGACCGCGGAATTCTTACTGACTGTGTATAGTCCACAGGGAAAGAAAAGAGAAACTGAAGTTATGAAAATCAGAAATTTCCTATAAAGAATATGTCATTGACACAAATTGGGATCACTTCGCAAAATTGCTTCAGTTACTGGCAATGATATCCTTTACTGTATGTGTTGTAACAGAGAAGAAACCATATTTCAGACCTTACAGGCTCAAATCTCTAAAACACAAACAAAAAATGGCTACATGGGGAATTCACAGCCTACTGAGCTATACAGACAATTTTAAATTAAAAAATGTCATGAAACTGAGGTCTAGAAAGTGCTAAAATGAAAGTCACAGCCCCTCATAATGTGACCAAGCCACAAGAATGCATAATTTTCACAATACCAACTGTAAGTAGAAACCAAGCAAAAACAAACAAACAAAAAAACACAAACATCTTTTTTTATTACTACTGTGTCTGTAGAACCCTTGTTCCGACTGGCTACTGATGTCCACTAAAGTTATGAGAGAAAAATATAAACCTAATGTATATTTCCAAGAGTGTCCAAAAGATTTAGGAAATACAAGACACCTTCAGAATAACTTAGGAATTTGCGTGCTATTGAAATTGCCAGAGACTTAGAATCTAACAACTCAGACACTCTGAAGAGTTTGTTCCCTCTAAGCAGCATCAACTGCTGCTTGTTCTGCTCTGCTACTTCAGGTTTGTATGAAGACTGGTCCTTTCACCATACTTTTCACACTTACCAGTTAAATCACTTTAAAAACAATCAAAAATACAAAAAAACATAATCTATATTAAATGATTAGCAAAAAACTTCCAGCATACTTCATGACAGCATCCTATGGGCAAATATCAAAAAAGGGATGAAAAGACAGGATCTTCACTTTCTGTGCTTGCATCACTTTTTCAGTCAAGTACAAGTGAATCTCCAGCACATTCACCTTGTAATGAATAATCAATTCCTGCAATAACAACTATGACGTTAGCACCATGAAACTACAGCTGTGAATGACAAGAATGTAAAAAACATACTGTCAAATAGAAAGTATTGCTATATAATTCAGAAAAAAAATCCTTTGTATACAAATATTTAGACTAAATATCCTTCTGCGAAGAACACTTGTTCCAAATTCAGCACAGATTGTTTTACAACTCTCTTTTTCAGGCAGACTAATAAGAGTGACACTGTTGTGGGTGTTTACTACAGGCCACCTGATCAGGAAGAGGAAGTTGATGAGGCCTTCTGCAGACAGCTGAAAGTAGCCTCACAATCGCAGGAACTGGTTCTCATGGGGGACTTTAATCATCCTAATATTTGCCAGGCACACACATTCCAGGAGGTTCCTGCAGCATGTTGAGGATAACTTTCTGACACAGGTGGTGGAGGAGTCAAAGAGGAGAGGTGTGCTGCTGGACCTTGTTCTTAAAAACAGGGAAGGAGTTGGCTGAGGATATGAAGGCTGGGGGAAGCCTTGGATGCAGCGGCCATGAGATAGTGGAGTTTGGGATCTCGCATGGAAGAAACAAAGCAATAAGCAGAATTGCAACCCCGGACTTCAGGAGAGTCAACTTTGACCTCTTCAAGACCCAGGAGAGTTGGTTGACATTCAAGCACCACTTCCTCCAAGCTCAAGATTGGTGTATCCTTAAGAGTAAAAAAATCAAGAGAAGGCATCATGTTCATCCTGCATGGATGAACAAGGAGCTCATGGAAAAACTCAAATGGAAGAAGAAAGTTTGTGGAATGTGGAAAAAGGGTCTGGCTACTTGGGAGGAATGTAGAAACACTGTCAGGGCATAGAGGGGGATGCAACAAGAAAGGCTAAGGCCCACTTGGAATAAAATCTGGAGACCAAGGTCAAGGAAAACGAGAAAGGCTTCTTTAAGTATGTCAATATCAGAAGGAAGACTAGGGAAAATGTGGGTCTGCTGTTGAATGAGGTGGGTGCCCTGGTAACAGGGGACACTGAGAAAGCGGAGTTACTGAATGCCTTCTCTGCTTCAGTCTTTACTGCTAAGACTGCCTGTCAGGAATCCCAGACCCTGGAGGTAACAGAGAGAGTCTGGAGAAAGGAAGACTTGCCCTTGGTTGAGAAGGATCTGGTCAGAGACTGTCTAGGCAAGACTGTCGAAGCACACAAATCCATGGGCCTCGACAGGATGCAAGCAGAAGTACTGAGGGAGCTGGCAGAAGTGATTGCCAAACAACTCTCATCTTTGAAAGGCCATGGAGAACAGGAGAGGTGCCTCAAGACTGGAGGAAAGGCAACGTCACTCCTGTCTTCCAAAAGGGCAAGGAGCAGTACGGGAACTACAGGTCAGTCTGCCTCATCTCCATCCCTGGGAAGCTGATAGAGCATTTCATTCTGGATGCCATCTCTGAGCAATTAGAAGAAAAGAAGGTCATCAGAAGTAGTCAACATGGGTTCACCAAAGGGAAATCATGTTTGACTAATCTAGTAGCCTTCTATGATGTCATGACAAGTTGGGTAGATGAGGGGAAAGCAATCAATGTTTTCTACCTTTACTTCAGGAAGGCTTTTGAAACTATTTCTAATAACATCCTCATAGGTAAGCTTAGGAAATGTGGGATAGACAAATGCGGACAGTGAGGTGGATTGAGAACTGGTTTCCTGGCAGAGCTCAGAGGGGTTGTGGTCTGTGGCTCAGTCTAGTTGGAGGCCTGCAACTAACGGTGTTCGCCAGGGGCTGGTACTGGGTCTGGTCTCATTTAATCTTCATCAGTGATCTGGATGAAGGGACAGAGTGCACCCTCAGCAAGTTTGCTGATGATATCAAGCTGAGAGGAGTGGCTGACACACCAGAAGGCTGTGCTGCCATTCAGTGAGACCTCAAGAGACTGGAGAGTTGGGCACAGAGGAACCGTGTGAGGTTCCACGAGGGCTAGTGTAGAGTCCTACACCTGGGGAGGAATAACCACATAGATCAATAAATGTTAGAGGGTGATCTGCTGGAAAGGAGCTCTGCAGACAAGGACCTGGGTGTCCTGGTGGACAACAGGTTGACCATGTGCCAGCAATGTGCCCTCATGGCCAAGAGGGTGCATTAAAAAGAGCATGGCCAGCGGGTCAAGGGATGTTCTCCTCCCCCTCTACTCTGCCCTGGTGAGGCCACATCTCGAGTACTGTGTCCAGGTCTGGGCTTCCCAGTTCAAGAAAGACAAGAAACTTCTAGACACAGTCCAGTGGAGGGCCGCAAAGATGACTAGGGTCCTGGAGTATCTCCCTTATGAGGAAAGTCTGAGAGACCTAGAACTATTCAGCCTGGAGAAGAGAAGACTAAGAGAGGATCTTTTCAATGTTTAAAAATATCTAAAAGGCAGGTGTCAAGTGGGGGCAGGCTCTTTTCAGTGGTGTGCAGTGACAGGACAAGGAACAATGGACACCAGCTGGAATACAGGAAGTTCCATACTAACACGAGTAAGAAATTCTTTACTTTGAGGATGACAAAGAACTGGAACTGGCTATCCAGAGAGGTTGTGGGGTCTCCTTCTCTGGAGATATTCAAAACCTGCCTGGACACTTTCCTCTGCAACCTGCTTTAGCAGGGAGTTTGGACTAGATGGTCTCCAGGGGTCCCTTCCAACCCCTAAGATTCTGTGATATAGCATATAGTAAACTGAATGGTAATTTAGAGGAACATATGCTATTTAACATCAGAAGAAAATGTCAGAGCATATTAATATTGAATATTATTGAACCCTTTCTCAACAAAATGAAATTTCACCTTTAATGTCATTGGTGACCTTCCCTAAAACACTGTGAAAAATTGCAACTAGTACTGGTACCATGCAGCATTTCAGAAACAGCTCCATTGTACAGTATAATGAATAGAAAGAACCCTAAAGTAGTACTTTTGAGTGAAACTTTGGAGTCTGGAAGACACAGAAGACTTACTCATAAATAATATTAGGAAGAAAAGAAATTGGCAAAAAGTTTGAGACAGCAGTCACGAGAGGTTTAAACTAGAGCAGAGACGAACTTGGAAGATGAACATTTCATTGTCTTAGTTTTGCAAATTTTTAGGCTGATATTTACACTCATTCAAGATGCCTCTTAGCTTGGTGTGTCAGGATATGTATTTCTAGCCCTGGACATGCTATACGCACCATGCCTTCTAGCATCAATGAATGGTTATTTTCAAGTACTAAATAAACTGTCTACGTTGTACAGTTTTCTCCAAATCTACAGATCTGCATGTTTTCATCTGGTGTGAATTTAGTACAGTAAGTAGAACTGCACATTGCAGAATAGTCAGAAGAATGTTTGTCAAAGAAAAAACATCTCTTTATAGCACAGAAGCTTAGAAACATACACACAGATGTTTGACAAATATGAAGAGTTTCTTTGGAGAGCTTCTATGCCAGTAGCAAATCGTGAAAACACAACACTATGATGGGGACAGTAAACAGGACATAAATCTGAGAAAACGCTGAGCTGTAGGTTTCAGAAATTCCTGTATACAGTATCCAATATCAACTGAGATGTATCAAAAAATACACGAGGGAAAAGAAATTGCGTAGTAAATTATTCTATTGACTTCATATACGTACATCACAAGCAATAGTAAGAAACACTGAAATGAAAAAAGGTACATAAAAAGCCTGACACAGTTATTACTCTGCTTGCCACTGCTCCTAGCTAATTCAAAGTGGGCTCATCTCAACATAACTGGGAAGAGATGAGGGCAAGTATGGAGTTTAATAACTTCAAATTATAAGCGACATAACAATGAAGTTCACTAACTAGAGATACTTACAAACACCAGAAGGTATTTCCTAACCTTACAGCAATTACAGAGTAGAAAGCCAGGCATGTTGAATCAGACAAAAGAACTGGATGAGATGCTTAGGTTACAGCAATTCTGGCATAGTTCCCAGCATCAAGTTGCAGCAAGTGTTTGCTATTATTTTCAAAACTTACGGTGAACTACAAGAGTCGCACTGCCTGGCCACATCAGGCTCTCTCCCTGTGATTCATTTCTCAGGGCTTTGGCTTTAAGAATGAATGGGGGGGGTGGAGGGGAGAAAAAGAAGAAGAAAAAAAGGAAGAAGAAAAAGGTTGAAGTGGTATCACTTCAAAGGTTTCAATTTCTGCACATCACTAGCAGTGATCTATTAACATAGAAAATTTCTTCCAGAAGTGACTTAGCATTTGGGAAGCCATTCAATCAGTTTTCTACATATTCTTATTGGGATTTGAACTGCAAATAAATGGAAAGATATTGGAGATTATCTAACCAGACTGTTAGAGATTTTGCCCAGTGTGGGCTCTATGCTTAAAATTTACATGAAGCAATCCATCAGCTCGGTTTCCCACATAATGAGTTTGCAAAGAACACCAGAAAACATTTTAACTAGCATCAAATCACTCTCCCCACAAAATTCCCTTGTGAGGAAAATATTACAGGCGAACAGTCAGATCTTAATGCACTAACATGACTGTATCAGCATTGAATCCCAGTGCTTTTTCCATTGTAAACTACTGTGGCTTCAAACAGGGCCAGGATTCTGTACAGGAGACAAATGGAAACAACTATATAATGAGACACATATTTCCTATCAGAATGGATGTGTCCCTGGACTTCCCATGCCTTATACATCATAAGCGTCAATCTTAATCTGTTAAAGCTTCAGAAACAGTTTCAGGCCATCCTTTGTTCCGAAGATGATATCACCTTGTTTGATGAAGACTTCTGGAAGGCATAGAACACCAAGTCCTTTGTGAAAGGATCATGAATGTAATTTACACTGTTCACATTTTCCACCTCAGTGTTGTACATCATTCGAATAATTTGCACATTATTCTAATTATTCTGAGAGGAATGCACATCAACCTGTTGAAAAAGTGTGCTTTCCAAGATATTCCTTTTATTGAAAGGAATAATCATATCTCAGAAAATTAATGACAGAAAAAATCATTGCCAATTTTGTTAATGTAATCAGTCTGGACAAATTTTAGGATTCTTGTAATATTTTCCAAGGTAATCTAATTAATTTTATAATGGTATTTAAATACACATTTCCTGACATACCTTGGGCAGAGATGAAAGAGATGAACTATCAGAATCAAAAAGTTAGCACAATTTAATGATGAAAAAGGCAGAATTTCTCAAGAACTTCTGGGAAAGGGGCAATCAGAACGTGCTGCTAGTTTCACTTCTAAAAGAATTAAAAACTCAGTAGAAAAAGAGACCATTTAGGTACATAAGGTTCTTTTCTGAGCTAGAAGAAGATTCAGGCATCAAGAAGAACTCTAGGGGAAAAAGGCTCAGAATAAACTCATTTGATATATACGACAGATTTTTAGGACAAAAGAATTCGAGGAAGATGGGAGAGACAACCATCCCAGTAAGGTGGATATAGACTCACATTATATTACAATGTGAAAAAAAAACTGAGAAAACAAATAGCTTGACACCTTAAAACACAGGAGAAGCTGTCTTAAGCAAGATGACAGGAATTAATTTAAACAATAGTTAGGCAACTTGGCAGCAGTGCTTGTGGCATAGTTGAACTGGGATGGATCATACCAAAGCTGGCATCAAAACTAGCATGTATGATCGTATCAGAGTACCATTTAATATAACAACGTGACATAGACTGCAGCTTATCTATCCCCAAGTTATGTTGCAAGCCAGAGAAAGTTTACAGAACAACCTCAATTCACCAGTTAGTAAGATTTTGCTGAAGGTCTGTCATTTTCTTTCAAAAATCATGTTTTGTTTTAAAAATAATACCCGCGATTAGAAGTTTTGAACTTGTGGCATTTCACCTGGATATTTAATCTTCAACAAAACTCTGTAGGAATGGGTTTCATCATTTCACTATGCAAGCTGTAGTCTGTTTACTTCTTTGCATACTTTTAATGTAATCCTTAAGTTAAATTGTTTAAAATTTTCAAGTGCTCATCATTATACATAATTTTTTTCTACGTGTCCTGTCATAGACTCTTGATGTATTTGAAACAGAAATGTCTAGAATCAACTCTGCGCTACAATTTGGCCCACAGTGTCATGATTAAACAAACTGATCTGTCAGGCACTGATCTGTAGAATGTTTTTTTTCCTGAACAGGACTGCCCAGATGCACTCTGTAGTGGAAACAGACTACTTTTAATTAGTCAATACCTGAAATAGCTGTGAAGAACACCAAATGAGGATTGCAGCTGAAATTCACTTCTAACAAACTCAAAGCAGTATATTTTTGAAAAAATTAATCTAAACAACTTAATATACAATACTAGTTAGAATATTCTGTAGAATAAAAGGAGAGATGTCAACCTGCTAATGGGAGGTGGATTTCCACCTTTTTTTTTAAACATAACTAGAGGAAGAACCATGGAGTTTACATTAGCATTGACTATGTTTAAATCGTTGCACAAAAGCAATGAGAAGAAATATAGCACAGCAAATTCACCACTTGCAACTTCTCATAATCAAATACATCGGTTACGTACTAAAAAGTTGAGTGAGACAGCTAAATGTTAAAAGGTAAATGATTAAACTGTCTTAATAGAAACATGAGTAATGAATGATATAAGATAATCATGCAAAAAGTGTAAGCAAGAAAACACTGGATTCAATAGAATCTTTTCATCCAGTTAAGGCACAAATACAGTCTGATATTTCTTTTACACTTGGCTCCTAATGCAGATAAGCTGTATATTTTAACAGACTACAACAAATTACAATTTTTCCCTAACACACTTCAGAAACTGTAACGTTCTTCTCTAGCTTTTTTGTTGTTGTTGCTGTTGTTGATGCTAGTTTGGAAAATATAAAGAAAAGGTGGTTTCAATCTGTTATGGTTAAGTAGTGCCCATCTTTATACCTTTGAGGAACTCACAGGACCCCAGGAATCCAGAGGTGGTACAGTCAGTCCTGCAAGAGACACTCTATTCCCGCTGATTCCTTGTACAATTGACAAAGAGGATCCAGGCCTTGATGACGTCTTAGTATCAATTTAATTGTAATGATGTTAATTAACCATTATTATATTGGCTAATTCCATCTTAGAGCTCATAGAGAAATGTATTCCACTTCAATTACTCGAAGATTAATAAAAAAAAATCTTGAAATTGTACGATTATTTTCAGTACACCGCACAATAAAATACTCTTTAAAAGCTGTTCCAATAATTAGGCAAGTTGTAACGCTGAAGACTACAATGGCTTGCATTTTCTCATCTGAACATAACTCTTCTATTCACTATATTTGCAGAAACCATTCTTAAATAAATTCTGTCTTCTGTCTAGATATAGAAAACAACGCAATTCCTCACTCCAATGTGTTGTACTAATTTTCATTAGCAGATACACATCTACCCAGAGGCAAATATCTGGGAGCTGTGGTTCTTGGCTGACGAGAGAATGATTAGGTAAAAGAAGAGCAGCAGAAATTCAAGGGACAAAAATCATGCATAAGCACACTGCGAGAAATGGGTGACAGAAGCATGTTTTGTTTTGTTCCAAGAAAGACACTTTTTCAAATGCATAGCAAGCACCAAAGACTCATTTGAATTTGCTTTTGGATATGACCAATTTTAGCCTACTTTCTAAGAAAACAATAGTTTGCGTTCTCATGTTACTCCTCTGTTTGCAAGTACCCCTGGAATAGCTTTTGAGTTTGTAGACCAATAGCAATCAAATTTGAGGTCTTCATGTCATGGATTTCTCTGAAAGTTTCAGAAAAATCTAACCTTAATTCTGTTTCTTGCACATCTGGCAAGTGAGAGACATGGTAGTCAATGGAAAGTTCAGGAGTGGAGGAAGATTCTAGACATACAAAACAAAATCAGGCTTCTTCAATTCCATCATACATGAAAAAAACAGTTGTGGACATTTCACAAGACTTTCTTTCTCACCTCCAATATTATTTCTTCCCCTGTTGCTGTGGGGTAGATCAAAAAACAATTATTGCACCTTGGAAGTAGTTTAAGTAGACACTAGGGTGTCTTAACTCAAAGTTTTCATTTATACAGATCGTAAGATCACAAAATAGCAGAAATCAAGGGACTTAGAAAAATCAGGAAATGGAACAGCAGAATAACAGATTTCAGGAGAGCAAAACTGTACTAAGAAATATCATGTAACCCTATAGGAAGGATTATTAAGAAGAGTTAGAAAAAACAGCCATCTCTTAAGAAAACAATCCTAGGGTCTAAAGGACAAAGCACTCTAGTGCTAAAAAGCAGTGCACAGGTCTCAGCTAAACTGCTCCATCCAGCTTTGGGCAATGCTTTTTGAGAAAGAAGAGATGAACCAACTGTACAGATCTGTGAAGGGAAAGACAAAAACTGGTCACAGTAAATTATGAGGAAAGAATGAAAGAATTTGAATTGTTTAGTCTAAAGGGAAGAGAAAACCCTGAGGGCTGGCATTCTGAGAGCTTAAACACGTAAAAGACAACTTTAAGAGGAAGGAAATAAACTATGCTCTAGACAAGAAGCAACATGCTTAAATCACAGCCAAGGTGGCCCAAATGAAACATGAAAAATGTCTACCAATAAAAGCAGGTGCTCCAGTATAGCCTTCATGATTTTCTAGATTTTTACTTTGCCTCCACTTCCTATTCACCCCACATTCAAAAACCTCCCTATGACATGAAATGCAGAACAGAAAAGACTCAGCACTCTCAAAATAGCCGATATACATCTTCTGCAGAGTAAAACGCAAGCAGATAGAGATAGCCTTCAAATCATGAACGCTGGAAGAAGGAGTGAACATTTAGAATTTCTGCTTATTACTAAAATGAATTAATATGAATCTGGCTATTGGCAACTGTCCATATTTGGAGAACCATAATCTGTTCAGCATACTTCACAAATCAGTGAACAAAGTTATGGCTTACTTTTTTTTTTCCTTTGATGAACACACAAAAACCCCTGATATCTCTATCTGAGGAACATCTTCACATAACACCATTCTAGTATACCAATAGTCTAAGAGATACGATGGCATTTCTCTGACTTGTTTATTAGCATGACACTTCTGTTCACACATTGGCAGGAGTAAATGGAAGGGCTGCGTTGAAGCTCTGATCTACCATACACACTCTGAGCTACTTGACACGTCAGAAGTGATGGAGAATTCCTATACAACAAGGGGCCGTAGTGATAAGAAAAGGGATAACAACTTTAAATGAAAAGAAGGTAGATTTAGATCAAGTATTAGCAAGAAATCCTTTGCTATGATGGTGGTGAGGCACTGGCACATGTTGCTGGAGAAGCTGTGGGTGCCCCATTGCTGAAGGTGTTCAAGGCTGGGTTGGATGGGGCTTTGGGCAATCTGGTCCAGTGGGAGGTGTCCTTGCACCTAGCAGGGAGTTTGGAACTAGATAGTCATTAAGATTCCTTCTAACCCAAACCATTCTGTGATTCTATAACAATCTTATTTCTCAGATATCATCTTTGGCAACAAAATCTAAAGGGAAATCTCTCTGAAATAAATGCAATACTAAATCCCGTTAAAATGCAAAGATTTGGATAGTTAAAAAGAGTAAGAAAAACTCATTTCTCAGAAAAATAATTGTCTAGAGGTGTATATGATAAGTAAAAATATAGGCCAAAATAAAAATCCACACAAAAATGAGTAAACATTTCCTTGTATGTGATTTGGGAAGTAGTAGAAGATTAACGTGATCTGCAGCAAATTAAGACTTTAAACTAGAAAAGCTACTGGAGCTTGTTGCAGCATTCCAAAACCATCTTCCTGCATCCTGAATCTCAAGTTAGTGGTTTTTTTTTTTTTTTTTTTTTCCCCTTGGCTTTAAAACTTAGATTTCTAAAAATTAATGCCAACATTGCAATTCATGAGGAGATAAAATCAGCTATATATTGATAACTCCTTCATTCAGACTACATTATATAAAGCAGTAAATCACTTTTTAAGGAGCTCTTGAGATAAGTTGGTAATAATTGCATAAAAGACACGTTTTCAGAAGACATCATGTTTCATATTTATGCTTCCACATCTGAAAAAAAACTTACAAACTTGAACATAACAATCATAATTCAAGAATATGAGGACCAAATTAATACCAGGTAGTATGATTGTCTTACTTTTTTTTTTTTCCCCATAGATCAAAGCTAATCTCAGAGCATAGCAGCTGCTGGAAGATAACAAGCACAGTAAAACACTATTTGCAATACCTATGTCTTCTTAAATCCCTCCATTCTGCTCAGTAGGAGGAAAGTCAAAACCTAGGCAGAGCTGCCCATCAGCAAGGACTTATGAGGCAGAATTCGGAGTCTGCCAATGGGGAAATACAGTTATAGCACTGTGAGCTCCAAAGAAAGCACAGCTCAGTACTCAGAAAACAAAGGGTGCAAGAACAAAATCTTAGAGAATCTTCTAAAAACGACAAATCTTTCTTCCAGAAAAGCAGGACTGCCAGCTGCAAAGACTCAACTATGTAAATAGTGCGAGTTACCTTTATAAATTATTGCTTGAATTATGGGAGAACCTGATGTTTACAGTGATGTCTCTCAATCTTCATTTTAACCAGCAGTGATCCAGGTTGGCAGGAGATCACACATTCTTTTGCAGTCGAGCTGTACTCCTTATCTTGTATTAAATCAGCCAAGATGGCAGACAACATCTGCAAGTTTGAAGGCAAGGTCTTGCCTCTGTGGCACGCAGGGGGCTCCTGGCTCACAGCAAGCCTGCTGACTCCTCCCTAGGCAGCACCTTGCCTCTGTGAGAGGCGGTGGCTCTGCAATCAGGCTTAGCTCAGGAAGAACAGTGGTTTCGCTTGAATCTTGTTGACATCCACACAGGAAAAGATGGCAGTTCATATCACTATTTAGTGTTACAGTCTAATCTTCTATGCGTACTAAAGGTTCTAAGTTGATGTCAAGAGAAAAAGTTTTTGCAGTTGGATGGAAAGAGGGTGAAGGTGGTTCAGCCACTCTAAGTATAAGCTAAGTGCTCAGTATAGCCACATCCATTGGGGTTGTTGTGTGGAAATACTACAGAAAGCACAATACAGAAAATACAGTGAAAAGCACTGGCTTCTCTAAGGGTACCAACTGGTACTCTGGAGGGTACCAACCTACCAACCAAGTTATGCCCATTTTAGAAGATGAAGAAAAGCACACAGACAGATTACATGACTTCATGTGAGATACTCTCAACCAGGGTACTTACATAAACTCTGTGGTCAGGTAGTTTATTTATGAATTTACTTTATCAAATGCATGCAAGTTCATGTTTATACTCATGCTGCTTATTTCTACAGAATCATAGAATTATAAGATCGTTTGAATTGGAAGGGGCTTTTAAAGGCCATCTAGTCCAACTCCCCTGCAATCTACAGCTAGGTCAGGGTGCTCAGAGCCCCATCCAGCCTGACCTTGAACATCTCCAGGGACAGAGCATGATCTCTATAACCCCAATGATGTTGGTAAAATCCAATATCCTCTGTTATTTGTTGGATAACAAAACAGATGAGTAGCTTTTTTTGGAGGGAAAAAAAAAAAAAAGAAACACTGAAAAAATGGAAGTTTCCTAACTGGGACACTATTATAGACACATTGCCATAAAGGTAGGCTGGGCTAGACCTACTCGCCACATGCCAAAATTGCTTCTAAGTAGTACAATTGTGTCCTATGCCATGTCTAGACGACTGAAAACAACTGTGAAACACTACGGTGGTAATTGAAGTTATAAGGGAAAAGGAAAGCGTAGAAAATAAGAGTATAGTTATGCTTACAGTTCAAGTCATCACATTTGTCTTGACTGGAATGAAAGTGTTAAATCTTCAAAGTATCCTGGCTCAGGTGCACCACATCATGCAAATTATTTGCTTTAAAACAGAACACAAACCCTGTAAGGGTAAATTCATGCCAAGAATGAAAAGTATTTGACATGAACATTCATGTACTGCCATGAGAAAGGATCACAGACCACAGTATTTCGAAAGATTTTTATTTCAGTGGGAATCATTCCAAAAATCTGGCCACTTAGTTTGCAAAGTAGGACTGACTCATTTTGAAATTCCATCTATGTCCACCAATGTCTGTAGTGAATGAGAGCTAAATGTTACTAACTTTTTCCTGTGTTTCAAACCTCAGCAGAAGAGCATGGAAGGCTTGCTTTTCTACATGAAGAACTATAACTCTATCCTCATTTGCCAAGATCTATCCCAGTTCCCCCCAACCATCCTCTCTCTATGCAGCCTTCAAATCTGCTTCTGGCATTTTAAGAGACTTTGTGCAGCAGTGATCACATTTGTACACAAGTCCTAGGGATTAACTCTGGATTTAGAAAGAAAATTGTTAAATTAAAGTAGATTCTTGAAGAATGTATACACAAAAGGATTTTACTATGCTTACTAGCCCAGACAAACAGAACAGAAGTGTTGCAAACAGTTACAAAAAGGTTATCCTAGAACTGTGCTAGAATGGTTATATGGTAAAAAACTGGCTGTTCCAGCTACAAGCAAGTACAGTTGTTTTTGTTATAACTCATGCTTGGATAAAAATGTTCAGTCAACACTAAAGTATTTCATTTCAGAGTATTACATGTCAGTCAATACAAGTGTTGGCTGTCAAATGATTTGTGTTTCTGTAGCTATTCCTGTACCAGTCCTATCCAGTAAGTACTATTTCTTTGATATTTGCAAAAGGAAGGAAAAAATCACCTCCCCTTTTGAGCTTGCAGCTGCTCATTGACCTACATCTTCCTGTTCTTGCACCACTCCTTTACCTCAGTTCCTTGCCTTCATTCTGGCTGAGATCACCCACCACAGTCTCAACCCATCCACCTTTCACCTCCTCTTGGCTTTCCCTCTGTAGCCTCTGGCTGCACCGGCACCTTAGTGAGCTCGGCACACCCCTGACCTAGTTCTCAGGGTGCATTTTGCTGCCTCGGGCAGATCCACCTCACTCCATCTGAGCACTACTACACCACTGAACACAGCTCACTCCTTGGGACAACCAAGCCAGCCAGAAGCTCCGGTTCAACCACTGCTTTATCTCCCCACCCCTTTTTCACCCTGCCTGGCTAATTTTTACCTGTAAGAGCGCTCTTTATCCCTTCCATTGGGCAAATACAGCTTTTACTGACCTTGAAAGTGAGAAGTTACAGAAGTTCACGTTTTATCTTCATGTGATTCGTTGCCCACAGTATTGACTCTCGAATTCTCAGGAATTGCACCAGGTAGAATGTCTTTCTCACAAGAATGTTTTTCTCATAACAGATGTGAAAGTGGGACCTAAACAAAACTATTTGTAATTGCAATCTGCCTGGTTTTGGACATGTACAGCCGCTGAGTAATCTGAATATGCTAACTAACCAATATTAGATAAATTAGATGTCATGCAGCTTGAGAATTATTTTTCCTATTCCAAAAGTGACTAGTATCATACATAAGACCTACTTCTGTCAGCTTTAGAGATATTTTTCCAACATCCTGCANTTTTTTTTTTTTTTTTAGATTTGATCCTATTTTCAACATTTAGAATGTTTCAAAGCCCTGGAAATGTTGTTACCCATTGAATTGTTAGAATGCTGTTGTTCAGGAGCTGTGCTAAATGTTACACATTGAAAGACAAGTGCCAAAAACAATCAAAATTCATAAACTCTTGCTCTGTTTTGCAGTGACCTGCCAGAACAGACAAAACATAGGTGTGACTCCTTGTTTTAACTATGGCTGAATGAGGCTAACAAAGAAACAAGACATTAGCAGTAGTATCAGGCTAAGAAAAAAGCTCTTTGTCCAATAGCACAGAAAGTAAAACTAGTTCATTTGCTTCTGCTAGGAGTTTCAAGAAATTGTGCCAGAAGATTTATCACCAGACTTTGTAACTCTCACTGTCATCATGATCTGATTGGTAAATATGTTTCCTATTGCAAAAAGGTATGGTTGGCAAACACGACTGCCTACACATGATAGACGCCCACCTCTCATGCCTTTGCGATAATATTGCATTGCAAACCTGGAGCAAATTCTGTGGAAAATGACTGGGTTTTTTGGCCCAAGATGCTAAGTGGGCATGTAGCACAGCCCAGAATGCAACACACTTAGCAATAGTGACTAAAGGTAGCCTTTACACGTTAGTGATAAGCCAGGAAGATGTCAAAGCTGAAGGAAAGCAAGATAGGAATAAACAGCAAAGAGTGCAGTCTGCAAAAAATTGCTCAATCAGCCACAGTGGTTATTTATTGAGAAGTGTCACAGTGCTGAGATATTTTGATTAGCTTTCCCAACAAATCATCACCCAAAACAACTAGAAAGCTAGAGAACCCTTAAACCATCTTCTGTCAGTCTTTTAGACTGTGTTTCTAAGGCAGAAACCATTCTTGTGCATCTGGTTATAAGCTCTCTAACAGGCTTGCCACACTATTTAAGTAGTTCTATGGGTAGCCCTGAAAAAAAATCTTCTAATCACAATCCCCTAAATCTTAGGGAAGTATTCAAATCTCTATAAAACACTTAACCACCGATCTTCTTCCCGAGCTTACAGAAAATACCTCTCACAGAGTGAGAGGTGTGCATCTGTTAATGTTTCTGTCTTTATGTTGATGTCCCAAAATGCATCTCCCAATAGAATACCAGCGCTGAGTAGGTGCAATATGTGATCAGCAGAAGATGAACTGAAATCACGCAGTCTTTGTGAAATGGGTAAGCACCAGCCAGATGACAATGATGACTTGGAACCTGCTTACCTCTGGACCACTCTCTTCTAAAGACGAAGAACTGATGCATGACAGAGTTAGAATTGAATTGTTTCAAATCAATAATTACAATTTAGTACATTTAATTTAAACTCAAATTTAATCTGTAGATAGGCTGCTAGAGGAGAAATGCCTCATGAGAAGTGAGACCAAGATACATTTTCTATTCTGGCTTAACCACAGCAACTAGAACAGGAGATAGATCAACTGCTTTACACAATACTGGTGACAAATCACAGATATTTTCAAGAAGTGGGAAGGCTGATGAAAATCCCCTATGAATGAAGTCACACTTAACAGATGCTGCTCCTATGTGTACCAAGTATTTTACAAGAAGAGAACAGAAAATAAAGTCTTTATCTTGAAAAATTTACAATCTGAATAAATTCCAAGAAATGCAATGATAAGATATATGCTATGCAGAAACAAGTTAGAGCAGAAGTAAAAACACTGTGAACTCTGGAAATAATAAATTCTGGGTTCCTGTGTGTCTCGTGTTGACTGACTTTGCTATCAAATAAAGCAGCAACTCACAGATGGAAACTTCCTTCTTATTTGGGACACAGATCAAAATCTTCTTTCTACTAGAGATTCTTCAGGGGACAAGAGGAATGAGTTCACACATCAACTTCCCCTTAAACAAGAAATCTGCAGGGCTGTTTTCCTGCACGCAGCTGCCTGCTTTAAGGAAAGAGGCTTTGTCAAATCTGACTGAAAATGGCTGACAAGTTTACAAGTTATTAAGGAGTTGACAGATAGCTACTATCACTACATACGTCTTGTTTCTGTAGAAAACCAGGCCAAAACAAACTCGTATTATTAACTTTCAGCACAGCTGCATAGATAGCATTACATGTACTATGCAGGTTTTTTCCCTCTCATTTAATACTCTCCTTCCCCAACCACATGCATTTTTGACACCTATAAAGCATTCTTGTATACAGTAAGACAGCAAGCAGAAGAGATTTCTTTTATCAGAAGAAGAATTTAGGGAGAGCCAAGACACTGAGAAGTACAGAGAAAAGTTGCTGGAAACAGACAGGTGAACTTGCACCCTTGGGAATACGATGTAAATGGAGGGAAATTGAAGGATCTGGTAGTCATCACTTTACGCTGGAAACTGTTGCTGTAATAACTCTTCTGCTAGTTTTCTACACTGAGTACCAATGACAACGACTTTGGGATCAGCCTGCTCACCTATCTGCACTTACAGTGGGCACACAAAATGAACGAAAGATAGCCTCCTTGCAGCTCTCTTGCACCTGTATCTTTCACGTTTAAAAAAGCAATCTTTGGAACAATTTTATTTGTTTAGTTTCCACTAGAGAAAAAGACACACGAGGATGCCAATTAATTCCTTTCCAGAGATGCAGTAAGTTACACCTCTCCTAGTACCACAGGTTTAACCCAAGATTAAATTGAATTTTATTAAAAACACTCAGTTCCCAAGGCATATGACTCCTGTTTCAGTACAGAAAAAGAGTTCGTAATTACGTTGCTTGATCTTACTGATGCATACAACATATCCAATATTTCACACTACCACATGTCAACATACCATCCAATTTGTACACATCTCAAAATTAAAACAGATGACAGAATCGATAAACTTTCTGTCTAAAACATGTAGGTTTTAAGAACAAACAACTAGGTTTAGCATATATCAACGGCATAATTGTCACAGAAGTAAATGAACAAAAACATTTTTTCTTTAAAAGGTGCATATTTTGGAAAAAAATTGTTTTTGTTTCGGAATCTTTATTTATTCCTCTGCTTATGAGCAAGAATCAGATACAAGACTCAAAGGTTCCAAGTTCAACTTCAAGAGACACTGTTAAGAAACACATTTAAAGCCCAAACTAACTAATAGATAAGTTCCACCCCTGGGACTTACTTCATATGTTATTTGATAAAGTAATTTCACATTTCTCAACCTGGGATTGCACAGGACTGTAATGCACACACACAATAGAATCTAGTTTGTAAGACTCCTGACATACTCAATCACAATTGTACCAATCCACTACTTAAAGGCTTATAAAAAGTTCACTATCGATTCTTATACAACCTTCAGCAGGTGGATAGCAACTGAGGATGGTGGCTTATAGGTGGGGGATGACTGGGATTAGAAGAGAGGAAAAGGGTTGATGTTGCATCAAATCACTGTTCTGTTTTCTTCATGATGAAAACAAAACAACAAAAAACATGATTTCCCCTTTGGGTGTTAACACTCCCTGGCACCTGCTAGAAGCTCCCAGACAATCCTACCACCCACATATGCAAAACAAAAAACTGTTTATTTAACAATGATGCAAGGAAAAATTGTACAGTGAGAACAGAAGAGAGCAATGCCTTATATAAAGAAGATACAATATCAATAGGATTGCAGACAAATAGTCCTGTGCCAGAGGCAAAGCAAAATGCTCCCTTTGAGCATGCCTGGTGTCAAGCAGTTTCCAAAGGTTCAAAAGCTCATGTTAGATGAAGACAAATATGATCTTAAAAAGCTTAGGAAATGCATTGATTTTTTGAACACTTTCTTGGACCACAAAATGCCTTCAGTAAAAGCTCCTTCACTGCATTGTGCCCATGAGTTGTTTTGTTTGGTGCTGGTGTCTGAGCAGCACCTGAAGCTCTAGCAGCGAGGTTGATCAGCAGGCAGCCTGAGCTGGAGGTATGTTTGATCAGATCACAGCACTGCGATTCTCTGTGAGAGCAGCTGACAGTGAGGTAAAAGCTGACAGTCACAGATAGTTCTTAATTTATTTCTCATGTTACACTACCTGACCTTTATGGCTCTGATCTCAATCACTACAGTCGCTGACACATGGCTGCTGATGACCAGGTCGCAAAAATCTGTATTCGGCTCCCACCAGCAGTGGCTTAGGTGCTCTTTACAGATCTCCATAATGGCGTGCACAACCTTCACCAGCAAGAAGTGCAGCCTTCAGGGGCCACAGAGGGAGAAACATTCATTTCAGAAGACAAATACTGAGATTTGAGGAGGCACAAGGAAAAGATGGAAATCTGAATACAGGGACAGACTGAGGCACTCTCTTGCAGAATGACTCCAAGCTCAAGAATGTACAAATGGCTGCTGTGATTCCAAGGGTAGGCCAACAGCTTTGTGAATGAGATCAGCCCAGCTGAAGTCTCAGTACACAAGTCACAGAGGGCTGTATGGCAGCCCTGCAGACCATGAGTCAGGAGCAGCGACGGGAAACAGAAGCTCTAATGGAAGTTCCTGGAGGAAGCAGCGTGCAACATGATGTCAGCTGAACTGGCTCCAAGTCTCAGCTCCTCACCATGAATTAGTCTTTCTTTATTCCTGTTGCTCAGCAAATGAAGCTTCACTTCTTGGTAGGGTGAGGAGGGTGGAAATAGATTTTTATGGAAGAGGGGGGAAATAACAGAGCATATGCCTAAGACTGCGCTTGGCCAAATGGACGAAAGAAAGGCTACAGCTGAACAATTTCCAAAAAGACTGAGATGATCAGAACAGACAACATTCTGCTGTGCAACATCTACACTGGATGCTTTCCCAAGAATTCAAAATACTTTCAGATTCAGAGATTAGTTGCAGCAAGAGAATCTTCTGTCTCAGATTGTAGACAGATGTGGGTCACTCTCAAATTGGTGTTGGATCCCTTTCTATGAGCAGGGAAGGGAGGAAGTCACCTGGCCAGAACTGGTTAGGCATTACCTTGTGCTGAAGACATGGGTGCACATAGATGTTTTCTGCCCTGGGAATTCAGCCCTTCACCTCACACTTTCATACCAAAGGCATCTTGCTGAATGCTTTGACCATCTGTCTGAATTAATATATCCCAATCTGTGAAACCCTCGTGATCTCCTTTAGTCTGGCACACAATAATGTGGATTCCTGCTGCCTGCTCTGCTCCTTGAACTCTGTTTTTCTTCTCAACTCAACATCCATTCCACAACAACTCTCAGACAATGGCCTCACAAAACTTCTGATTTGGTTTGGTTGCATTCAGAAAGTTTTATTTTTTTTTCTTAATTTTAATTTTTTTTTGTGGAAAAAGCAGCCAGGAATGGCAGGAATTCTGGCTGAGGCAATGGTCATTGAAGGAAAATTTAATTTCCTGTATTACTACAGGCTACAGTCTTAGCCACAAGAAATGCTAATTTTATTTAAAAAGAAATTAAAAAATAAAAATCCTTGAGAGAATGCATACTTCTGTTGGCAGCAGAAACTGATCTGCACAGCATGATAAATCAAGGGCTCTTTATGGTGTCTAGTACCCTATAAAACAGGATTTGAATCACCACTGCATGCTTGGAAATAGCAAGTTGTGAGAGGCAGCATGATGTTAACCATCATTCTGGCTGAAGTCAGGTTTTATACAGATCCAGGCAGTCCCCAAACAACTATTACCTTATCATTCTGCTCATTATATTCATGAACTTCTGCAATGAAATGCAGCCAGCTACATCCCTAGCTAACAAATCAGGTAGAAAACGTGTATTATCTCACTTCTTTCTGAAAGCTATGCTGCTACATACAACTTGCAGAGGTAATTAATTCTTATGCTGAAGTGGCATTAGTGGGCAGGCAATGGGACTAGCCACTTTATGGCTTTCTTTTACTAATTACCTCTAATGAGCAAGAGTAAGTTCCTGTGAAAAAACGTGGTCTTCTACCCAAGGAGTAAATATAATCTTGATAGAGGAGTTTAATACCTATGGAGTGAAAAAAGGAGCTCCAGAAGGATATAGCATTCTGCACACAACTGTCCCAAACCCACCAAAAAAAAAAGCACAGAACACACAGCAGTGCTTTTCAGAGTGAGCGTATCACAACCATCTAGGAGATAGCAATAATACATTATTTTAGTCAATAGAAGAGTAAAAGGGCACGTAATCACCATCGAGGTGAACCTACTGAGCAACCTCAATACATTCACTCTTTGAAGAAAAGGTCTGAAATTCTGCACAAAGATTGAGACTTTAGCAGTACTTCTGAAATCATTATCAAAGCTGGCCAAATCATTACCCTCTAAAAAGCCTCCTTTTGATCAAAACTTATTAAAAAGATGGAGAATAAAACTCCACTAGCATTGTGTGTGGGACCAGTGAAACTAAATAAGATTTTCTGGACTTAATTTTTTTTTTTTTTTAAATGCTGGTAGCTCCTCTGACACTTGACAGTAAAAAGTGGTTTTCCGGAATGCAGAAGCCTGAATAGCATGTACAACTAATACACATAGCTATCTTGCCAGGTAATTACCCACACTGGGCTTCTGTAATAATTCCATCCATTTTCCTGTCCATCACTATCACGAGAGAAATGCTGTCTCCTCATACGACAAGATCACAGACCTACTTAGACTGAATGGGTCAGCAGATCCAAACCAGCCTGCCTCAGTGCTATTATCTGCATCTTGAATGTTTCTTCTCTCCATATATGAAATCTCTCCACTGTCTCTTGTTCTCCTTCTGGGCACCTCAGTGAAGAGCCTTACCTAGCTCCCACAGCCTCTCCTCACCAGGCAGGTGCTCCAGCCCCTGGCCATCCTTGGTGGCTCTCCACTGGAGTCACTCCAACTTAGCAACATTTTCCCTGTATCAGTGGGCCCAAAGCTAGATGCAGCATCCTGGATGTCATCTAAAAAGTGCTCAGTAAAAGTAGATCGATATACTTGCTACAGCCCTGTTAATATAGCCCAGGATGTTGGTAGTCTTCATCTCTGTCAGGATGCACAGCTGGCTCATTCATATGTAGTGGACTGTCTGCCAAGACTCACAGGCCCTTTTCGACAAGTGTTCCCATGTCAGTCAGTCTGTTGCCTGTACCAATGCAATGGAGCTTTGCATTTTTGCTTGTTGAATTACATGATGCTTCTGCTGACAAATCCCTCCAGCCTATCTGGATCTCTCTGACTGATGGCCTTATTCTCTAGCGTATTGTCTGGTCTCCCCAGTCTGGTGTTGTCCACAAAGTTAGTGAGCAGGCATTCTGTTTCCCTTCTCCAATTTGTTGATAAAGTTACTAAATAGGACAGTTCCCAGGACAGACCCCTGAAAACTCTGCTTGTAACCAGCCTCCAGGCAAAGTATGAACCACTAAGCGCTACCCTTGGAGCCCAATGATCCAGCCAGTTATTAAACCATGCACTCGTCTGCCCACCAAGACCGTAATGTCCCAACTAGCACATGAGGACTGTATTGCTAAAGTCAAGATATATGACGCCTACCACTCTACTCTAATTCACAGATCTAGTCACTTCATCACTGAAGACAGCCAGTCCAACACCATTTACCTTTGGTAAATCCATGTTTACTATTTCCAGTTACCACACTTATGCTCCCAGAAACAATATTTGCTAGAAACTATCTACATCTTTAAGATGGGTGGAATAATTGCATTTCGTAAGTTATCAGGGATTTTCTTTGATATCCATGACCTTTCAAAGATGAGATTTTGAGATCTTACTATGACATCAGCCAGGATACTTGGATGCATTCCTTCTGGTCCCATGCACTTACATGAATCAAGTTTCCTCAAGAGGTCTACGACTCAATCTTCTACCATTGGTAGTTCCTCTCCTCCTCAAATCTGGTGGTTCGAGGCAACAGAGGCTTCAGAGAATTTGTTAGTTAAAGCTGAGGCAAAGAAAGCATTAAGTACCTCAGCCTTACCTGCGTCTGCTGTCGCTAAGTTACCCAAACTATTCTGCAACGGGCCACATTTTTCATGTTTATTTATTTACCGGTAATGCAGCAGAAAAAGCTCTTCTTGATATCCTTTGCAACTGTCAATACTAAGTGAGATTTGGCTTTCCTAACACAATCCATACACGTCCTCCTTTGTAGCCCATTCCTGCTTCAATCTCTAGTACATTGCCTGATTGCATCCTGGTTAGCTAAACCAGTCTCCTGATAGATTTTCGTGTTCTCATAAGTACAGGGGTGAAGGGTTCTTGTGTTAAGAGGAGGTTGTGTTGCCTTCTTCCTTGAGCTCTTTTGTCCCACTAAACTATCAGCTGCTTTTCTGTTTGCTAGGCCTCTCAAGCCAAAGCAAATCAATATGTGCTGTTTTGCAAAGGCTTAAACTTTCAAAAATTAATTACCTGCATTTAGGGATTTCCAGGTGCTAACAAGGTAGTGACTCCAGCCCTACCGGAAAGTTACTTGTCTTATGCAAAAAATCTCTAGCATTATATGTAAAATCTAAAGCAACATACTTAAAGCATTGCTACAAGAGTCCTTGACTGTTACATGTGCCTACACACTAGTCACATCTCAGCTTGCTGGACATTTCCTGCTTCCAAAGCACTGAGCTCATCACATAGCAGGGAAGATGACAGAAACAAGGGTGTGGATCTGAGACCTGTGATTAATAGCTGAGAGTGCTGGTGCAAAGCAACAAATTTCTGAGGCTGAGAAGAGAAGGCAGGAACTGAGGATGAGGAGGCCATGTCTGTAGTGCAGCTGAAGTAAGAGGTAAAATAATTGGTAGGGAACACAGACTGGGAACCGACTCTCAATATCTTCTTGCTGTCACTACAGTTAAGAAACCTTTATGGGGATTCCACTTTCCACCAGTATATGAGCAACCAAACAGTCCAAGAGCCTTAGGGGCTGGAGATGAACCAGGCTGGGGTCAACGAAGTCTCTTTTCAGTTTGTTTTTACCCAAAACAACACCAAAAGACATTTCAGAGGAAAAAAAAAAAAAGAAAAAGATTCTGTTCTAATCATTACAGTTGCACAGCTGAGGTGACAAACTTGGAATAGTTGTAGTCTGATCTGCCTTAAACCCTCCCTCCTTTCTCTTCTCTTATTAATAAGTCTTATCGCATCGCCCTAATTGCAGGAATTAGGAATGTTTCCCCACAGGGCTCATTATCATTTATATTGGGCTTGCATCCAGAATACCCCGTATTGAGCTTGCATCCAGAATGCCCGTGTTACATCACCTACTACAAAAGCACATGAAGTAAAATGCTATATATACGTGAGTGGACGCAGCACAAAACAATGACAAGAGGCACCTACAATACACAAGAAAATGAATCCAATGAGAACGGTCGCATGGTGTGTTCTTTTCATGATGTGAAGTTGTAGTAAAGAAAAGAAAAGAAAAGAAGAAGAGGGGGAATAAGCATTTAAGAGACTGAGGATTGCTGCTGGAGTATTGAGTTAACAGCGGAGTAGAAAGGTTAGGAGGAGGACCAGATGTTGAAGGACAGCAGGCAAATATAATCAGCTTCTGAATTTTAGAGTGCCCAAACGCAAGAGGTCAACATGTCATCTGGCTATCAAATAGGTGAGGAAGAGGTTACTGAGTTTGACATCATCCTAGGCTCTTTTCCTCTTTCAGAAAGACTGTAGTCTGCTCACTGTAAGTTTCTTCCAAGCAACCACCATTCTTAGTGCAGAATAGAAAAAAACCAAAAGAATTCATGTATATATATAAAGGTATATATAGCTTTGTACTATCTTGGATGTTCTCTAAGGGACCCAAGGAAATGATCTATCAAATAAATAAAAACGGTTAATTTGTATTATAGAAAAAAATCATGTTCCCATCAGACAAACATATCTATTACCTTAAAATACAATGCCCTCTACAATTGACACCCAATCAACAAAAACACAATAGCAGAAGAAACCACAGTTGGGAAAATGCCTTCTCCTGGCTATTACAGTTAGACAAATAATAGGCTACCTATTGAATTGTGTCTTGCATAAAAACCAGCCCACATTTCAGATTCTGGATTACAAAGCAGTAATGAAATGGAAGAGAAGGCCCACGAACTACATCCCTAATCCTGGGTCTAACTGTAGCCTCACTTCCAATGAATGCTATGAGCTAGAACCAAAGGAGTCAGACTTAATCACAGAAGGTATTCAAATGAGTGGTCCCTCTCCATTAAAGTGGCATTTCTCTTCCCCAAAATCAACAGCATCTCTTCTGGCTGGATGCTTCACTGCATCTTTATTACATACCCACCTCCTTTCCTTTCCTTGGTAAGCTACAGATTGCTGGAAGCAGAGAGAGTCTCTCTTTGGCTTTGCTCTATCAGAATTGTTTCTCTTTCTGTTGTACATATCCTCACACAAATGTTCTTACATCATTAAGATGCAAAAAATGTTGTTCCTGAGCCAGTGTTTTCAAAGGCAGCGTTTCCAAAGCCAGCGCTTCCTGTGGGCTCCCTGGAAAAGAGCTTTATGAAGCTGATTTCTGCAAAGCCTGATGTTCCAGTCAGCCAGCTGTGTGCAGCTATTGCTACATATTCCTGGCTTGGAAGACTTCACTGTGCTGTGCCCTCACTGCAGCCTCAACACCATTACTTCTCTGTCAAACCAGAATACCTACCTCTCTCTCATCTCCGCAATGTAACGCACCTGTACCTAAGCCCAAGAGTTCAGAACAGCCACAAGCGTCAAATGCTAGAATCAGTGTCATCAGCCACATCCTGAATAACCTAGTACACTGTATTTCCCCTCCTATTGAAGGTGTTTAAAGACAGACTAATCTGCTGAATAGGCAGGAAAATATATACACGTGTTTCTGTGAGTGTATGGCACATTATGAGGGGAAATTGAAGCAACACAGAGAAAGGACAAAAGAGAAACAGAGGAAGACTGGAACCATGACAAACCTGGGTCTGGTTCCTGCACAGGCTTCCTTGTGCTCCCAGCTATCATTTTCACTGCTCCTCAGATCCCAGCTGTAAAGGGGGGAACACACCTCAGCAAGGTGTTGCAAACATAAGACTGTGATGTTGCACACCTTCAGCAGTAAGCCAGGTAAACAGATCAGGTAAGAAGGAACAGTATCTATTCCTGTAAAATAGAATAAAGTGTAAGTACTGAACAGGGTGAGGCAGCTGGGGTGGGGAAACACACCAGACAGGAATGGGGAGATTCCTACCGGGAATGAGATTCCTGTTTTGTACAGGACTCTTGCATGTTATTGTTCCCTTCTTTCCCAGTCTGCATTTGAAAGCAGGAAGAGAATTTATAACACAGTGCTAGATGCAGAGTTACCAAGTCTGCCTTCAAGAGCCCTCCTGAACTTTCTAAGACTTCAATTCCTTGGCCACGGGCGGGGTTTACCAGCGGTTCAACACTTCTCCCCCCTTCTCCTCCAACCACACAGTGCTCATAGCACTTCATGAATCCAGTAGGTACAACTACTAACATTTCTTTCATTTCTTTGTTATCCCTTTCAGCCCAGTCTTTGCTTCCTTTTTGCTCACCCTTAGCAATATTCTTCTTTACTTCTCTGGTCACATCTTTTCTATTAAGGAGGAAATCCTAAATAATCCCCCCCATGGAAGTTTGCTTCTTTAAAAACTGCTAATTTATAACAGTTTAACAACAAATTAATGGCAAGAATTAGTCCTTGAAATTTGCTAATTGAACTGAAAACGAAGATTTCAGACATCATAGTGGTAAATAGTTAATATATAAAAAGAGTAGGAGATAGATGCCAGATTAGGTTTCTGGAAGCAAATCCCAAGAAAGGCATTTTGGATCATTGCACAAGCTTTTGTGCTCTCCCCATCCTACGCAAGCCAAGGACCTGGGAACACCCATACCAAGGGAGACACCTAAAGCCAGACAATCATTAAGCTTGACACTGGGCGTGCCTTCATTAGAAGTGCTAGGTGCGTGAGAGCTCCATTTAAAAAAGATATAAGATAGCAGTTTACTTGTAAAACAGTGGAGCCCTTGCCACACTTGTCTAAAGCTTTCAACAGGCTCCAAACAGAGGTTGTCAGGTGAAGCACTCAGGCTCCTGAAGCAAATTCTCCATTCCTCTCTCACCATCACACCACGCTGTAAAGCCAGCCTCTTCCTAATCACTATAAGAGCTTCTACTAATGACAACACTGAGGTGCAGCATTAGGATGCATTAAGACAGACAGTATGTTCCCAAGCAGAACAGGTACTGCAGAGAGACAACGTTTAAGACTTGATCTCTTCTGGCCAAAGAATTCCTTTAGTTTTGTGGTTCGTTCCTCGAGATGCTGTATGCCAACTAGTCTATGAAATGTTCACATAAATGAAAAGTGTTGGTTTGAAAGAGAACAGCTTGAGAAAAGGGTAAGTAAACAGACTTTAAACAGTACAAGGCTGGAAAGCAGGCATCAGTAAAGCAGGTGTTAAGCCAACCATACAGTAACGTAAACGTCAGGAAAAGACAGCTCCTCCTGTCTACATTTTTTTTAGTTCTATTTGTACAGCAATAAATCACTCTTTGAAAACCATTCTACGCACATTTTAAGTTGGTAATTCAACTTTCTACTAGTGATTCACATATTGCAGTCAACCCCAACATTGGTTAAGCTTTAAAAAGAAACTACTGCCTTTCAGTGTGCATGTGTTTGCTGACCATGATGTGAACTAGAGACTAGTTAGTCCACAGAGTACATTGCATGAACATTCGCAACTCCTTCTGCAATTTAACATGATAGAAAATATGCAATATGGTGTTCTGAGATTATAAAACTTAACACACAAGCCAATGCCATACCACCCGTTCAATGGAGACTAAGACCTTCATAAAACTACCTTAATAAGCAATGTTGCAACTACTTGTTTTCAATATTGAGACAATTAGAACAAACAATTAAAGCTTACCTTCATTCCTTTGGTGATTCCATTTTTCTTACAGACTCCACTTTTTAAGAGGTTATTCTGTTTCTGATGGTGATGATGATGTAGATGTCCATTACAGACAGCACTGGGATTAGCCATCAGTTTAAATTAGTAAGATTCTCAGTTCTTAAGGGTGTCTCAGGTCTCTCTATAGTAAAAAAGACAGTGGGATGAGCAGATAAAGTCCTTAGTTAAGGCCTGAAAGGTATCCAACTGGTCTGTCAGGATTTTCCAGGATGAGAGGAGGAACTATCTTTTGCAATATCTGAGAAATTTAAAACTGCTTCTTTCATACACCTTCAGCTCCGGCAACCTAGAATGCAAAATACATAGCAGAAGGTGTACTCTTAAAATCTCTGAAAAATACTGCTCATTGCCGGCTATTGTATGAACACAGCTTTTATGAGTCAACAAGACTGCTGCAGCTATCAAGAAGTGGGTGGATTCAGAGGCGGAGACACTTAAAGATATATTACCTCTTAAATACCTCCCAGTGAGGAGCATGAATTTTTTTTCTCTCAGTTACACTCCACATAGAGCTATGTTACTCCATTTAGAGTAGAATAATAAAATGTTTTGAACATTTAAGTAATCTTTAAATTTGCAAGCTTCATCTTATGAAGAGTACACTGGCTGAAAATTGTAATGTTTCTCTGAGAAGAACAAAACGCTTTTTTTTTTTTTTTTCTTT